>CM042137.1:147320533-147328033 GCA_023376005.1 Doryteuthis pealeii
AGAGAGAGAGAGAGAGAGAGAGAGAGAGAGAGGGGGAGAGAGAGAAGGGGGGCGGCTATCCAGACAGCCAAAAAGAACTGGAATCATCACTGCTTAAAAATAATGATGTGATTCTGTTAATATGATCTTAAAATAAGACACATCATACGTATTTGAATGAATTCTGCGAAAGATCATCTTGCCCAACTGTGACCTAAATAAAATAAAAACAGCCCGGAATAATATATATATATATATCCAAATCTACTGCTATTATCATTTGATTAGATATTCGAGCAAAGATCAACTCCCGCTCCCGGCATTAAACACTTATTTGAACACGCACCCCCCCCCCCCCCGCCTGAAAAAGCAACATATAAATTAATAAATTCGGGAAAAAAAACCTTTATTAAATTTCAGGATTACGCAAGGTCGATCATGCAAAGGTCAGATTTTTGCACGTGACAGAAACAAATCTAGCTTCCGACATTTCAGCCGTTTCAAAAAATCTTATGTTCTATGCAGTGGTGTAATGGTTAAAGTCATAGGAAATGGACTGGTCGCCCCGAGTTCAAATCCTGGACGTGGTAATTGCATTTCACTTAGCGCTAATACACTTGAGAAAGGCATGAATCCTTCTCTCCCTCCAGCTATGGATAAATAGTAGGGTAGACTGGGTTCTTTAACTCGGTCTAGGAGAAGGAAAACTCTGAATTCAAACCTGTTAAACTCCGCTTAAGAAATTGACATTGTGTCATATCCTGCAAATATATATATACATATGTTGAATGTACATTTTAACAGATATATTCGCCTAATTCATTGATTATCAACTAATTAATTTTCAAATTGGGTATGACTCCAATTAAGCACATATTCTCCTATATATATATATATATATATATATATATATGATAAAGAAAAGTTTTCAATATCGGTCATATTAGCGGTTGTAGATAGATAAATCACCAGATTCGTTAGTGTTAGGAATGATTCTAAGCTGGATCTTTTTTTTTTTTGTTGAGTGATACCAGAGATTAATATAAAATATCAAAAGTCTAGGGCAAAGTGACCAATACCCCTAAATGAATGATTGACAAGATGGACAGTTTTAAAATAACCCGCCAATAAAGTCGATCGCCCTATACACTGGACCACCTGCCTAATTAGATCTTGAATATAAACAACTGCCCCCACCCTAAAGTTAGATAAAAACTGGAGCTAGGTTTTGCCCAAAGAAATCTTATTATAATGGAGATTGTGTGTTTTTCTGTCTGTAACCGAAACTATATTCCTACTCAAGTCACAATTCTCTTAGTTATTATTGACATCACATTCTCCATGATTTTATTTTTATCTAAACCTCAATTATTAATAAAATTGTCTTACATTATTAATACTGTTAACTATGTCTACATACTGACAACATGCAATTATATTTATATATACAACAAAATAGCGCTTTACAGTGTGAACGGGAAGGCTAATTTGCATATTAATATTAAAAAATCGAATTAATAATATGTGCTTAGTATTATTGATTTCTAACTGTTTGGTTTATTTTAATGAATATAAGCAAAAATCTCGTCAATGAATCTTAAATGAAATCCATTAACAAGATAATATAACTGTCATTTATTCTTTACTTCCTCTTATAACTAAATACTTAAATTAGAAAAAAAAATAACAATGAAAGACGAGAGTGATGGAAGAGTAAGTTTCAGTTGTTCCATCTTTTATTATTACTCCCTCTGTTTCAAATCTTTTTATCTGTATTCTTATTTAGTTTCATTAGCCTTTCTAATTTAATACAATATTTTATTACATTAAAACTTAAATACTTGCACCCGGAGGGTGCATATATTTGCTAGTATATATAAATATTTAAAAGGAAGAAAAGCTGAACACCGTTATTTCATAATAGAATAACGGTGTTGTTTTTCCTTTCTTTTAAAGATAAATATTGCACTGTATATAATCTAAAAAGATTATAATACATTGAGCTCTCTGTAGTGATTTAAAGATTCACTGTATTTGTACATACTGGATCATACAATAATAATACAGTGTGTCTTAGAAATCACATATAGAATCATCCCTTGCTACCAGGTTTTGGATACCTCTCATATATATATATATATATATATATATATATATATATATATATATATATATATGTGTGTGTGTGTGTGTGTGTGTGTGTGTGTGTGTGTGTGTGTGTGTATGCATATGTATATGTGTGTGCGTGTGTTTGTATGTTTTTGTAAATAGATAAATCTGTTTATACAAATTTTCTCACTCTTTTGACCAATATATATATATATATATATATATATATATATATATGTATATATATATATATATATATATATATGTGTGTGTGTGTGTGGTGTGTGTGTGTGTGTGTGTGTGTGTGTGCATGTGTAGAAAGACAGGATATCTAAAGTAAATAAATAATGCTGAGAAGAAAATATAAACTTTGTCTTTTGTCTAAAATAAAGGTCAGTTTTTATTTTTGTGGAGAACGCGTGTGCCCTGCTAACACGAAGGAAAGAAGAAGAAGAAGAAGAAGAAGAAGAAGAAGAAGAAGAGAAGAAGAAGAAGAAGAAGAAGAAAAGAAGAGAAGAAGAACGAAAATGTCAAAATATGGGTTACTTGTTATTCCCTTTTTTTGTGTGTTTGGTTCCTTATTTTCGTGTCTTTATTTCTTTTCTTGCCTTATTTAGATGTCAAAGAAGATTATAAATTGTGACATCAACACGGACACGAAGTGCAACGGGACCCTTCACAATGCATAAATTACGATTTAATGGAAGTCACTTGGAGAAAGACATCTTCACTTAAGGACCATTTATACAAAAAAATTATATATATTTCGTCCTTTTTCTACCTACAACAATGCCAGATAACCTTAAAATTGATGTCAAAAAATACACACACACACAAACACACACACACACACACACACACACACACATATATATACATACATATATAATATATATATATATATATATATATATATATATAGTATAAAAGGTTTTTGCATATATAAACATTTTAATCAAAATTTCCAAAAGTATCTGAAACCTAATTTTCCTTAAGAAAACAACAACAACAACAGAAGTCAAAAAAAGAAAAAAAAACCCCACAAAAAGCAAGTATCTAAGTTTATTATAATTAAATATCATATTGAATTAGAAAGACTAATGAAATTAAATAAGAACAAATAAAAGATTACACTTATTTTTACTTTATTCTAATTGATTTCAATTTGAGTTATACATATGATTTGATTTTAATACGTTTTGAGAATAAAACAATTATATTAGATATCTATAACACCAGGTAATCATTTATTAAACACTATTTTGTTAAAATTGGTATGCAAATTATTCATACTATATACTAAGTAAACATTCATTTCTTAATGATATATAATTCATATTGCAGGATTGTAAATACAAAAATAACAGGCTATTTTAAGGCAAATCTATTTCAGCTAGGCCTCAAAAGAGACATTGATACTAATTAAGATTAAAGAATGATTATTTAATAACTATTGAAAATATAACTTAAATAACTATGGGAATTGTGACATTGGTGGAGGCATATTTTCGGTTACAGGCAGAAACACAATCTCCTTTATAATAAGATGTGTAAAAGCAGAATAGCGTTTTAGTTTATCGGTCACTTTTCAATTTTAAGTTAATCTATCTATCTATCTATCTATATATGAAGGGCAGTTTTGTGAATCTGTATATCCGAAGGAAACTTCGAAATAAAACAATTAATAATATATATATATATATATATATATATATATATATATATATATATATATATATTAAGTGTCAACAGGGCTTGGTTTTTGAGCAAAAATAATACAGATTTGATTTATATTCGTGAAGATATTTAAAAATTCAATTTTGAAAAGTAACAAAAGAGAAAGTCATTTGCACGTTATCTTATTTTATTTTTTTGTATGTTTTTTTTTTTTTGCTTTGATATATAATATAGATTAATTGAATTAATTGCATCATTTATATCTCTTTTTTTAATTGAATGGAAATTTCTTACTATATTGTTATACATTTCCGTGGGGATTTTTTTTTATGGGGCAACCAGCGTGGATCTCACTCGCGATAAGTAATAATTGATCTGCGATAATAACTTTAAAAAATCCTCACTCCACCCAGGCGAGGCTGGGTAGCCACTTCTAGTACATATATAAAGGGCAGTGGTGTCTATGTGTATGTCCGGAGGCACCTTCGAAAATAAAACAATTAACGACAAAGTAATTGTATATACACATTAAATATCACCAGGACTTAGTTTTTGAGATTTGATTTATATTAGTGAAGATAATTAAAAGATAAAATTCAAATGGTAACAGCATAGAATTTTTTTGCATTTAATATTTTAAATAGGAGACATTAATTTTTTCTTTTCCGATTGGCTGGATCAACGCAAGGTCTTTTTTTATGGAGGGATTTTAATAGGGCATACAACGAGGATCCAACTCGCCATTCAATAGTAATGGATCGGCAGGACTAACTTTAAAAAAATTCCCCCTTTACCCAGACGACGCCGGGTAGCCGCTTCTAGTTTCAAATAAAGGGGAGGTTTTTGGGGCGGTATCGTACATAGTTAAGTCTATCAAATAACCCCCAAAACACATCTCATGTGTTGGACTTAGATGAGAACCCATCATTGCCATGACTCCTAGATGTCTATTCTAACTCGAAGTGGTAGTATGTCCCCATCAAATAGATATGTTTTTAAAATATTCACATTCGATAGAATTATGTGCAATATTTATGCAATAATTATTTAATTATCAAGAAAATGCACAAAATTGTAAATATAAATGTACAACAAATGCAATTCGATAACCTCTCGGCATAAAATAACCCTACAAAGGTTGATATGCCGTTAGATTCAATCAATAAATCAAATAGTCCCTGGAGATTAGTCTTGCACCGTATTTATATGTGCTTAGCCAATAGCGCACAAGCTCTAGCCTCGTACCTTACCTCAAGGCTGAGTCATTATAGAATAAAGAGTCCTTTTTTGTCATCAAATATCGTAAGCAAGGATGCACTGAAAAATACTTGTTACATAATCTATGCGGTGGCATAAGATTATTGTCAATCCCCTGTAATTCTGAGGGGATGGCCCCCCTCATACCATGGCCGGGTCCTTCCATGGAAAATTACAGAAGCCCGCCAAAATACGTGAAGTCACGTGGGACCTGTTCAGTCCCCAGTTTGCAGTTGACGTCAGGCAGTGAAGATGTACTGCCGAACTGTGACTCACTCTACATACGCGCGCTATGTTAGTTAGCAGATGTCTGGTGGGGATTTAACAATAAAATAAGATCAAAAGTAAATCGAAGTTTTGTGTTTATGACCTAAAAACTAACAATGACACAGGGCTTCTGATAGAGAGAAATCCCTAACAGAAAACCAGACCCGAAGTCCCCAAGAAAGTCCAGACCTTAGAAGATTCCAGACCAAATCAAGATGATAGAAGAAATACCAAAGACGATCAGAATACTAAAGACGGCAAAGAAATAGAATTAAAGAAAGAGGTATGCAACATTATAATTATTTAGTGCCAGTGAGGAAGGGCTATGCAACATACTCGGTTATGAACCTTTTGACCAAAATTTGATCAGAAAATCTAACAATCTCAATATTTAAAGCAGGGAATGTCATCATTTCAATTCATCAAATTTTTTGTACAAATGTTGCAAAACCGAGGATTTTCAGTGCAGTTTTGTCTACGATCTTTGATGACATTTCCTCAAAATTTGGTACGAGTGCAATATCTAATTTTTAGTATCAGTACTTAATAGGCCAATACGCAACTTCTGGTGCCTCTGGTAATTTGATATGAAAAAAAAATTGAAAAATCTATCTACCCTAATACACATGTGTGTGTGTGTGTGTGTGTGTGTGTGTGTGTATGTGTGTGTGTGTGTGTGTGTGTGTGTGTGTGCGTGTGTGTGCGTGTGTGGCATATACGTTTATCTGTTTTGAAGAACTTCAGTTTGACACGTGTCCCAGTTAACATCTTGCTTCGATCCATGTTTTTAACAAAATCTCCCATTCGGAGGAGATGGAATGGGAAGAGCTTTTGTATCACGTCAAATCGTCAACAACCCCCACCCCCACTCAAGGGGTTAATGGGTACATCCGCTGGTAGATAAACATCGAGGGAAGATAAAGAATTTTTTGTATGGAAGGACGTGTTCTCTTACTGATGAAGAAGATAAACTATTTTTTGTAGGATTTACTGCTTCGTTTAGTGACGTAAGTCGTCTATCTGAAGTCAGAAAGGGGGGGAGTTGAAATGTGGGTTAAAATGACACCAAATCTTTGATTGTTCACTTGTTAGAGCATTAGGATGGGGTGGGGGACGTTGATGAGTTACAAAGTACAGGTTCCGGTCACACGTAATCACTCTTCTAAACAGGGACCCACAAGAAATATGACAGTTTAAATAAGGGCTTCGCAAAGTGGTTCATATAGATCCCTGATGTTGAATAAAATTTTAGCAGGACGAATTTATAAGATTTGTTTGTTTTGTTTGTTTTGTTTTACGGCATATCAACCTCAGTGGGTCATTTAATGCCGATAAAGTATTGAAATAAATCAATTCTTAATGGATAATACAATTTTTTTATAAATACATTTTTCTATTTAACCCATAGATGGGACCCTAACAGGTACTACCACTCCGGGTCAGAGTGGACCAGGGAGCAATGGTGATGAAGGGGTGCTCCACATTCTCCAAACCTCCAAAACTGGAACCTCACCATCAGATAGAGTTTAACGTCATTCCCAGGACATGTAGACCTGCAGCCACCGCATTCTAGCACCCACATGATAAAAAGAGGTTGGGGCTTGCCATAAGGACAATAGGGTTGGGATAATCATAGAAGTGCTGGGGCTTGACGTGACCAGCCGATTGATCGGAGGGGGCCTCTCCGAACGCCCGTCTAGCCCAAGATAGAGCCAAAGTGGAGTATTGCATGTCATTAACTGCTCATCCACCTGGGCTTTATCCTTAAGCATCACGGGTCGCCACCCACGGCCAACAGTGGCCCCATTGGGAGAGTCTTACCCCTCTGCAGCGGTGCAGTCGGTGCATTCTAACGCCCCAGCCGACAGGCTGGGAATTTATAAGAGGTCTACATGGAATAACATTGGAAGCACGTGGTCTAATGCTTAAAGTCGTACCAAATGGACTTTTTGACATGAGTTCAAATTCTGGACGTGGCTGTTTGCATTTCACATAGCGCTAATATTCTTGTCAAAGATATGCATCAAGCTACTCTCCCTCCAGCTATGGGTAGTTTAGCAAACGAAATGTACTTCCTTTCGTCGTCAGCACAGTCTCTACCAACTGAGCACGTTACTCACTTCCTGACACCTTCAAACACAGCAGTCGTCGTTGTACTTGCTTTGCTCTCCCAGCAGTTCTAGTCTTCTCACTAGCACTATCCAAATATAT
>CM042137.1:147333033-147338033 GCA_023376005.1 Doryteuthis pealeii
GCAACCATAGTAGTAAAGATTGTCAACGCTCGTCCTCACCACCCACCACCAGGAGGGAAAGAAATAAACGTTCAAAGTCCTACTACATATGTGATCTACTTGTGATCTTTATACTCCACTACTAACACATACGACTCAGCAACAGGAAAAGGAAGATGCCAGTATACAACATATACGATTTAGTGCTGGTAAAGAAGGCCCTATGCAACTACGGTTCACCCATTCTTGTACTTATAATTAAAATCAAGACCCTTTTTTATTGTAAGTTACGATTCAAGTTATTATTTAAATAACCAACTCCAATTACAATACAAACGATGGTTATTTTTAAAAAGAATATCCTCTTTGATTTATGCTGGAAAAGATTTGTTGCAAATCTGTTGTACTATAAAAAGATATACCACAGTATGACAATTTAATAATTACAGCGTTTCATATGTTCATTTAAGGGCTATTTCAAAATAGTTCAATATGTAAAAAGTATAATGATCTTGAGTTAAATCTCTCTCACTTTTTTGTCCTCTTTCTTTCCTTCTTTTCATCGTTTCATTATGTTCGATTGAAACAGGTTAGCGTTATCGCTTCTGCATGCTCACCCCTCTCTCCATCTTTCTCCTCTCTTTCATTCTTTCTTTCTTTCTTTCTTATATTTTTCTGTGTACCATGTTCTTTTTCTTCCCTTTCTTTCTTTCTATATAAACGGAAATGTCCATTATTTAGCTGAGGTGTCGACACTCATAGGAAATAAGAATTCAGTGATTAAGCAACATCATATAATCAGGATTTACATTTTTGCATTTCATCATGGACGATTTGGACGGTCTCAACTTTTTTTTAACATGAGTATTAATTTATAGATAATAATTTACAGAGTTATATGTTAGAAATTATTCCTATATATATTTCTAAAAGTTATTTTATCGTAAAAAATCATTGTATCATTTGAAAGAAATAAGATTAAAGAAAACTCCTATATTTTTTAATGGAAAATATGCATTATTTCTATTGAAGCCAGCCAGTCAGTCAGCAGTCAGTCAGTCAGTCAGTCAGTCAGTCAGCAATTGGTTTGAGCAATGTGACTGCCCCACTGCCCCAGTGTCAAGACAACTGGTATTTATGGGAATTCAGAACAGTCCACCCAGGCATTTGGGTGAGTCCATTCCCTGAGTCCTGATTGGCTGCTTGGTTTGTAGGGCCCTTTGAGGCTCCAGAAATTCTGCCACTTTTCAGTGGTCTTTACGGCATCTCAGAATCGTATTCAGTTACGACTGTTTGCCGTCTTGTCTTGCCAATTTGACGGTAATTGAACTTAGTATTCTATAATTTCTTATTTGTTAATTATTACTTCTTATCTTTTTTGTTTTTATCTACCGATTGAAGCTATGTTGCTTTCATGAAAGAATCTATTCAAATATTTTAAAATCATTTCAAATTTTAATGTCAAAACTGCGCGTACAAGTTTTGAATACCCCTACTTTAAATCATATAGTTGTGTATAAAGCATTAGTATTAGATAGAAATACTTGATTTTTATTTTTTTGATACAATGAAACATTAAAAGTATAGTTATGATTACAATTAAACATTAACAACTAAATCAAATTTAAGCATTAAATAACCTATTAATAAGACAAGGATAAAAATGGCACAAATACAATGAGTTTATCAATATAATCTATTAATAATGGAGATTCGCTTCCGGTTTTTGTCTGTAACAAAAATTACGTCACTGCTTACGTCACAATACACAAATCGTCATCGTCATAACATAGAATAAATACACACAAAATTTGAACATGCAACATTAGATAGTCCTCATTGTTTTTTAAAACACGTTTTAATAAATACATGACTGGTATTATATATCTATATATAGTTTGTTTTATTTTAATACATATTTAAAGTTTATATTTCAAATTGTTTTATTTTTTAATCCTTTAATGAATTTGATGATTTTACTTACTTAGGGTACAAACTCGCTGACATTGAATTTTTTACTCCCGCCCCTCAGGCAATATGTTTAAAAAATTTTTTTTATTTTGTAATAGTATATTTAATAAGGATTTGCAAATAGATGGGAACGTAACAGTTGCTACCACTCCGAGTCAGAGTGAACCTGAATGTAATAGCAATGTAGGGGTACTCCACACTCCCCATTGCTCCAGAATTAGAGCCTCACCAGCATGCAGTTTAGTGTCATGCCCAGGATACCCTATTTTTGGGGAAGGGTATCCTCCCTATATACAGAGGATGAAGTTGGTGTTTTATTAGCCCCAACCGACAGGGCGGAGCTTCAGTAGAGATGTACAAGTTGCGGTTAAGATCATCAGTCAATATCATAACGTTTTAACCTCTACGTAAACCTATCCATGAACGAACGCTGGAAGATGTTTATGTGGAACAACGAAGCTGAGCGCAGGAATAGCATCGGGGAAATACATTACTCATTCTTGATCAGTACTCAATTTTTTAAAACCCAATTTGGTTGATTCCTGTAAGTCTAACATGATCAAAGGGGAACCACTCTTGACTGATAAATTATTTATTTATTTTCTCATTAAACTAACCCTAAATCCTAACCCTAAACCCTAACCCTAACACCGTCTTCTTTTTTCCTAGTAGATCAATAAATAAATAAATAATTTATCAGTCAAGAGTGGTTCCCCTTTGATCATGTTAGACTTATAGGAATTAACCCCCACTTTTTTAAAACACATTTTTTAAAACTCACTTAGAACTATTTAAGCCATAGATGGGACACTAACAGGTACCACCACTCTGGCTCAGAATGAACCTGTGTAGTCGTAATAATAGTAGTATTATTAATATCAGTAATAGTAGTTCTAGTATCAGAAGCAGTAGTAGTAATAGTACTGGTATTTGTATAGTAATTTTTCTTAAGCCTAAGTGACAGTAAAGCTCCTTATCTCTTCATTTCTCTTTTTAGTATATTAGCCGTTCTCAGTTGTGTTGTGGTTTGGCCTGTCTCAATTCTTCCTCTGATCTCCAATTTCCCCCAATCTCTTTTATAGATTCTTCGGGATTGAAGTCCTCACTGTTGGCCAGCTGTGCGTTAATATAAAAATAAGCAAGTCGTTAAGTGTCTTATAGACAACCTGAACAGTTTATACCGTGAAAACCACGACGCCTCAGTCCCCGGATGTCAGCGATATGTCTTTTTATAATTCGGGAGAGTTTTCTTTAATTTGCAGCCTGTGATATCCTTGTAATTCACCACAAGAAATGAATAATGAAAACAGGATGTAAGAGTTGGTGGTTTACAGGATTCAGAAAAACAGATGTTTGTCAAATTTGCCCCGGGGTCTGTGTCGTCCACGTTTTGAAAATATGATCTTGTGTCATATCTGGTGCATATGCTGCGTTTTTCTGCTGTTGAACAAAAAAAGGGGCACATTTAATGCAGTATTAAATGTTTTTGAACTCTGTTTGATGCATCCTGTTCGCTTGACTGCCCCGTGCTGGTAACACACTACAAAACAACGGTCTCTGTTTAATGATCAAAGTGAGACACCGTCGGGTTAATTCGATGGTTTCGCAGAGGATTCAGTCATTTCTTCCATTAATATTCGTTGTTGAGGCGCTTCTGTATTTATAACTCATATCATTGGTAAGTCGTCGGGGGTGGCCTAAAGTCGGTATCAGCCAATCATCGAGGGAGTATATCCCCTTTTCACTAGCGCTAGACCAAAGAGATTGTTTTTGTGTCTGTTTTTGCGTCTGTTTTTTGCGTCTGTTTTGTGCCACACTTACCATCAGCTCCTTATTTTACCACACAGATCCCTTTGTTACTCATACGCTGAGTTGACGAGGGCTGGTATCGAATTAGGAACCTTGTGGTTTCTAGTCGAACGCTCTACCGACTGAGCTAGGTATAACAATTGATGTGAAAATTAGAATTTCAAACATTGATGTTAAAGCTAAACAGACCTGCCCCTTTTGAAAAGTTAGGGAAATACAGTCTTTCTACTTTATAGGCTAAATTTCTTCTTCTTCTTCTTCTTCTTCTTCTTCTTCTTCTTCTTCTTCTTCTTCTCTTCTTCTTCTTCTTCTTGGCTGGGCCCGAATTGCTTCCAAATGTCATCTTCGTATCATCGTGGAGGTCTTCCGAGTGGTCGTTTCGGTCTCTCGGATACAACTTATGTTTAGTTACACGTGTTGTCTGTGAAACTTAAAACTGCTTTCTCTATACACTCGTTCACAACTCCGCTCTACACCGATACGAAAGTGCTCACGCAACGATATACCTAGCATAAATGTTTCCATAGATCTCTGTGTCATAAATGATATTAAATAAGAATGCAATTTCATACTGCTTATCGTGGCATATTGATTGTCGTAGTCGTTTACAGGATACAACAACATCCTGTGTTTCTGGCTATTCAGATGCAAATTATGTCCACAGCAAATATGATAGGTTGTGTGTAGTAAAGTGGGACCAAAGTCTCCAAACTTACCTGATGCTAGGCATCCTCGATGCTAGATCTGTCCGTCGAGCACACCATTTGCAGTTCCGTCGCCGCGCATGGGCGAAACAAGTCCTTTTAAGACCATCAGTAATTTGGATGCGGGATCAAGTAGCTAATGATAATAATAATGTACAAAATATCCTGAAAGACCATAAATTTCATCATAGGATCTATGAAAAACTGGCAAACAGAACTAACTCATATCCCGATGAACCTATGAAAGAGATTATAGGAATTAGAGATCAGAGAAAGAATTGAGACAGGCCAAACCGCAAAACTGACGAGAACGGATAAAATACTAAGAAGAGAGATGGAAAGCCAAGGAGATTTACTGTCACCTAGGCTTCAAAGAAATTACAATATTACTACTAGAACTACTACTGCTACTGGCCTTATCGACTGTGTCAGAAGAATATACCGACTGCACCTCTGCATGTGGGTAATACCTCCAATGGGGACACCTGTCGGACGTGGTTGGCGACCCGTGATGCGTGAGGACGGATCCCTGGTGGT
>CM042137.1:147343033-147360533 GCA_023376005.1 Doryteuthis pealeii
TATTTACTTGGGAGAATATGTGCTTAATTGAAGTCGAACCTAATTTTGAAAATTAATTAATTAATAATTAATTAATTAGGCGGGATTACCTATTTAAATGTAAGGCTAAACAAATCGAGAAAAATCAATCTCTGTATGTACATTTCGGCCTATTAGGCATCATCAGCAGAGCTATAGATACGAAGAACGCCCCGTGTGCGATTCGAAACCTCACTGTCAAGCTGACAGGCAAGCATCTTACCTCCACACCAAACGGACTATTTTAGCTAAAAACAGAGATATATTATAGAAACCATGTCGATTATTAAGGGAGTGCAAAAGCGAATATATATATATATATAGTATTGAAGTAATAGTCAAACGTCTGTTAGCGTTTTAAGGTGGGTGGATCATCGTTTTGATCCTCTCTGGTAGGGTCAGCATGGCGAGTGAAGTCTGATGTTGGAAGACTCGAAACTTCCTAGTGACCCATGCATACTACATCACTGACGACACCTACCAGCGCCCCAAATGTAGGAGCGTATATATATATATATATATATATATATATATATATATATAAAGAGATGATGCATGTAGATTAAAAGAAGAAAAGAAAACGAAGGGAAGAGAAAAACTAAAAAGTCCATACGTGATAAAGTTCTGTATACAACAAAAAAATATGTCGATTATAATGATAAGCATATATATATATATATATATATATATATATATATATATATATATATATATATAGGTAAAGAAATAACAAAAGACTTAGAGGATTAGCTTTATAGTCTATTTCAGGGAGCTTAGACAAAGTGTCTAACTCTCCCGACTCATCAGATGCGAATGATGAATTCTTTATTACTTTAAAGGCATTTGAAAACAGATTTCTTTATTTTTTTATTTTTTTATTTTTAAAAATTTTATAGAATTTATATGAATTCCAAACGAACGCCTTGCAAAAAAAGAATTTTATGTTGTAGTTTCAAATATGAGCACTTCCGCCACAAAAATCTCGGTCAACAATCAATGTATCTCTTAATGTATCTCTTATGGTGACAGATTTTAGGTGCACAAAGCGTGAAACTCTGTAAGATGATGGAATTGGAATAAATTCGATAGATTATAGTAAAATGAATGTGTGCATCTACAACAAAAAGCTGAGACAATTTTTTAAGTCCACTGCTAGTGCTTTTTTTGTTCATTATCCACCTTGTCACCCTTCTTTGATAGACTTGTTGGACCATATCACCTTTTTGATTTCGATTAAGAAAGGACATGTTTTTCATTTACACCGTCAATATCCGGTTGTTTGTTAGGGGTTAGGTTTAGGGTTAGGGGTTAGGGTTAGGGGTTAGTTTTATAATTTTAAAAGAATCTAAAAATCGTCTGTTAAAACAACTGGATATTGACGGTGTAAATGAAAAACATGTCCTTTCTTAATCGAGATCAAAAAGGGGTGCCTAAAGGTAATATGGCCCGACTTGTTCTAAAAAGCTGTAATATATCGTTTTTTAAATAGTTTTTCTCCGTGTAAAATACGCACATTCCATTTACGAACACTTTGGTTTTTTTTATGTACTCATATATAAGTAAGTAAACTCAACGGGGTGGTCTAAAGTCGGTATCAGCCAGACAACGAGGGAGTCTATCCCCTTTTCACAAGCGCTAGACAAAGGAGATTGTTTTTGCGTCTGAGGTGGAGCGCTACATCTACCATAATGTCCTCACTTTACCGCACAGATCTCTGTACTACTCATACACTGAGTTGGCGATACCTAGGCAAGTGCTCTACCGACTGTCGGTAATGCTGATCATTCCATGTGTTGCTTAACCCTAATGATACAGGTAAATCGTAGTGAGAGCTCGATGTGGCTAGTGCCAGTAAGTGGACATAAAGAGCAATATATTGAATAAATGAAGAAAAAACATTAAATTGGTGTTTTTTTCCTCCATTTATCCACTGATACCTTGTTTGGAAATATCTCGTCTCTTCAGTGTGATTAGACATTAGCAGGCTACCTCTAGCCGGATTGGGGACTCTATCGATTTATCATCAGTCAGGCTTCTTAAACACTCCGACATCAGTACCTACAGACGGGGACGAGAACTTTAATGTTTATATATATATATATATATATATATATATATATATATATGATGCCTATCAATAACATTTAAATATTTTGTATTATCACTGGATATTAATTCATTGTATATCCAAGTGAACATTAATTGCAAAAGACGATACAGAAAACAACGAAACATAGAGAGATAGAGAGATAGAGATAGAGATAGGGGAGAGAGAGAGAGAGAGAGAGAGAGAGAGAGAGAGAGAGAGAGAGAGGGAGAGAGAGAGGGGGGGGGAAGAGAAATAATTGCCATCTGGAAATACTTGAAAATGTTTACCACTGTGATGCTATGTTAATTCTCTATATCAGTTAGCGTTAATATACCTGGACATATATCAGCTACATTTGGATGACAAAAGGTATACATAAAGACATGACCGACATATATATGGCTCGAATGCCCACATTGGTGAATATTGTAACGACTTTCGTTCTTTTTTGCAGTATTAAGGTTTTTTGTTTTGTAAACTGATTTGACGTTCCTCTCCGACCCAAACAACTACTGATGATGATTTTTGTAAAATCGAAATATTGATCAGTATCAGCTATGATTATATTATAAATTGTTTTCTTCTTTAACAGCATTGTGTGATGTTTTCATTCCACCTTTTCATATATATATATATATATATATATATATAATATATATATATATATATATATATACGATTGTGTGCTGAACAGTTCTTGGCTCAACCAAGTTTGACTAGATACTTTGAAAAAAGGTTTAAATAAATTTGAGGAATTCGGTGTCATGTATCCTGATGTGTGTGATGACCTTGAGGAATATCTAGGTAGGTTTTAACGAACTAGGTCATTCCTTACTAGGTCAAACCGATAACATTTCAGCACTCAATCATCACGCATATATATATATATATATATATATATATATATATATATATATATATATATCATATAAAGGAAGGAAGATATATATATATATGTATATACACTGCATTTCAAATTAGTAACGAGGTGACATCTTTTTATTTTCTCGCAAGAACTACCAGTCATAATTTAACGAAACTATCAGTGTTTAATGAGAATCGATATATGCCTAGGCTGTATTGATACTGTATACTTCTGCGCAACCAGTAGCAAACGGTGGTCATTTGCAATATTAACACGATATAGAAATGTTCAAGGCTATAAACGAGTGCCATTATAATCATGCAATTATGATCCCTTGAAAGATATTATATCATCGAATCTTCTCGAAAGCAAATCTGCATTAGAAATATCCAAAATAATTGGAAGATATCACTATACTTTTATGATATTTGTTGCAGCTCCGTAAGAGGGCCGATAACGTCACCCGAGCGTTTTTTCCTGACGTTTTTTGTCAGACTTGAAGCTGTAAATAATCAAAACCTGATTAGTGGAGCACTTTTCAGGAGCATTGGAGAAGCAACAGTGTCCAGAATTACTGGCTATTGTCTTATGAAAAAGGTTGGAAAATCAGTGAAACCAGTGGCAAAACCTCAATTGAAAAAAGTAGACATACAAATGCGTTTGAAATGGGCAAAGGAGAACATGAGGGTCGATTTCTCAGAAGTACTGTTCGCAGATGAAACTTGTGCAACACTTGACGCCCCTGGAAGTTTGAGCAAATATTGGGTCGTAAATGGAGGAAATCGTTATCAAATCTTGAGGTGCCAACAATGATGTGAAGGTATAATCATTTGAGATGGTATTATTGGAAGTATCATGGTTGGTCCCTGGAGAGTGTCCGGCGAAAATAACCGCAGATACTTATATACATATATTTACCAACCCCTTCACACGAGCAGGTCAATTTCTTAAGCGGAGTTCAACAGATTTGATTTCAGAGTTTTCCATCTCCTAGACCGGTTGCCAAACCAAGATTAAAGAGCCCGGTCTGTCCTACTATTTACTCATAGCTGGAGGGAGAATTGGATTCATACCTTTCCCAAGGGTATTAGCGCTAAGTGAAAATGCAGTTACCGCAGATATTATATAGCCATCCTCAAAGACAACGCGGAACCCTGATTAACAAAGCAAAGAATCATCTTCAAGAGAACCATAATATTTAGTCGAAATAATACTCAGGCTATGGACACAATATATATATATATCCTGTCACATATAAAAACATCCATCATTTTCTTCACCCCAAGAGACATCCTGATGAAGGTTCAATGTAACTGAAATGTTTTAAACATCGATTATTAAATTCATCCCAATTTCGGAATACTTGTTTTTTCAAATTTTCTTTATATTGTCGGATTTAATTTCCATATTTACTCCCATATATATATATATATATAAATCAAAGAATACTTCGCATTTAGCACATAAAACTACGGAGTACCTGCAAAAACTAGGTTTCTGTGGACTTTGGAAGATGAACTGGCGACCAATTCTCTGGCTTTCGACCCAATTGAAAACTTGTAGATTGTTCTGAAATGAAGTTCTTGCAAGAATCGACGCCATTTAGAAACAAGGATGACTTGTGGCATGAAATAGTAAACGTATCCCCTGAAATTACCCGAGACCAAGGAGATCTTTTTTGCGTCTGAGGTGGAGCGCTCCACCTACCATAATTTCCTCACTTTACCGCACAGATCTCTGTACTACCCATACACTGAGTTGGCGATACCTAGGCAAGTGCTCTACCGACTATCGGTACTGCAGATCATTCTGTGTTGCTTAATCATAATGAGTAAGTGGACAGAAAGAGCAATATATTGAGGAAACGAAGAAAAACATTTTAAATTTGTTTCATTGTAATAATTTATTTATTTCAATTGCATCAATTGATGTTTTTTTTAACTGATATATATATATATATATATATATATATATATATATATATATATAATATATTATTATTATTATTATTATTATTATTATTATTATTATTATTATGTACATTGAATATTTATGGTCAATTTGTTGATTGTAACCTGGAGTTATTCACTAGAATGAAAGCCCATATTTTTTAGGATTCTCTGGAAAAAAAAATAAGTAAAAAGTGGAAGAGACATACAAACAAGTAAGAAAAGACAAAAAAAAAACCGGTGATAAGTTGTATATTTAAGTTTTAGTTTCTTGTTAATTATTCACTGCAGTCTGAGTGACAACAAGTCTCCTTAGTTCTCCATGACTATTCTGAGTATTCTAGCTGATTTCAGCAATGTTGTTGTCTGGATTGTGTCAATTATTCCTCTGATTTCCAGTTCCTCGTCTGTTTTCCAAGCTTTTGGGGACCTTTCCTTGTGCACCAACTACAATTGGTATCACTTTCATCCTCTTATTCCACAGCTTTTTCAATTCTCTAGAAAGGTCCAGGTATTAGTCTATCTTTTCGTTGTCTTTCATCTTCACCCTATGATCTGCTGGTACTGCATAATATACCAGTTGACAAGTTCTTCTTCTTCTTCTTCTTCTTCTTCTTCTTCTTCTTCTTATTATTATTATTATTATTATTATTATTATTATTATTATTATTTACTCCTTTTGAGTTTTCACATCAGCATTAACTGATAGTCTTTCACTGGAGTCTGAGTGACAGCAAGTCTCCTCAGGTCTCCAGGACTCTTCTGAGTATTCTGGCAGATTGCAGCAGTGCAGTGTTCTGAATGGTTTCAATCCTTCCTCTGATTTCCAAACTTTCCAAACCCTTTTCTAATTCTTTTGGGGCTACAATTGGTATCACTTTCACTTTCATATTCCATAACTTTTTCAGTTCTCTGGCAAGGTCCAGATATTTGTCCATTTTTTTCATTTTCCTTTAGCTTCACTCTGTGATCTTCTGGCACTGCAAAATCCACCAGTTTACAAGTTCTTTCTTTTTTGTTTATCAACACTAGGTCTGGTCTTCTTGCTGGGATAAGGTGATCCATTTTTATTTCAAAGTCCCAGAGAATTTTATGCGTTTCGTTCTCAAGAACAGATTCTGGTTTATGCATATACCATTTTGCTGTATGGTCAAAATTTAATTTTTTGCATAAATCCCAGTGGATCACCTTCCCAACCCAGTCGTATCTAGTTTTGTATTCTCGTTGTGCTAGTTTGCCACATTCGCAGAGTACATGGTTTACAGTCTCATCTCTATTACCGCAAAGTCTACATTTACTATTTTGTTGGGTCTTATCAATTTTGGCTTTGATGTAGTTTGTCCTTATGGCATTATTCTGTGCAGCAATTATTAGTGACTCAGTTTCTCTATTATTATTATTATTATTATTATTATTATTATTATTATTATTATTATTATTTGAGTTTTCACATCAGTGTTAGCTGATGGTCTTTCACTGGAGTCTGAGTGACAGCAAGTCTCCTCAGGTCTCCAGGATTCTTCTGAGTATTCTGGCAGATTGCAGCAGTGCAGTGTTCTGAATGGTTTCAATCCTTCCTCTGATTTCCAAACAGCAATTCTAAGTGATTCTGTTTCTCTTTTGAGGTTTCCCTTTCTTAACCATGTCCAAGTCTTTCCATGTGCAACCTCATCTATTTGTCGTTTGAAGCGTCCATATAATTGTTTTTCTTCCCATTTTTGTTTTCTAGTCTTTGTCGTTTTTCTGTTTGTCCATCTGCCCTTTCTACTATTGTTGGTCGCCATTATTATTATTATTATTATTATTATTATTATTATTATTATTATTATTATTATCATCATCCTCATTCTTCTTCTTCTTCTTCTTCTTATTATTATTATTATTATTATTATTATTATTATTGTTTTAGTTATTGTTATTGTACTCATTGAGTGATGTTGGTGTTGGTGGTTTTATTATCAAAAATTGGAATTAGATCCCCGAAAACTTTGACAGTTTCAATGTCTACAACAACTGACGGTCGCACTCTTATTACATTAACGCTGCCAACATTTGAATCGACATTTACCACTGATGATATTACAAAACTTTCTAGTGTTATTATTATTTAGTCGTTACGTCTGTCGCATTTATGACATAAGTATTATGTTGGACAGAGTCACATCTGCCTTCGGTTACGAATGGCTTTAACGATTGTCTTGACTGCGTTCCAGTAATGGAGAAATGGTGTTTTTAATTCTTTTTAAAACAAAACCTTTTAATGAATTGGCAAATGTAAGTCTTCTGATTGGCCGGTTGATAAATAAAAACCAGACGACACTCAAAGACAGATTAGCTGGGATTTCTATGAATCTTCAGTGTTTTAGTTTTTATTTCTTTATTATTTAAAAAAAAATGTATCTCTTTTTTTTATTTGTCAACTTCTCATTTGGCTTTCTTTCTTTCTTTCTTTCCTTCCTTTTTATTTCCTTCTTTCTTTATCCCACAAATACCTTTCTTATATTCAGTCTGTTTCCCTTCCGTCTGTACTTAATTCTTTTTACATACGCAGATAGATATAACACATACGTATACTCCCACTTAGATACACGTGTATGTGTTTCTGTGTATATATATCCTTCTCTCTCTCTCTCTCTCTCTCTCTCTCTTCTCTCTCTCTCTCTCTCTCTCTCTCTCTCTTTCTCTCTCTCTCTCTCTCTCTCTCAATATTATTGATCAAAGCCTGAAGAAGATACCAAAATATCTGAAACACGTGTTGCATATGTAAGATAAAAGAATAAAAAAATGTTTCTGAAAACATAATATATTTTGCGGACCTTCTTTTTTTTTATAAAATATTGAATTTTCTCCCGTTGGAACCAGAACAACATTTTATATATATATATATATATATATATATATATATATATATATATATATATATATATATGTGTGTGTGTGTGTGTGTGTGTGTGTGTGTGTGTAAGAGAAAATGGAAATCAAGTGTACAATAGTAAATGCCAAATTTAGTGATATTTGAAAAAATACATTTTTCAACACTTAGTGTTCCGATTGATAATGTACTGTATCGAACATATATTTAAGATAACTATATATCAGGCATGCGTCTCCAATCTTATTCTGGACAAAACAAATATCAACTGTTGATGTTAGTTTTTGTTTAACAAATGACACGATTAGAAATATATATACACAAGAAAGTACGTCATAAAAATATTTTTCAAAGCCCTTAACATTTCTATTTGAGAGAACGTTATATGCAATGCTTAAGGTGTTGTATGTGATTTGAAATTTGAATATTTCAAATTTCAGCATTTTGCTTTTCTTAAAAACATTTAATATCTTAATTTTCTTTAAAAATCTATATGATAGCACTGGTTTTCCTTCTGTAAGGTTCAAGGTTATAATATAAATTATAATTGGTTTAAACAAACAACTCCGACAAGGTTGTTAAACATATCATGGACTTTAATATATGCACATGGAGAACATTTAAGACATGAAATACACATACAGGGAAAGGAATGATTTACAATAAAAACAACTATTACAGTAGTTCACTACAAAAACATACAAAATAGAGATACAGGACTGGAGATTCCATAATTTCAAGTAAAGATAGGAAAGAATTGGTGCACAAGGAATGCCATAAACCCGATCAACAACTGACCTCAGGTATTTTCAAATCCAGAGTTTTCCTTCTCCTAGACTGGTTACCTACCCAAGGTTAAAGAGCCCAGTCTGCCCTACTATTTTACCCATAGCTGGAGGGAGAATATATGGATTCATACCTTTCCCAAATGTATTAGAACTATGTGAAATGCAAACAGCCTTGTCTAGGATTTGAAATCGGGTCGACGAGTCCATATTCTACGACTAACTATTATGCCACTGGGCATATAGTTCAAGTAAACTCACTAGCGTTGCGTTGAGAGCAGATGCCCCCACACGAGAAGGGTGTAGACATAAAAGTCTAACCCATGTGCCGAGGTGCCGAAGAAGTAGAGGAAGATATCGAGAGTTCAAAACAGGCGCTTAAATACCTAAAAAAAATCCTGGTGGTCAAAAACGGGGAACCAGAGGGAAGATAACTCTTCCATGCAAGGGAAAACAACCAAACACTACAAAATACAACTGTTATCATCTCGTAATACTCACTGTTTAAAAATGAGACCGCCCAAATCATCCAAGATGAAATGCAAACATATAAACCCTATTGCTGAATCACACCATCACTCAATGACTGCAACCTTATACTCTCTGTATAACTGACTGATAGCAGCAGTAGTCAACAGTCATAATAAAGATTTGACACCATCCAAATGTGTTGTATTTGAAGTCTCCGTGTTCTTATTTGTTCTTATATGCATGTAATCGTTAATACAAAGTATTAAGAAAATATAAAAGATAATGCTTATAAGGTAAAACATATAAACCCTGATTATCTTGTGTTGCTTATCTGCCGAATTCTTATTTCTTATGGGAGTCGTCACCTCAGCTAAATAATGGACCATTTCGTTTTTATTCTAAGGAAAGAAAGGGAAGAAAAAGAACATACTACAGAGAAAAATATAAGAAAGAAAGAAAGAAAGAAAGGAAATAGGGGAAGATAGAACGTGGGTGTGCGCGTGGAAGCGATAACGCTAATCTGTACATAATGAAAAAAAGGAAAGAAAGAATGAAAGAAAAAAGAGTGAGAGAAAGAGTTAAATCAAGATTATCATACATTTTACATATTGAACTATTCCGCATTAGCTCTTAAGTAAACATATCAAAAGTTTTAATAATTGGATTACCATACTGTGGTATATCCACAGGTCCTGCTAGCAACATTCAACATTCTTGATTATTCCGCTCTAAGTGGCATAAAGAAATCAACTGGTGACAAAATCCTCAGTTGCACGATCAATACTAAATTCTAAAAATCTTTCTTATTTCGTTCTGCCTGCGATTTTCATTGCGTTGGAAATACAGCAGAGGGGGGGGGGGTAATGCATGACTTTAAACTACAAATGAGGTTGTCGCTAACCTGCCTGTTTAGGTATCATCTCCAATGACTCGAAGCTGAGCGGAAACGGGGTCCTTTATTTTTTTAATTTTTTATTTTCAAGTACTGTTTCAGGAAAAGATGGGGTGGGGGATAATTAATTTAATTTTTATTTCATGTGAGTATTTTTTTTCAGCAGCATTGAAGTGGAACGCATCCTCACCATAGGTTAGGACATCTAATCTTTCACTGGAAAAGTTTTTGAAATCCAGGAAGACGACTGAAGTCCATCTGCTAAGCGTTCATGGGTCTCCAACCCCCGGAGTGTCCTCGCAGGAAGAGCGGCTATGATGAAATAATGCCGGATTTATGCGTTTACCGTCAGTTGGTAGGCATTTATTTTGATTTAATCCTAAAGTGAACTGGCGTTGTCCACGAGGAGAGAGTTCTCTAGGCTGGTTGGTTGGTTGGTTGGTTGGTTGGTTGGATTTTACGGCATAAAATTTGAGACATTCCAGAAAACAGCATTGCTGAAATCAGCTAGAATACTCAGAAGAGTCCTGGAGACCTGAGGAGAGATGTTGAATTATCTTATGCCGAATAAATGTTTCCTTATTCATCCTTGATAGGTACTCAATTTTTTAAAAACTCAATGTTTTTTTAAACACGTTTTTTTAACATTAGACACTCCCCAAAATTTGAGCTTCAAATTCCAAAAGTTTGGCTGAGTTATGTCAATTTTTAGCTGTCCAAATTTGTCGGAGTTCGCAAAAAATGGCGACTCATCTATTTTTATGTGTAAAATGAGTTCTAGTGCTTCCCTACTACTAAAAATTGGTTTATACAGATCTATTTGACCCATCTCTGGTACATTAACAAATACTCCGAGTCAGTTTAGATCTGGGAGTAATGGCAATGAAAGGTACTCCACACTCTCCAGATCTTCATAATTGGAGCCTTACCATCAGAGAGTTTAGTGTTATACACCAAAACATACCTTTTTTGTAGGTACCTAATCTCTGTAGGGTATATGGTCGGCGTATATAAACCCCCACCCTAACTCGAGAATACGGATTTTTCTAAATGTAAATTTGTAAGATTCAAATTGAGTAGCAAAACAGGCTAAACAAAATTTAGATAACTTTCCCTTTTTTTAATTTCGATGCTTATTCAACATTTTTTCTCTACCACATGTAGACAATTAATTTAATTTCAAATATTGAGGAGTAGTGGTAACATCTGTGGCAAGAGATTAAAAAACGAAAGCTTGCTTACATACACCATATACAATACAATTCGTTGGTTGGCTGGTTGGTTGGTTGGATTTAGGACATGTCAACCCTTGGGTTATTTCATGCCGAAGAAATTTTGTTTTATCCAATCTTGTCGGGTATTAAAATTTCTATTAATCTCAATAATTTTAACACATTTTTTAAACTCATTTTTTCTATTTAACCTATAGCTTGGACCCTAACAGGTACGACCTCTCCAGGCCAGAGTGGACCTGGGAGTAATGGTGATGAAGGGGTACTCTACGTTTCCCAGAGCTCCAGAATTGGAATTTCACCATCAGATAGAGTTTAATGTCATACCAGGGACATCAGCCACCGCCTTCTAGCAAATATGATAAAACGGATTGGGGTTTTTCATGAGTGCAAGTTGGGACAATCATATAGATGCTAAGGATTGAGGTGACCATCCAATTGATTGGATGGGGCCTCTCCAGCCGCTCGTTTAACCTAAAATGGAGTGTTGCATGTCATTAACTGCACAGCCAACAGAATCCCATCCTTAAGCATCATGCGTCGCCACACGCGGTGAACAGGTGGCCTCGGGGGTGGGCATGGAGTCTTACCCCTCTGCAGAGGTGCAGTCGTTGTATTCTAAAGCCCCAGTCGAAAGACAGTTGGTATTGAAATAATTGTTGTTTAATTTTTCCAAACCTCGAAATTATGCAATTTTTTTGTAATCATTAGCGTGAATGAAAGTGTTTTCGTCTTTGTTTGATAAATCCTGTTTTGAGTGTGATTCATAACTAATTTTGTTTTATAAATTGTCATATAACGATAGGAATTAATGTTCTGTGTTAGAATACAAACTCAGCGAAATTCGTTTAGATTAGTGTCCTGTTTGCTGAGTCAGATTTTATGAAGTAGTTTTAGAAAAGGCATCAAATAAACATTTCTCTGTGTTTTTGAGAAAGTCATAAAATAAGACGAACCCAATATTTATCAAGCTTAAGGAAGAGTTGGATTATGAATAATATGTTGCGACAATCCTACAAGGTTTAATGACGAGGGCCGGCATGATTTAAATGTAAGTATTCAAAATACCAACATTTCTTTGGGTTAAAAATCCGAACACCGAGAAATACATATCACCCACAAATAAGTAGACGTCTATTTTCTTTTTAATAAGTAAAGTCGACGGGGCGGACTAAAGTCGGTATCAGCCAGTCAGCGAGGGTGTCTATCCCCTTTTCAATAGTGATAGACCAAGGAGATTGTTTTTTAGCATCTGAAGTGGAGCGCCACACCTACCATCTGCTCCTTAATTTTACCGAACAGATCCCTCTGCTACTCATACGCTGAGTTGGCGAGGGCCTGTATCGAACTAGGAACCTTGTGGTTTCTAGCCGAACGCTCTATCGACTGAGCTAACCCGGCCCATAACATTAATTTCCTTCTAAGCTAAAAATATCAAGGTTTTATTATTTCTAGTTGAACATTATATAATCAAAACGGATATAATTAGTTATTACTTTTTATCAAACGTATTGGCATTATGTAACCAAACATATGGATACGTTACAGTTCAAAGAAAAGTATATATGTGACTAAATTAGGAAATTAGATCCGACAGTATGTAGAAAATAGAAAAACACAAAGTGTTCCAAAAAGATAAATTTATTTTTGATGAAGTCGACGTTATAACGTTTCGTTTTTTTTAACCTTCATCAAGCCTTAGGGTGGATAAAATATTTTAAGGGTGGATGACTTCTGAAAAATGGGAGAATGGTCGATGGTGTGTATCCAGGTTCCCCTATGTAGCACTTCATTCTTTTCACCACTTCTTGAAAATCTTCACGCGAACCAGAACAAACGCTATGCCGACATGGATTACAACCCTTTCTTCATACATCTTCACTACATTTCGTCCACCCCAAGTCCTGATGAAGGTTTTAGAAAAATCGAAACGGTATACCGTCGACTTCTCTATCAAGAATAAATTCATATTTTTGGAATACTTCGTATTTTCTATTTTCTACATATATATATTTTTCTACACACACACACACACACACACACAAATATATATATATATATATATATATATATATATATATATATGAGTCTCTCTCTGAGTGTGTGTGTGTGTGTGTGTGTGTGTGTTATCCTGAATATCCTTCACGGGTGGGTAGATAACTTCTTCTATTAATTGGTTTCTAAACCAGCTCTACGTAGGTATTTAGCACTTTTTATATTAGTTATTATTACCACTCATTCGGTTTCTTTTATTTAAAAAAAAATTTTTTTTCTCAGACAGTCAAAATTGTAATTCTCACTATTTTTTCCTTTTTTCATCATCCTCCCTTCATATATACTAGCAAGAATATACACCCTCCGAGCATAAGTATTTACGATTTAATGTATTGAAATATATTAAATTATAAAAACTAACGAAATTGAATAAGTACGCAAATAAAAAGATTATGTTTATTTTAATTATATCTTAATTGGTTTCTATATAAAATCATTCATATATTTGAGATTAATAACACCAAGTAATTATCTATCAAACCCGGTTTTGTTAAAACCTGTATGCAAATTAACCACACCATATATTATGTAAAGCTTTATTTCTTAGTGATATATAAGACACATTGAAGGATTTTAAACATACTAATAACATGGACTGTTTTGAGGGAAATCTAACTCAGATTTTCATAGAGACATCGTTAATAGAATAAGATTTATGATTCTGACTATAAACTAAATACTCATTGATTAACTTAATTAAACGTGACGTAATCTCCATTATTGATATATATATATATATATATATATATATATATATATATATGAATAATATGTAGCAGCCAAAAATAACTGCATTCATCACATATATTCATACAACCTTATTTTTGATTACCATGGTGTTGCAAATTTATTTTTGTTTACAGAGTTTCTAGGCTGTAGATTTTGGTAATAAATAATGCTCAATAATATCCGTTTCGATTCTATTATATTTTACAAGAAATAATAAAATCTCGGTTTCTGCAAAATTGTTTGTTTGCTTTCTATTTGTTCCTGTCGAAATGCTAAAATAAACTTTAATTTTTCAAGCAAGGGTTTATGTAAAACTGTGTTTGAGATCAAATCTCTTTGCAGGATGTGACACAAAATCAACTTTTTAAGTGGGGTTTGACAGGTTTGAATTGAAAATGTTGCTTCTAGACGAATTGTCATACCAAGATTAGAGAGTCCAGTCACCTCTATTTATTACCCATAGCTGGAGGGAAAATAATTGGTTTCATACCTTTCCCAAGGTATATATTACTATTCCTAGTTTGAAGAGCCCAATCCACCCTACTATTTGCCCATAGAATTGCTGGATTCATACCTTTTCCATAGGTGTTGTAGGTGACTCACCTATGACACGAACATAGACTTACCCAAAGGGTATATATTAACATAGCAAAGCTACTCAAGGGAGAAGTAGCAGGTACATGTTCTTCGTGTACGCTGTAACAAGGAAACCCTACTCCATTGTACGTTGATATATTGCTGAATACATCTGTTCCCTACATTTTATCCCCGTGTTGAGTGGGTATTTATTGACCCTTAAACAGGTCATAACAATAGGTTTAAATACTATGGGTTATATGTATATATACCAGTTATTATGAGATAGAGGGAGTATGTAATAACCTAAACCCTCTACACGCGTAGGGTGTAACACAAGCACAATTCTTAAGCGGAGTTTAAATGTTTTGAACTCAGAATGTTCCTTCTATTAATCCATCAATAAATTCCTATCCCTGTTTCATTAACATATACCAAACTAAAATATGTTTACAATATCTGTAAATGTATTAGAATCAATCCATTTAATTCTGTGTCCTCGGTAGGACGTTAAATTCCATCTAATTGTGAAGTTCCAATTTTGAAGGTCTGGGGAAAGTGGAGCACCTCTTCATCGCCATTATTGCCATGACCCCTCTGGCTAGAGTGGTAGTACCTTGTATATTCTTGCTAGTATATATGAAGGGAGGATGATAAAAAAAAGAAAGAAATCGTGAGAATCACAATTCTGACTGTCTGAGAAAAGAAATAGAAAAAGAAAAAGAAGAAGAGTACAAAAAAGAAACTGAATGAGTCGTAATAATAACTAATATAAAAAGTGTTAAATACATACGTAGAGCTGGTTTAGAAACCAACATATAGCAGAAGTTATCTACCCGTGAGGGATATTCAGGACAACACACACACGCACACCACAACACACACACACACATACACACTAGTCTGAATAAAAAAAAAAACGAGGTTAGATTTTAAAAGAATTAAATACCCATCTAGAATGAATAAGACAAAAAGTCTTCGGTAAAGAATAACCCAAAAAGAGTTGACATGCCGTAAAATCCAACCAACCAGCCAACCAGCATTTAATTCTGATAAGAGCCCATGACTGGAAATCTGTACTTTGTGCAATGCGTGTAAACCAGATGCCCATTGGGTACCACCCATTCATGATCTTTGAGAATCCTCCATACGCAAATACTTCATTGGGCCTCAAAGAATTTTTCAACGAACACATTTACCATTTTTCCCTTGAGGCAATAATTGGGAAATAAATGAGAATTAAATTACCTTGATATATTTTATCAAAAAGGCACAAATCCTTTGGCAAAAAAAGTCGCCAAGCAAAGGCCTGTCAATGTCATTTGGGTTTCCATGGCATCAAGCGGATCCATTTTCAACAAGTGCTTTGCTCCCCTTGATTCGCTTTACAAGTCATCGTTGCTGCAAAAGTTCTTCTTGTTATAAAGACATCAATCAGTGAAAAGTGAATAAAGTTTTTTCAACACGTTGCAAGTTTATAAGAAATTCTTTAATTAAGCTTTTCTTGTGTGACCAGTTTTCAAGCGGAAAAAAACCCTTCAATAACCGGAAGTAGGAAATTCTCTCCCTCTTGGGAGGTATCGCTATCAGGTAGGTTAGTGTTCGAATGAATGCACAAGATATTTCAGTTGTTGATCCACTGAGCGATATCTACACGGCTTGCTTTCAGCAGGAGGGTAGAGAGGGCGATTACACTTAAAGAATGTACACTAATGTGTAAATATACAAAATTATTCACTTGCATACGCGCCCCAAATCTTTTATTTCTTTATAAATGAGCAATGATAAATGTTAAAATATTTCTCTGCTTTTACAGCCCTGTCGGTCTGGACTTTAGAATACACCGACTGCAACTCTGCAGAGGAGTGAGATCACACCAATGTGGCCACACCAATGCGGCCACCTGTTGGCCATAGGTGACGACCGATGATGCTGAAGGATAGTCTTCTTGTGTCTGAGCAGTCCATGACATGCAACACTCAAATTTGGCCCTTACATAGGCTAAACGGTTGGCCCCTTTGATCAATAGGCTGGTCACATCAAGCCTTAGCACCTATATGATTGTCCCAGGAAGCGCGTGGTGTAATGGTTAAAGTCACGGGAAATGGACTCGTTGCCCAGAGTTCAAATCCTGGACGTGGTAATTGCATTTCACTTAACGCTAATACCCTTGGGAAAGGTATGAATCCTGCTCTCCCTCCAGCTATGGATAAATAATAGGGCAGACTGGGCTCTTTAACCTTGGTTAGGCAACCGGTCTAGGAGAAGGAAAACTCTTAATTCAAACCTGTTGAACTCCGCTTAATAAATTGACCTTGTGTCACATGCTGCCCGTGCGGAGGGGTTGGTATATATATATATGATTGTCCCAGCGCTATTACCCTTATGGCAAGCCCCAACCCTTATAAATATATGTGCTAGAAGGCGGTGGCTGATGGTTGTAATGTTTTGGGAATGATGTTAAACTCTGATGGTGAAGTTCCAGTTCTGTGTAATGTGGAATATCTCTTGATCACCATTACTCTCAGCTCCACTCTGATCTGCAGTGTTAGTAACTGTTATGGTCACATCAATGGGCAAAATAGAAAATAATGAGTTCAAAAAAATTGTTAAAAATTGAGTTTAAAAAGAAATTGAGTACCCATCAAAAATGAATAAAACAAAAACGTTTTCGGCCTAAAATAACCAAATGGGTTGACATGCCGTAAAATCCAAACAACCAATCAACTTTTTTTTATTAATGTATGTGCGTGCGTGTGTGAGTCTGTGACGGCAATCTTAAAGGGAGATCCGAGTTCGAATTTGGGGTTATGTTTATTGTATATTACATATCATTAATAATCCAGGGATTGTTATGAATCTAATTTTCACTTCCCTTTGCTACATCATCAAAACGGCTCGACAGTGGTATACCCGAAAGTCACACGGAAAATAGTGTGGTAGAATAAGTGATGATCTGAACAAAAC
>CM042137.1:147365533-147370533 GCA_023376005.1 Doryteuthis pealeii
GAGATGAAGAGAAAGAGAAAGAGGGGGGAAGAGAGAGAGAAAGGATAAGTAAAAAAGCAAGAACAAACATATAAGTACATCTCTGTGTGCCTATTTTTATAAGTGTACATATAATTGTTTGTAGATCTATGAATGTGAATATGTGTCATTATGTACATGTGTAAGTTTCTTTTTTTTTCTCCTTGTGTGAGCACGAGTATATGTATATGTACGTGTGTGTGTGTACACGTCTCTGTGAGTGGGTTTTTTTTTCACAAGTGCATAAACTCTGACTGCGCCTGTGTGTTTTTGAAGGCACCTTGCACGGTGGGCGTTCAGTATGGAGTCACGTGTGCCCACTTGCACCGATTCACACTGGACCAACTGCTGACATATTCGCTCCTTCGACAATTGGCCGGGCGTCTTTGGCATTTCGTGAAGCAACTCATAAAATGAGACTCAAACCGAAAAGAACAATTAAAGAAAGAAAATGGCGATGGAGAAAATCTCAAAAATGAACACTCACCAAAAAAAAAAAAGAAAAAAAAAGCAAGAAAGAAAGAAAGGAAGGAAAACAAAGAAAAACAAAAAACAAAAAAGAAACAATAAACACATCTCTCTCACTCTTTCACATATGCGTACACACTCACACACACATACACACACACACGCGCGCGCGCGAGTGCACACATACAAATACATACAGCCAGGATACACAGGGAAGCCCACACACATACCTCAAATATGAATATATATGTATATATATATAAAGATAAATCTAATGAGTCAGACGAACCTACTATTAGTTTCACCTAATGCTCTTCAGGGCTAAGATCTGAGTCAGATCTTAGCCCTGAAGAGCATTAAGCGAAACTAATAGTAGGTTCGTCTGACTCATTAGATTTATCTTTATATATATATAGCTGACTCAGATCTTAGCCCTGAAGAGCATTAAGCGAAACTAATAGTAGGTTCGTCTGACTCATTAGATTTATCTTTATATATATATATCTGACTCAGATCTTAGCCCTGAAGAGCATTAAGCGAAACTAATAGTAGGTTCGTCTGACTCATTAGATTTATCTTTAATATTATATATCTGACTCAGATCTTAGCCCTGAAGAGCATTAAGCGAAATAATAGTAGGTTCGTCTGACTCATTAGATTTATCTTTATATATATATATCTGACTCAGATCTTAGCCCTGAAGAGCATTAAGCGAAACTAATAGTAGGTTCGTCTGACTCATTAGATTTATCTTTATATATATATATCTGACTCAGATCTTTAGCCCTGAAGAGCATTAAGCGAAACTAATAGTAGGTTTGTCTGACTCATTAGATTTATCTTTATTATTTGCTCTACTTAGTTATTGATAACTTTTTACTTATTAGCTTATTTTCCTAGCGGTTGTATAAATATATATATATATCTTATATACATATAAATTGTTTTTTCTTTGGCCAAATACTGTACCAATAGATTACTTTTCATTGGATACGACTATCTTGGTCTTTTCTTTTTTCAAAAATTTTTTTTCTCCCCGGTTGATGTTTGTTAGTATATTTTCACAATCAAACAATTTGCTGGTTTTTTTTCTCACCGCGAGGATTTACCAATACGCTTGGTATATTATATATATATATATATATATATATATATATATATATATATATATATATATATGAAATATAAAGAGAGAGATAGAGGGAGAAAGAAAGATGGAATATATATATATATATGTGTGTGTATGTGCGCGCGCACGTATATGTTTCCACCTTTTTTTAAATTTAAATTTTTTAAATAAAAATGTTTTTCTACTGCTGATTCAGTCTCCAGTTTTCATAGAAGAACAAACCGAAAATCGTGTACGATAAGTGTAGCTTAATTCAAAACTAACGGTTACGGAAAAACAGAAGAAAATGATGGACAGATTTTAATCTGTGTTTGACCTCCTCTTTCCCGAGAAAGAGTGCAGATGTCAGATTATACTTAACTATTGAACAGGGCGGTCGCCGTGGCGATCTGCCCGTTCAAATTAAATTCTCATACGCGTGTTTATTTATCTGGATCTTATAAAATTATAAAGAACTTTAAGAGAAAGAAAGTCTTGTGTTCGTTAACTAAAAACAAACAGCAACACAAGACGTCCCAGTATCACGTACATAAGAATCCCAAAGACGTAACCAACCAGAGATAGGAGATTACAGATAGGCGAAGCCATTTACTCCGTAGATAAGTATATCTCTGTATTACAACTGGTATACAGGTATACAATACACTATACATCGAAGGAAAGTATGGCTATACAACATATCTTTTTGAATACTCAAATAATCTCGATTATAAAGAAATCATATAGCGAAATATGATTTATTTACTGAGTAGTTATTTACTAGGACACCCAGTGAGAATCAAACTCACACATAAAGATCTGATCACTTAGCTTGCTGAACACTACACACTATGGGGTGCCTCACATATCTAAGGAGTAGTGTAATTGTTTTTTTTCTTTTTCAGTTTTTTTAATTATTTGATTTGCCGGATTGTCATCAATGTGAGTTCGGAATAGGATTTGAAGCCAAGACCTTAGAAACTTCAGTTGATGTTCTAAATCTTGACGTGAACTTTTTAAAAATCTAGAGAAAACATGACGCAATAGTAGATATTGTAAATAATATATATATATTATATATATATATATATATATATATATATATATATAATATATATAAGATCTGCAACAGCTGTTTGGTTGGATGGTAGTTTGTACGGCATATCAACCCGAAGACATTTTGTTTTATTCATTCTTATTGGGTAGTCAATGTTTATTTTTCAAACTCATTATTTTAATCATATTTTTAACTCATTTTAAAAAAAATTATTTAAGCCATAGATGGGGCCCTAACAGGTACTCTAACACCGGGTCAGGATGGACTTGGGAGTAATGACGATAAAGGGGTAATCCGCATTCCTCAGAGTCCCAGAATTGGAACTTTACTACTAGAGGCAATTTAACGTCATACTCAGAATACCCGGACCCTCACCAACCGCCTTCTTGCACATAAAATAATAAAAAGTGTTGGGATTTTCCATAGGGTTAGGACAATCATATATATGCTAGGGATTAACGTGACTAGCCGATTGATCTAAAGGGGCCTCTCCGACTGTCCGTTTAGCCTAAGTAAGGACAAAAGTGAAATGTTGCATATCATAGACTGCTCAGCCACTAGGATTCCGTCTTTAAGCATCACGAGTTGCCGCCCAGGACAAACAGGTGGAGGGGTTCGATTTTACCCCTCTTCGGAGGTACAGTAGGTGTATTCTACAGTCTGTGCCGAGAAGGCGGGATCAGCAAAATCATTTTTAATTAGAATTACATTTTTCAAATTCAAAATGAGAGAAAATGTCACCAAATTGGGGAAAATTGTATAATTAAATATTTGACATTAAACTAAGTGGACAGTTTGGTTATAAAACACATATCTTTGCTTCAGGCATTTTGTGCATGGTAATGATGTAATACAAATATATAGTTAATTTTAGTCTAATACGATCAGTAAGCACTTGTGGCCGTGATCGTCTAGTGGTTAGGACCCCACGTTGTGGCCGTGGTAACCCAGGTTCGAATCCTGGTCACGGCAGGTGTTTTTTTATTTTGTGCATACAGAAAATTCTTTGATACACATTTTGCTTTGAGTGTTACCCAAATGAAATATAACTTATCTTATTGATTACAGATAAGTAAAAGTCGTCGGGGCGGCCTAAAGTCGATATCAGCCAGTTAGCGTGTGAGTCTATCCTCTTTTCAATAGCACTAGACCAATTGTGGCGTCTGAGGTGGAGCGCCACACCTACCATCAGCTCCTTACTTTACCGCACAGATCCCTGTGCTACTCATACACTGAGTTGGCGAGAAACCGGTATCGGACTAGGAACCTTGTGGTTTCTAGCCAAACATTCAACCGAATTAACCATAATATATCAAATTTTCTTTTATTATCGTTGTTGGGATTTTTTGTAATATAAGGCGTGTGTTAGAAGCCCACTTCTATTTATAGACTCGCCGAGAAATATGTGATCAACCTCTTGGCCAATCACTGGCAGTACTCTGCTGCTGATATAATATTTATACCGGCTTTTCTGGTCATAACTACGCATAACTGCTTTGAACCTTCGTGGACGACGGACATAGGATTGAATTACTGGACCTTTAACATTGCGCAGGGTAGGACTTATTCACTTATCAAAGGATTCCATAACTCAGGACTTACTTACTTTAAGCCCATTTCAACTGGCCAAGGATGGCATTTAAAAAAACTTAACAGGTTATGGGCCCAAGATGGCATTTAAAAACTTAACAATCGTAGGTATTACCAATCATAACAGTGGAATCTACAAATATATACAAAATATATTATGATTCATAAAAGTTCATAACAATAAAATTTAAGATTTAAATGTAAAGAAAACTTAATAACAATTTAATGATTATTTCAGCACTGTTGTAAAATATGACCGTTTTATTTAACATCTGATAGATATAAAATTATTTTAGAAATAAATTACATAAACACGTAATTATATTTAAAACAAATGAAAATTCCGTTTCTACGATGTCGTCACCGCATATATACAAGCTCTGATCGTTAGATATTGCTGTATTGGAAGGTGATCGGGAACCTTCTTGTCGAGTTCGAAAAGAAGATTCCCAAGTCCGAGACAGTACCTGAGTCCGACAAGAAATACCTGAAGAAGGCCGGAGGGCTCATCCGTCGAAACTTTGTATAGATAACAATGAAGATGAGGACAATAGTCCGAATAATCCAAATAATACTAATACTATACTGAAAGATATTGCTTTATGAGAAGATACTGTTACCCTAGAAGACATTGTTAATCGACTGCTTAATAGTGCCAGGGGGTCGCGAAACTCGGCATTGTTTCGTAAGGACCAGGATTTGATAACCATGGACTCAAAATCATTACCTTTTTTTCTATGCCCTTATGGTGAAAGGGTC
>CM042137.1:147373033-147380284 GCA_023376005.1 Doryteuthis pealeii
TACTAATTCAATCGAAAAAAAACAACATTTATTTTAAATTGGGGGGAAAGGGGTTGCAAAATATGTACATTTATTTGGCGATAAAAAGCGTAAAGGGGCATTGTAAAATATGTTCATGTATTTACGGATAACAAGCGAGAAACACTGCGTGGTAAATATGCGGCAGATATCTTAAGTTTGTCCCGAATTACGTCTAATACCGTCAAGGAAAAACATAGCGTAAATTAGGACAGGAGTCCGGCACGACAAAATGTTAATTGGCCCAACTGTCAGTAAAATTTGAGCTAATCCACAATTTTGAAATGAAAAACTCGAAAACCGATGGATCTTGCGATTTTTAAAAAATTTTAATGTTGGTCACGGCAGATATTTTAACATCTCTAGTTATATAGGTCAGGTCTGGCAAACCGGTTTATCTAAATATGTTCTTAGCCTAAAATTCAGAGAAAAATATTATTTGATCAGAATCTCATTCCTTAATTATTCATGTCCTCCGGTCTTTTGATTTTGACTGTCAGGGTCTGGCTGCGTTTTGTCGTCATTGACTCTAATTTACGCTATGTTTTTATCTCATTCCTTAATTATTTCATTATTTCATATTCTATTTCTTGACTGATGATGGTATTTTATTTCAAAACTTTAATTTAGTATTTTTGCTATGAAAAATTAATATATAAAATTCATTTAAAATATGAAAATCCCGATGTTAAGTTTAAAATGTTATATTTTTAGATTCTAAAAATAAATATCTACTTAATGCAAACTTTATTTTAGGTGCCAAAAGTAATAAGTTTTGAAGAAAAACTCGATTGAAAATGTACCCCTTCAGAAAAAACATCGATGTATAATTTTTTCTTTTATAAAATAATAGCCAATTAAATAATTATCGAAATGAGTAAAAAAGAAATCTCCAATAAATTAATTATTTATTATTTTTTTACATTCTATTTTTCGATTTTCGGTACTTATTTTCTCATAAAACAACAACCTTAAAAACGTTTTTTTTGTTTCTATTTATAACTTCGGTCTTTTTATCTCTTTATTTATAGTGTAATTAGTATCGAAAATGACCAACTCGCAAAACATTTTACGCTCCCAACATAAAGGAGGGGGTCAAAATTAAGTGACCTAAAAAAAAAAAAAAAGAAAGTTTTGAAATAAAAAAAATAATGCATTATAAAGATCGTTCATTGATAAATAAACTCTGAAAATTTCATTAAAATCCGATAATTCCCTGATTTCTGGTAAATTATTTTCTGTAGGGGGTCTAAAGTCATTTTGTCAAAAACGCATTTTAGGCTCAGTTTGCCAGTCGCTATTATGAATCAATTAGATTAGAATGGTGAAAATAAATTCCTGGAATTTAGACGAATAATTTTTCGTTGTATCGAAATTTATTCACAGAATCAAATTTAGAGTAAAACGCAGAAAATTCAAAATTATTACTTAAACCTTCAATAACATTTATCGTGTTTTTCTTCTTGAAAAAAAAAAAGTTAAAAAATAAAATAACTTAGAGTGACCTGCCGTGACCAGGATTCGAACCTGGGTTACCACGGCCACAACGTGGGGTCCTAACCACTAGACGATCACGGCCAACAGTCACTCAGTCGATTAATCAGCATTAACGAGTCTTCTTATAAGTCTTATTGTCATGGCTGACAATCATGATAACAGTCACTCGTAAAAGCGCTTTATATTTTTAAATACAATATATCTAGGTCACGGTTAAACAGCTGGTTGAGCAAATTCGGCTAATCTAAAAATATTCGAAGAGATTTGTCATTAAAGATTTCAGTCTTTTTCTTTTTAATATTTTTCTTCTAGTTAACCAAAACTAATGTATACAATTTAAAAACAAAACAAAAAAACAAACAAAAAGTAACCTTCTGTGACCAGGATTAGAACCTGGGTTAACCACGGTCACAACGTGGGGTCCTAACCACTTATACGATCACGATTAGGGCATGGTTATGTATTGAAGTGCGTCCCGGTCACACGCCTCAAAAACCGCTACCCGGTGACTATCAAAATAACAACCCCAGCTCGTCGTAATTCTTGTTTATTTATCGTAATTTGTCGTAATTGTCGGATATATAGTTTTGAATAGACTGAGATAGATAGATAAATAAACCAACAAAATAATATAGATAGATACGAACAAAATGGAGATAGATAGATATTTTCGACAAGTAAATGTATTGGGGGGGGGGGTCGCTTCTTTTTTTTTTGTCGTAATTCTTGTTTATTTAAACTAAAAACAAGACATTAAAAAAACATGAATAAAAAAATCTTAGTATTTAAAGTAATATAGATAAATATGAACAAATTTAGATAGATAGATAGATATGAAGATGGATAGTTTTGAATAGACTGAGCTGGGTCGTTATTTTAATAGTCACCGTGCAGCAACTCTTGAGGCAGGAGACCGAGATGCACTTCCTCATAAATTACCTATTATATTATTACACTAAAGCTGCATGAATTATTTCCTGATGGATTTTTTCCTATTTAGTTTAAAGACACAACATACATCCTAAAATATTCCTTAGTTCTGGGATTGGCTTATGTTTGAAAATTTTTCATTTTAATTGTTTCTAATTAATCGTAATTTTCAATTTTATACTGAACCGTCTCTTACCTCACATTCTGCCTGTCACTTTCCCCCTCTCTATATGTATCATGATTAACTACTCATTATATATATATATTTTTATTATGTTCGATTGAAACAGATTAGCATTATCGCAATTGCGCGCTCACCTCCCACCCCCCTCTCTCTCTCTCTCTCTCTCTCTCTTATAATATATTTTATGTGTAGCATGTCCTGTTTTTTCCATTTCTTTTATTATTATAAAAATGGAATTGTCCAAGCTGAGGTGACTGCACTGATAAAAATAATAAGAAATCGACGCATAACCAATACCGTATAATCAGGATTTACATTTCCTTTCGGAAAATTTGAACGATCTCATTTTTAACCCGAGGGGGTTGGAAGATGATAACGGTTGTGCAATTAAGGAACGCGAGTATCAATATAAAGAAGAATCTCATGGAAATATTCAGAGTAAATTTCTGATAATGTAAGTAAGTTAAAAATTACTAGTTTTATATTCGACGAGAGTTGTCATTACGAGAAGAACAAAGAATAAAAACAGCAAATAAGTTTTAAAAAATGAGAGCGACCTGCCGTGACCAGGATTCGAACCTGGGTTACCACGGCCACAACGTGGGGTCCTAACCACTAGACGATCACGGCCAACAGTCACTCCCATTCACCGCATATTGTATTAGATATTTAACGACTTTCATTATATAGGTCATGACTGACGTGATTAAATATTTTCTCATGATAAGATTCATTGTAAGATTCAGGGTTTTGTATTCTTGGTATAATCATCTTAAAATATCAGTTTTTAAATTGGTAATAAAGGACTATTTGCTCGTAAATTCCTACCATAAAATAAACTGAACCCCCATTTTATGTCCGTGTTTTTGCAATAAATGTTTTATTTTTCTTGCACCCGTTATCTTACAATACTAAATATATTTTATTTGTTTATTTTAATATTCACTTCAATGTGTATATTCTAAAAGTTTTTATTTTGTGAGAATGTTTAGTTTTAAAGTGGAGGCTCGTTTTACAATTTAGGCATAAATTGGATCCTCCTTTTATGACGGTAATTTTGTTTTTTGGTCGACGATGATTAAAATCTAACGTTTTTATTTTAGAGTACCAAAGCCAAAAAGAAAAGAAATAACAACAAAAAGTAATATTCAACGTTTTACTCGTAAATTCCTACCATAAAATTAGGCTTGGGCATTTTATGGTAGGAATTTACGAGTAAAAAGTTGAAGTGTAAAAACGAACCCCCACTTTAAAACTAAGCATTCTCACAAAATAAAAGCTTTTAGAATATACATATTGAAGTGAATATTAAAATATAAAGGAAATATATTTAGTATTGTAACATAACGGGTGCAAGAAGGGTTGAGTTTATTTTATGGTAGGAATTTACGAGCAAATAGTCCTTTATTACCTTTAAATTCATATGTTCTAGATGAATTAACGACAGAGTGAATAAAGGATCGTGAATTTTTACCATTGTCTAGTGTACAGATATTAGTGGAACTAGCAAATTTATGCACCCTCTGGGTGCAAGTTTTTAAGTTTTAATATAATAAAATATCATGTTAAATTAGAAAGGCTAATAAAACTAAATAAGAATGCAGATAAAAAGATTTGGAACAGAGGGGGTATTATCGAAAAATAGAACAGCTTTGAAACTAACTCTTCCATCATTTTCCATTACTCCCGTCTTTCATTGGTAAATTTTCCTAATTTACTTAAAATAGGAAGTAAAGGATAATATTACAGTTATTTCTTCTTCTTAATGAATTTCTTTTCAGATTTATCCCAGAGATTTTTGCTCATATTCAATGAGATAAAACCAAACAATTAGAAATCAATAATACTTAGCATATATTTATTAAAATCATTTTTTAATATCAATATGCAAATTAGCCTTCCCATTCACACTGTAAACCACTATTTTGTTGTATATATAAATACAATTGCGTATTATTAGTATGTAGATATGGTCAACAGTCTTAATAATGTAAAACAATTTTATTATTCATTGAGGTTTAAATAAAAATAAAATCATGGAGAATGTGATGTAAATAACTAAGGGAACTGTGAATTGAGTAGTAATATAGTTTCGGTTACAGACAGACAAACACACAATCTCCATTATAATAAGAGATATGAAATGAAGTCCAATGTCTCAACTGGGATTATTTTTTTTTAAAATTAAACGATAGCATTGATTATTGTTGTATAGATTTGAAGTTGTTACACTTATATTTTGTTTAACATATAAATGAGTTAACACATTAAGTTATATTTTCCTTTGAGTTTCATTTTTATAAAAGTATTAATCCTAGTTAGTTCAGAAATTAAAAATACTAGCAAAATAAGAAGACACCCTCTGGGCGATGTAAAAGTAAATTTTTGAAAGATATTGCCTGAGGGTATGGGAGCTAGAAATTTAATGCCGTAGAGTATGTAAACTCGTCAAATTTATTAAAGGAGTAAAAAAAAAAAGAAAAAAAAAAGAAAAAAAAAGAAAGACAATTTGAAATGGAAACAGTTTCGATAACTTTAAATATTATATTTAGAATAAAACAATCTATATATATATATATAATATATATATATATATATATATATAACGCCAGGCATCTATTTATTGAAACAATGAGGATTGTCTAACGTTGCATGTTCACATTTTGAGTATATTTATTCTATGTTATGACGTTGGATTATTTGTTGGGCAATGAGACGTAAGCAGTGACGCAGTTTTTGTTACAGACAAAACGAGAGCGAATCTCTATTATTAATAGACTAGTACAAAATAAATAAAACATAAAAAAATTATTCTTAGCGCAAATATCAATTATTTTAGTAATAATTTTAAAAATCTACTTGTTTTTAAATTAAAAAAAAAAAAACTTTTATTTTTGTGTATAAGCAACTTTTCAAGAAATATAGGTAATTTTCACCATTAGTTGTCAAAATTCCTAACAAATAAGGCAATTAGAGTAACCTCCCTTGACTTTCCCTTTGAACTAAGCTGGTAGCTATTTTGAAAGTCTCCGTGCGAAATAAACAAATCTTAGAAACTTTTTCGAAAACAATACAACTGCATGCTTTAACACAACAATATCATAAAATGTGTTCTTAATAACAATTACGTTTATTTCAGATAATGCACACGCACAATTTTATTCAAGGAATTTTAACAACTAAAGGTGAAAATTACCGAAATATAAATCTCACTAAAGACTCTCAATATTTTGTCTTTGGGTGCATAGATAAATGTGCTTCAAAACGAGTTATCTTCTTTACATCCATTTTTGTTGGCATCCTTACGTCTGCTAAAGACGATGGCGTAGTGTCCAAAATTTACTTTATTATTATCTGCATTTTCGTTGAGGCCAATTTTTGAATGGCAGTCTCTGGTGCACAAACAGTGATGCTTGTTGGGGCTGCTGTTGTCGCTCCTTCTTTCTGGCTCTCTTTGCTGTGGCGGCTACTTTCCTCTCTGTTTCCCTTATTTTCGGGCTTTATTTGACAAGGAGGCGCAAGACCGCTCGGTTTTCTGTACCTACCTCCCATGTGTTGGGGTGATGTGACATGTCTTCACGTCTTTCTTGCAGACGTCTTTGAAGCGTTGGAGTGGTTTTCCTACCGGTCGAGAGCCGTCTACTAATTTTCCATACAGTAGAGCTTTGGGGATGCGGCCTTTGTCCATCCTCCTGACATGACCAAGCCAGTGCAGGCGCCTCTCGCATCGGTTTACCAGCTTAAATGAATAATGATCAAAAATGACATAATGGCGAAATTACACAAAAAGAATTTGATCAATTTGAATTAGTCTAATAAATTTACTCAGAGTTTAAGCCTGGGAATATAATTAGTGAAACCGGTTTTTCAACAATGAATGGTATTCGTTAAAATGGATATAAAAATAAGCAGCAGTCGGAGTGACTGCTGGCCGTGATCGTCTAGTGGTTAGGACCCCACGTTGTGGCCGTGGTAACCCAGGTTCGAATCCTGGTCACGGCAGGTCGCTCTCCATTTTTTTAAATGAAAAAAAAAGAAAAAAATGAAATTTTTTTTTAAAATGGGTAGACAAACAGAAATATTTCCACTCGATATTTTGGACAAAATGATAATTGCATTTTAGGCTTTCTCTTGCTCATTGGCTGTTGATCAAAATATTCTAGCACTAAATTATCATCCTTTTTCTTTTTCAAAATGAAATATTTTCATCTCCATGGTTTATAGTTTAGGCTAAACGTCCATAAACCAGTTACAGTTCTTAGTTTATACAGGTGGTCCTCAACAATGACATCGGGGAGGAGCATTAGCAGGAGCAGCCAAGGTGCTACGGGTCGGGGAGGTGGTCATCTGTTGAGGACCACCTGTATAAACTAAGAACTGTAACTGGTTTATGGACGTTTAGCCTAAAACTATAAACCATTGGAGATGAAAAATTTATTCTCATTTTGGAAAAAAAGAAAAAAAAAAAAGGGATTTGGGATAAATTTTAGTTTGCCTTAAGGGAATAAATTTTTTTGATTTCCAAAACAAGCCAATGAGCAAGAGGAAAGCCTTAAAATGCAAATTATCATTTTTGTCCAAAAATATCGAGTGGAAAAAATCACAAATTCAAACATCTCTCT
>CM042137.1:147380384-147387884 GCA_023376005.1 Doryteuthis pealeii
GTTGTTTCGTTGTTTTCTGTTCGTGTTTTCTGTATTCTCTTTTGCAATTAATGTTCACTTGGGTATACAGTTATTTAATATCCAGTGATATACAAATATTTAAATGTTATTCCGGTAGGCTCATATAATATATATATATATATATAATATATATATATTATATTTATAATATATTATATATATATATATATAAACATATATTACTTATATAAACATTTAAAGGCCCTCTCCCCTCTTCTGTAGGTACTGATGTCGGAGTGGTAAGAAGCCTGGACTGATGATAAAATCGATCGAGTTCCCAACCCGGGAGAGGTAGCTGACTAATTTCTAGCCACACTGAAGAGTGAGATACGGCAAACAAGGTGTCTGTGGATAATGGAGAAAAAACATCAATTTAATGTTTTTCTTCATTTTATTTCAATATATTGCTCTTTCTGTACACTTATGGTACTAGCCACATCGAGCTCTCACAAGGATTTACCCGTATTATTAGGGTAAGAACACATGGAATGATCCGCATTACCGACAGTCGGAAGAGCACTTGCCTAGGTATCGCCAAGTCAGTGTATGACTAGTTACAGAGATTCTGTGCGGTAAAGTGAGGAAATTATGGTAGGTGGAGCTCTCCACCTCATGACTGCAAAAACAAATCTCCTTTGTATATAGCGCTTGTGAAAAGGGATAGACTCACCTTCGTTGTCTGGCTAGATACCGACTTTAGACAACCCCGTGAGTTTACTTACTTATATATGCGTTACAAAAAAAAACAGAGTGTTCGTAAATGGAATGTCCGTATTTAAACGGAGAAAAAAATATTTAAAAAACCGAAATATTTAGCTTTTTAGAACAAGTCGAACCATATTACCTTTTAGGCACCCCTTTTTGTCTCGAATTAAGAAAGGACATGTTTTTCATTTGACACCGGTCCAATATCCAGTTGTTTAACAACGATTTTTTAGATTCTTTTAAAATTATAAAACTAACCCAACCCTACCCATAACCCTAAACCTAACCCCTAACAAACAACCGGATATTGACGGTGTAAATGAAAACAGTTCTTTTCTTATCGAGATCAAAAGAGGGTTCAATGGTCCCAACAAGTCTATCAAAGAAAGTGACAAGGTGGATATGACAAAAAAAGCACTAGCAGTGGACTTAAAAAAATTGTCTCAGCCTTTTTGCTTGTAGATGCACACCTTCATTTTACTATAATCTCATCGAATTTATTTCCAATTCCATCATCTTACAGAGTTTCACGCTTTGGCACTAAAATCTGTTCACCATAAGAGATCATTAAGAGATACATCGATTGTTCACCGGAGATGTTGTGGTGGAAGTGCTCATATTTGAAACTACACATAAAATCTTTTTTTGCAACATCCAAGGCGTTCGTTTCATATCCAGGACTATAAAACATTTTAAAAAATAAATAAATAAATTATCTGTTTTCAAATGACTTTTTAAAGTAATAAAGAATTCATTCATTGACATCTGATGAGTCGGAGAGTTAGACACTTTGTCTAAGGCCCCTGAAATAGACTATAATGCTAATCCTATAAGTCTTTTGTTATTTCTTTACTATTATATATATATATATATATATATATATATATATATAATATATATATATATATATAAAGCAAACCATTAAGAACGTAGATATTAAAAATGAATTAAACCTAGATTAACATTTTAGAGTTAGGCTATCATTATTGATCGACATATTTGTTTGTTGTATACATAACTTCTTTCTTCTTTAATCTACATACATCATCCTTATAATATATATTATAATTATATATATATATATATATATATATATATATATATATATACGCTCCTACATTTTGGGCGCTGCGTAGGTGTCGTCAGTGATGTAGTATGCATGGTCACTAGGAAGTTTCAGTCTTCCACATTAGACTTCAACCCGCCATTCTGGACCCTACCAGAGTGGATCAAAACTATGATCCACCCACTTAAAACTTTAAACAGACGTTTGACTATTACTCAATACATATATATATATATATATTATATATATATATATATATATATATTATTGGTAGGAGGTTGATCGAGAAGGCTATCACAATGCAGTTTTTGGAATAAATAAAAATAATAATACGGTAACAATGTGTTGTGTGTTGACCTGTATTTTTTATTTAATATTTTATTTGAATAAAATAACAGGTCAACACACAACACCATTTTACGTATTATTATTTTTTATTTATTCTCAAACTGCATTGTGATAGCCTTCTAAATCAATCTCCTAACCAATACGTACCCAATGCTTCAAGAGCAAATTATGAAACTTCTTATATTATATATATATATTATATTTATTATTATTATTATTATTATTATTATTATTTATATTTTTGCTTGAAGGCAATTACAATCCGTATATCGTATAAAATTCGATAATCATAAGAAAAATAACCATGACAAGTGAATTTGGCAAATTAATTATGCGACGCGTCCTCATATGGTAGAGGCGTGCTATTATCATTGACAAGTTAATTTCGCAGGGATTGTACGATGCGAGTCGTTGGCCGAGAGGTAAAGTCACAGACTTTGCCTGCGGACTCCCGGTTTCGATTTCTGTCGGAGAGAAATCGATAGTATAACATCGCTGATAAGACTTAATAAAGTTGAAACCGACTGTACGATGTTCTAGCGTCGCATAATCATTTCCAAATGCCACTTTTCATGGTTATATTTCTATAATTATCGAAATTTTAATTCGATTTACGCATTGTAATTGCCTTCAAGCAAAAATTTAAATAAGAATATATACTTTATCCAAACAATGCTTCTAAAAAAACAAACATCCCAAAAATCTTATATTATATATAATATATATATATAAAAGATTTTATTGTTTCTTATATTATTTGCTCTACTTAGGTTAATTGAGCCACTTTTTACTTATTAGCTTTAGTCTCCTGGCGGGTTTGTATATTATATATATATATATATTATATATATATATATATGTATATATATATATATATAAATTGTTTTTCTTTTGGCCCAAATATTGTACGAATAGATTATTTTTTGTTTTGTACGATATCTTGGTCTTTTCTTTTTTACAAAAATTTTTCTTCCCGGGTAATGTTTGTAGTATATTTTTTACAAAACATTTGCTGTTTCTTTTTCTCACCGCGAGAATTTACCAACAAGTTTGGTATAATATATATAATATATATATATATATAATATAATATAATATATTATATATATAAAGTAATCTGCAGACGAGCGTTTCGGGGTTTTTACCCCTCATCAGCTAAGACTTATTTTTCAGCAGCTACCTCTGTCGGGATCGAGACCCGAGAGAACTTTCGCTCGTCAAGTCTCTTACCGATGGTCCACAAGCAGCTTGCCTAGAATAGAAGGCAGAATAATCCCTAATATTTCCTAAACCGGAAATAAACTCACCAGAGTTCTCTAACTTGTAAACAAGTGAGAACTAGCATTTCGCCGAAGCGGTGAATTTTCGCAATTAGTTCCTTCTAGACAGAGTGCTCAACCTGAAAAGTGGGAAGCGTATATAAAGGAGTCTGCAGTACCAACAAGTTTGTATATTATTATATATATTATATATTATATATATATTATATATATATATATATATTCTCTCTCTCTCTCACTTATATATATATATATAATATATTATATATATATATATATATACCATATATATGAATATGTATATTGTTTGTGTGTATGCGGCTGTGTGCGTGTGAGTATATAGGTCGTCTTTTTAATAAATAATGTATGTAAGTTTATTAAAAAACTAGCAAGAATGTCCATTTAGTGCAACTGTAAGGAAATCTATTCAATCAGAAAGACTAAAGTTTAATTAAGAACACACATATTAGGATCCGATTATTTGATTATATTTTTATCGGTTTCTATATAAAATCATTCATAGTATTGATTTTCATACGTTAGAGATAAAAGAATAATATTAAAGATCAATAACACCAAGTAATTATTTATTAAACCCGGATTTGTAAAACCCAAGTACGCAATTAACCCCCCACCACCGTATTTTATGTAAACCTTTATTTCTCAATGATCATATAAGACGCATTACAGTAGTCTTCGGTTACAGACAGAATGATACCGTATCCCCATTATAATAAGATATATACGGCATTTCTTTTTACATAAAAAAAAGATTAAGAAAAATACGGAAGAACAGTAAAAAACTCTATGCAGTACCGCGATTCCACATTTCTAATTTTAGGATTTGAAAAAAAAAAAGTTTTTATTGTTGATTTTTTTATTTATATTTTCCATATCGGTCAAATGCGTCTGGAAAAAATCATTGAAGAATTTCCGCCCGAAACATTTTAACTTTGCTTTTCAAAATCGGTGAGACCCCCACGCGCCAGCACTTGATGTATCAGAAGAATTAAGTATGATTTAGCTGAAACGAGTATCACATGATATACAGGCGACTATCATGCATTTCTCTATTTGCCACAATCGGGCACTGCCCATATCTTTTAGGCCTCTTGGGTGATAATTGGCGTCGGGTGGTCTGATTCACTCTATTCGGGCTACCGTTTCACATTGGTCCGATTTCGAAAAACTAATGCATGGCGATCACACTAAAGTCTAAATATTCTTCCTTGCTTTCACTCTTCTTCATCTTTGCTTTTAACACTTTTCTCCAAACACACCACACACACCACACACACATATATATATATATATATATATATATATATATATGTGTGTGTGTGTGTGTGTGTGGTGTGTGTGTTTGGTGGTTGGTTTTGAAGGCTATCACACATCTTTGTCAAATAAATTTTTATCTCGAAATATTAAGAATAAATCACAGTTAACAAACAACACCATAGTTACCTTATTTTTCATTACACTTGCATTGTGATAGCCTTCAAAACCAACCAACAAAACCAATATAAACCAATGCCTCAAGCAAATTATAAACCACTTTTAATATATATATATAATGAAGCTAAAGAGGTCCATAAAACCACAAGGCCAACAAAGCTCGGAACATTCAATCAATCTACAGGGACAACCTACAAATGCAAATCTGTGTCGAGAATGTTTCTCAAACATCGGACTAAGTCACAGGAGCGCTGCAACCTCAGGGGCACACAAAAACTTTATCATAGTCTTTCGAGACTGAATGCCAATGAATCTTATATATATATATATATTCGGTAGAGGTTCGGCTAGAATCACAAGTTCTAGGTTCGATACCCGGCTTGTGAGGAGCTGATGTAGGTTGTGGTGCTCCACCTCAGATGCTAAAATATATATCCTTGTCTAGCGCTAGTGAAAAAGAGGAGGGACTCCCTCGCTATCTGGCTGATACCGACAGTAGGCCCCCGACGACTTTACTTATATAATATATATATATATATATATATATATATATGAGTAGCACAGATTGAGTAATCTGATATGTGCGGTAGGTGTGGCGCTCGAAGTCAGCTTAAAAACAAAAAATCTCTATGGTCTTGCTCCAGCGAAAAGAAGATAGACTCCCTCGCTGTCCAGCTGATATCGACAATAGGCCACTCCGCCAACTTGATTTACGTATTACTGAAAAATTTTTGAAAATCCTCGCGACATTGTTTGAAATTTGGAGGCAATTTATGATATTCAATGAAGTTCAATTACAAATAAAAAAAACAAAAAAAAAAAAACAAAACAAAAAAAACAAAACAAAAAACAAAAAAAATGACCCAATTGTTGGTCATACCACCCACCAATCTGACAGCTCAATCTAAAGTCTCTAATCAGCAGAAAAAAAAAAAAAAAAAATTTTTAACTGTTCTAAAAATAAAATGTATGTATTGTATTTGTCTTGGGGGTGTTTCTCTTAAGATGTTTGATTTATAAACATCATGATTGTTTTTTAAACAATCAGTTAATGTTTTTATTGAAGCTTTTTTCTTCACCCCCTCCCCCCCTCTCTCTCTCTCTCTCTCTCTCTCTCTCTTTCTCTGTCTCTCTCCACTCTCTAAATCTCTCTAACCCTCCTCTTTGTATATATATTATATGTGGAAGAAAGGAAGTGAATCCGACGGTATGTAGTATTATTAGGAAACATGAAAAAAACACAGTTTAAATGGGTTAAGTGGCGAGTTTATTGGCCGACGCTGCAGTGTTTCGATCTATTAATTAGATCATTCTTCAGGGGCATTTTGTTGGTACACTCGATTTCTCGTTATTCTGTGATAAATAATTTCTTATCACCTTCCTTATTATCTAACAAATTGCCCTGAAGATGATCTAATTAATAGATCGAAACACTGCAGCGGTCGGCCAATAAACTCGCCACTTAACCCATTTAAACTGTGTTTTTTCATTTTTCCTAATATATATATATATATGATAATATATATTATATATATATATATAAGAGAGAGAGAGAGAGAGGTTTCTCACGGAAACAAATTGGACATGCTACTACTAACCACACTCGTCTACCGGATTTTAATAGCATATCACCCCTCAAAAACACTTCCAATTTTTTATAGTTCTTCTATAATGCTCCGTTTCAAAAATCTATAAACAATTTCTTTAAATAAGAAATTTTCTCCTGACGACTGACTTAAGGTTCGAAACTAGATGAGAATAAACAACATATAAGGAAATATTCCTGCTTGTCTTATTACTTTTTGTCATACTATATATATATTATATATATAAATTATATATGAATTTAACATTTTTAGAAAAAACAAATGATGTTATTAGTTTTGCCTGACAGAATCTGTTTCGACCTTTTTATAAAGCGTCTTCATCAAGAGCAACATATAAAGGAAAGAACGGAATAAAACCGTTATAATAGGAGGGGTACAACAAATGTTATCTATTCCGTCTTATCCTTCACATGTTGCCTCTGATGAAGACCGCTTTATTAAAAGTCGAAACAGAGTCTGTAAGCAAACTAATAACATCATTTGTTTTTTATCTAAAAATGTTAAATTCATACCGTCGGATTCACTTCCATTTACTTCATATATATATATATATATATATATATATATATATACCAACTCATCCATACTAGCAGGATGTGCACACAAGGTCAACTTATTAAGCGGAGTTAACAGGTTTAAATTCAGAGTTTTCCTTTTCCTAGACTGGTTACGTAGCCAAATTAAAGAGCCCAGTCTACCCATTATTTACCCTATTAGGGGGAGATTATTTGGTGCAGATCTTTCCCAAGGGTATTAGCGCTATGTAAAAATGCAATTCTCGTCCGGGATTTGAACTCGGGTCGACCGCGTCCATTTCCATGGAATCTAACCATTACGTCACGCGCCCCATCCATATATATATATATATATATATATATATATATATATAATATTATATATATATCTTATTATATTGGAGATTCGTTCTGTACCAAAATTACGTCACTGCCTACGTTCACATACCCTCTGGAATTGCAAAGATTATCAATTTTATATTCAAATCATTAATACATAGAAT
>CM042137.1:147402884-147412884 GCA_023376005.1 Doryteuthis pealeii
TAAGGGTAAGAAGCTTGGCAGACGAAAATTCTGACGGGTTTGCTACCCTAGAAGTAGCTGTTAAAAAAAGTCGAGCCGCACTGATGCGACGTAGACATCTAAACACATGTCTGTGAATAACTTTATATATATAATATATATATATATATATATATATATATATATATATTGACATTTGACATTTCATAATGTCGGATTAATTTCATATATATATATTATATATATATATATATATATATGCTAGTATATTTTTGGTTATTATGCAATGATTTTATAACGAAACTGGGCTCACTTATTGAGTTACCGGTCGAAATAAATTTATAATAGCCAAATGACGGATTTTAAAGGGTTTTTTCTTTAAAAAATGTAAGTATAGCTCTGTATATCATGTATATCATCATTTACTAATATATATATATTATATATATATATATATATATATATTATAAAAAAAAGGTCCACAAATGTATTATGTTTTCAGAAAAAAAAATTTATTCTTTTTATCTTACATATGCAACACATGTTTCAGATCTTCTGGTATCTTCTTCAGGCTTTGATCATATTATTGATCAAAGCCTAAAGAAGATATCAGAAGATCTGAAACACGTGTTGCATATGTAAGAAAAAGAATAAAAAAATGTTTCTGAAAACATAATATATTTTTTGCGGACCTTCTTTTTTTTTTATAAAATATTGAATTTTCTCCCGTTGGAACCAGAACAACATTTTATATATATATATATATATATATATATATATATATATATATATATATATATATATATATATATATATAAGAATGGTATTAAGAGTGTAAAATAGTAAATGCCAAATTTAGTGTTCCGATTGATAATGTACAGTATCGAACATATATTTAAGATAGCTATATATCAGACATGCGTCTCCAATCTTCTTCTGGACAAAACAAATATCAACTGTTGATGTTAGTTTTTGTTTAACAAATGATACGATTAGAAATATATATACACAAGAAAGTACGTTATAAAAATATTTTTCAAAGCCTCTAATGTTTCTATTTGAGAGAACGTTATATGCAATGCTTAAGGTGTTGTATGTGATTTGAAATTTGAATATTTCAAATTTCAGCATTTTGCTTTTCTTAAAAACATTTAATATCTTAATTTTCTTTAAAAATCTATATGATAGCACTGGTTTTCCTTCTGTAAGGTTCAAGGTTATAATATAAATTATAATTGGTTTAAACAAACAACTCCGACAAGGTTGTTAAACATAACATGGACTTTAATATAAGCACATGGAGAACATTCAAGACATGAAATACACATACAAGGAAAGGAATGATATACAATAAAAAAACTATACATTAGTTCACTACAAAAACATACGAAATAGAGATACAGGACTGGAGACCCCATAATTTCAAGTAAACTTACTTGTGTTGAGAGCAGAAGCCCCCACACGAGAAGGGTGTAGACATAAAAGTCTAACCCATGTGCTGAGGTGCCGAAGAAGAAGAGGAAGATGTCGCGAGTTCAAAACAGGCGCTTAAATACCTAAAAAAAACCTGGTGGTCAGAAACTCTTCCAGACAAGGGAAAACAACCCAACACTACAAAATACGACTGTTATCATCTTGTAATACCCACTGTTTGAAAATGAGACCGCCCAAATCGTCCAAGATGGAATGCAAACATATAAACCCTATTGCTGAATCACACCATCAATCAATGACTGCAACCTTCTACTCTCTGTATAACTGACTGATAGCAGCAGTAGTCAACAGTCATAATAAAGATTTGACACCATCCAAATGTGTTGTATTTGAAGTCTCCGTGTTCTTATTTGTTCTAATATGCATGTAACCGTTAATACAAAGTATTAAGAAAATATAAAAGATAATGCTTATAAGGTAAAACATATAAACCCTGATTATCTTTTGTTGCTTATCTGCCGAATTCTTATTTCTTTTGGGAGTCGTCACCTCAGCTAAATAATGGATCATTTCGTTTTTATTCTAAAGATAGGGAAGAAAAAGAACATACTAAAGAGAAAAATATAATAAGAAAGAAAGAAAGAAAGAGAAAGGGGAAGATAGAACGTGGGTGTGCGCGTGGAAGTGATAACGCTAATCTGTACATAATGAAAAAAAGGAAAGAAAGAATGAAAGAAAAAAGAGTGAGAGAAAGAGTTAAATCAAGATTATCATACATTTTACATATTGAACTATTCCGCATTAGCTCTTAAGTAAACATATCAAACGTTTTAATAATTGGATTACCATACTGTGGTATATCCACAGGTCCTGCTAGCAACATTCAACATTCTTGATTATTCCGCTCTAAGTGGCATAAAGAAATCAACTGGTGACAAAATCCTCAGTTGCACGATCAATACTAAATTCTAAAAATCTTTCTTATTTCGTTCTGCCTGCGATTTTCATTGCGGTGGAAATACAGCAGAGGGGGGGGGTAATGCATGACTTTAAACTACAAATGAGGTTGTCGCTAAACCTGCCTGTTTAGGTATCATCTCCAATGACTCGAAGCTGAGCGGAAACCGGGTACTTTTTATTTTTTTTATTTTTATTTTCAAGTACTTGTTTCAGGAAAAGATGGGGGGGGATAATTAATTTAATTTTTATTTCATGTGAGTATTTTTTTCAGCAGCATTGAAGTGGAACGCATCCTCACCATAGGTTAGGACATCTAATCTTTCACTGGAAAAGTTTTTGAAATCCAGGAAGACGACTGAAGTCCATCTGCTAAGCGTTCATGGGTCTCCAACCCCCGGAGTGTCCTCGCAGGAAGAGCGGCTATGATGAAATAATGCCGGATTTATGCGTTTACCGTCAGTTGGTAGGCATTTATTTTGATTTAATCCTAAAGTGAATTGGCGTTGTCCACGAGGAGAGAGTTCTCTAGGCTGGTTGGTTGGTTGGTTGGTTGGTTGGTTGGTTGGATTTTACGGCATAAAATTTGAGACATTCCAGAAAACAGCATTGCTGAAATCAGCTAGAATACTCAGAAGAGTCCTGGAGACCTGAGGAGAGATGTTGAATTATCTTATGCCGAATAAATGTTTCCTTATTCATCCTTGATGGATACTCATTTTTTAAAAAACTCAATGCTTTTTTAAACACGTTTTTTAACATTAGACACTCCCCAAAATTTAAGCTTCAAATTCCAAAAGTTTGGCGGAGTTATGTCAATTTTTAGCTGTCCAAATTTGTCGGAGTTCGCGAAAAATGGCGATTTTGTCATCTATTTTTATGTGTAAAATGAGTTCTAGTGCTTCCCTACTACTAAAAATTGGTTTATACAGATCTATTTGACCCATCTCTGGTACATTAACAAATACTCCGAGTCAGTTTAGATCTGGGAGTAATGGCAATGAAAGGTACTCCACACTCTCCAGATCTTCATAATTGGAGCTTTACCATCAGAGAGTTTAGTGTTATACACCAAAACATCCCTTTTTTGTAGGTACCTAATCTCTGTAGGGTATATGATCGGCGTATATAAACCCTCACCCTAACTCGAGAATACGGATTTTTCTAAATGCAAATTTGTAAGATTCAAATTGAGTAGCAAAACAGGCTAAACAAAATTTAGATAACTTTCCCTTTTTTTTAATTTCGATGCTTATTCAACATTTTTTCTCAACCACATGTAGACAATTAATTTAATTTCAAATATTGAGGAGTAGTGGTAACATCTGTGGCAAGAGATTAAAAAACGAAAGCTTGCTTACATACACCATATACAATACAATTCGTTGGTTGGCTGGTTGGTTGGATTTAGGACATGTCAACCCTTGGGTTATTTCATGCCGAAGAAATTTTGTTTTATCCAATCTTGTCGGGTATTAAAATTTCTATTAATCTCAATAATTTTAACAGATTTTTTAAACTCATTTTTTCTATTTAACCTATAGCTTGGACCCTAATAGGTACGACCTCTCCGGGTCAGAGTGGACCTGGGAGTAATGGTAATGAAGGGGTACTCTACGTTTCCCAGAGCTCCAGAATTGGAATTTCACCATCAGATAGAGTTTAATGTCATACCAGGGACATCAGCCACCGCCTTCTAGCAAATATGATAAAACGGATTGGGGTTTTTCATGAGTGCAAGTTGAGACAATCATATAGATGCTAAGGATTGAGGTGACCATCCAATTGATTGGATGGGGCCTCTCCAGCCGCTCGTTTAACCTAAAATGGAGTGTTGCATGTCATTAACTGCACAGCCAACAGAATCCCATCCTTAAGCATCATGCGTCGCCACACGCGGTGAACAGGTGGCCTCGGGGGTGGGCATGGAGTCTTACCCCTCTGCAGAGGTGCAGTCGTTGTATTCGAAAGCCCCAGTCGAAAGACAGTTGGTATTGAAATAATTGTTGTTTAATTTTTCCAAACCTCGTAATTATGCAATTTTTTGGTCTATTTGTAATCTTTAACGTGAATGAAAGTGTTTTCGTCTTTGTTTGATAAATCCTGTTTTGAGTGTGATTCATAACTAATTTTGTTTTATAAATTGTCATATAACGATAGGAATTAATGTTCTGTGTTAGAATACAAACTCAGCGAAATTCGTTTAGATTAGTGTCCTGTTTGCTGAGTCAGATTTTATGAAGTAGTTTTAGAAAAGGCATCAAATAAACATTTCTCTGTGTTTTTGAGAAAGTCATAAAATAAGACGAACCCAATATTTATCAAGCTTAGCACAAGACTATGGAAGAGTTGGATTATGAATAATATGTTGCGACAATCCTACAAGGTTTAATGACGAGGGCCGGCATGATTTAAATGTAAGTATTCAAAATACCAACATTTCTTTGGGTTAAAAATCCGAACACCGAGAAATACATATCACCCACAAATAAGTAGACGTCTATTTTCTTTTTAATAAGTAAAGTCGACGGGGCGGCCTAAAGTCGGTATCAGCCAGTCAGCGAGGGAGTCTATCCCCTTTTCAATAGCGCTAGACCAAGGAGATTGTTTTTTAGCATCTGAGGTGGAGCGCCACACCTACCCTCAGCTCCTTACTTTACCGAACAGATCCCTGTGCTACTCATACGCTGAGTTGGCGAGGACCGGTATCGAACTAGGAACCTTGAGGTTCCTAGCCGAACGCTCTATCGACTGAGCTAACCCGGCCCATAACATTAATTTCCTTCTAAGTTCAAAATATCAGCGTTTTATTATTTCTAATTGAACATTATATAATCAAAACGGATATAATTAGGTATTACTTTTTATCAAACGCATTGGCATTATGTAACCAAACACATGGATGCGTTACAGTTCAAAGAAAAGTATATATGTGACTAAATTAGGAAATTAGATCCGACAGTATGTAGAAAATAGAAAAACACAAAGTGTTCCAAAAAGATAAATTTATTTTTGATGAAGTCGACGTTATAACGTTTCGTTTTTTTTAACCTTCATCAAGCCTTAGGGTGGATAAAATATTGTAAGGGTGGATGACTTCTGAAAAATGGAGAATGGTCGATGGTGTATCCAGGTGCCCCTATGTAGCACTCCATTCTTTTCACCACTTCTTGAAAATCTTCACGCGAACCAGAACAAACGCTCTGCCGACATAGATTACAACCCTTTCTTAATACATCTTCACAACATTTCGTCGACCTCAAGTCCTGATGAAGGTTTAAGAAAAATCGAAACGGTGTACCGTCGACTTCTCTATCAAGATAAATTCATATTCTTGGAATACTTCGTATTTTCTATTTTCTACATATATATTTTTCTACACACACACACACACACACACACACACAACACACACACACATATATATATATATATATATATATATATATATATATATATATATGAGTCTGTGTGTGTGTGTGTGTGTGTGTGTGTGTTATCCTGAATATCTTTCATAGGTGGGTAGATAACTTCTGCTATTAGGTGGTTTCTAAACTAGCTCTACGTATGTATTTAGCACTTTTTATATTAGTTATTATTACCACTCATTCGGTTTCTTTTATTAAAAAAAAAATGTTTTTTTCTCAGACAGTCAAAATTGTGATTCTCACTATTTTTTCCCTTTTTTATCATCCTCCCTTCATATATACTAGCCAAAATATACACCCTCCGAGCATAAGTATTTAAGATTTAATGTAATGAAATATATTAGATTAGAAAAACTAACAAAATTGAATAAGTACTCAAATAAAAATATTATATTTATTTTAATTATATTTTAATTGTTTTCTATAAAAATCATCATATATTGAGATCAATAACACAAGTAATTATTATCAAACCCGGTTTTGTTAAAATCTGTATGCAAATTAACCACACCATATATTATGCAAAGCTTTATTTCTTAGTTATATATAAGACACATTGCAAGATTTTAAACATACTAATAACATGGAATGTTTTGAGGGAAATCTAACCCAGATTTTCATAGAGACATCGTTAATAGAAGAAGATTTATTCTATGTATTAATGATTTTGACTATAAATTAAATACTCATTGATACTTAAATCCTGAAATGACTGTGACTTAATCTCGATTATGATATATATATATATATTATAATATAATATAATAAATAATATATATGTGTGTGTGTGTGTGTGTATGTGTGTGTCTGTGTGTGTGTGTGAATAGTTAGCAGTCAAAATATAATATTTATTATTAATGATTTTAGACTATAAATTAAATACTCATTGATTACAACAATCCTGAAATGGTTGTACGTAATATTATATAATATATATATATATATATATATATATGTGTGTGTGTGTTGTGTGTGTGTGTGTGTGTGTGAATATGTAGCAGTCAAAAATATTTATATACGAATATGTAGCAGTCAAAGATAACTGCATTCATCACATATATTCATACAACCTTATTTTTGATTACCATGGTGTTCCAAATTTGTTTTTGTCTACAGAATTTCTAGGCTGTAGAGTTTGGTAATAAATAATGCTCAATAATAACCGTTTCGATTCTATTATATTTTATAAGAAATAATAAAATCTCGGTATCTTTATTGTAGGAGAAAATTATCTTATATGAAATAAGTTTTTGGCAAAATTGTCTGTTTGCTTTCTATTTGTTCCTGTCGAAATGCTAGAATAAGCTTTAATTTTTCAAGCAAGGTTTTATGTATAACTTTGTTTGAAATCAAATCTCTTTGCGGGATGTGACACAAAGTCAACTTTTTAAGTGGAGTTTGTGACAGGTTTGAATTTTGCTTCTAGACGAATTGTCATACCAAGATTAAAGAGGCAACTCAGCTCTATTTATTGCCTATAGCTGGAGGGAGAATAATTGGTTTCATTATTTTCCCAAGGTATATATTACTATTCCTAGTTTAAAGAGCCCAATACACTCTACTATTTGCCCATAGAATCGTTGGATTCATACCCTTTCCATAGGTGTTGTAGGTGACTCACCTATGACACCAAAGGGTTTATATTAACAGAGCAAAGCTACTCAAGGGAGAAGTAGCAGATACATGTTCTTCGTGTACGCTGTAACAAGGAAACCCTTTTCATTGTACGTTGATATATTGCTGAATACCTCTGTTCACTACAGTTTATCCCCGTGTTGATGGGTATTTATTGACCCTTAAACAGTTCATAACAATAGGTTAAATACTAGGTATATGTATATATACAATTATTGTGAATAGAGGTATTTAATACCTAAACCCTCTACACCCATAGGGTGTAACACAAGTACAATTCTTAAGCGGAGTTTAAATGTTTTGAACTCAGAATCTTCTATTAATCATCAATAAATTCCTATCCCATTTCATTTAACATATACCAAACTAAAATATGTTTACAATGTCTGTAAATGTATTAGAATCAATCCATTTAATCTGTGTCCTCGGTAGGGACGTTAAATTCCATTAATTGTGAATTCCAATTTTGAAGGTCTGGGAAGATGGAGCACCTCTTCATCGCCCATTTATTGCCATGACGTGACCCTCTGGCCAGAGTGTAGTACCTTGTATATTCTTGCTAGTATATATGAAGAGAGGATGATAAAAGGAAAAAAAACGTAGGAATCACAATTTTACTGTTGAGAAAAAAAATAAAAAAAAAAAGAATAAGAGAACAAAAAAGAAACTGAATGAGTCGTAATAATAACGAATATAAAAAGTGTTAAATACATACGTAGAGCTGGTTTAGAAACCAACATATAGCAGAAAGTTATCTACCCGTAAGGGTATTCAGGACAACACACACACACACACACACACACACAACACACACAATAGTCTGAATAAAAAAAAACGATGTTAGATTAAAAGAATTAATACCCATCTAGAATGAATAAAACAAAAAGTCTTCGGTAAAGATAACCCAAAAGGTTGACATGCCGTAAAATCCAACCAACCAGCCAACCAGCATTTAATTCTGATAAGAGCCCATGACTGGAAATCTTACTTGTGCAATGCGTGTAAAGCCAGAATGCCCATTGGACCACCCATTCAATATCTTGAGAATCCTCCATACGCAAATACTTCATTGGGCCTCAAAGAATTTTCAACGAACCATTTACATTTTCCCTTGAGGCAATAATGGGAAATAAATGAGAATTAAATTACCTGGATATATTTTATCAAAAAGGCACAAATCCTTTGGCAAAAAAGTCGCCAAGCAAAGGCCTGTCAATGTCATTTGGGTTTCCATGGCATCAGCGGATCCATTTTCAACAAGTGCTTTGCTCCCCTTGATTCGCTTTACAAGTCATCGTTGCTGCAAAAGTTCTTCTTGTTAAAAGACATCAACAGTGAAAAGTGAATAAAGTTTTTACAACACGTGCAAGTTTATAAGAAATTCTTTAATTAAGCTTTTCTTGTGTGACCAGTTTTCAAGCGGGAAAAAACCCTTCAATAACCGGAGTAGGAAATTCTCTCCCTCTTGGAGGTATCGCTATCAGGTAGGTTAGTGTTCGAATGAATGCACAAGATATTTCAGTTTTGATCCACTGAGTGATATCTACACGGCTTGCTTTCAGCAGGAGGGCAGAGAGGGATTACACTAAAAGAATGTACACTAATGTGTAAATATACAAAATTATTCACTTGCATACGCGCCCAAATCTTTTATTTCTTTATAAATGAGCAATGATAAATGTTAAAATATTTCTCTGCTTTTACAGCCCTGTCGTCTGGACTTAGAATACACGACTTGCACCTCTGCAGAGGAGTGAGATCACACCAATGTGGCCACACCAATGTGGCCACCTGTTGGCCATAGTGACGACGATGATGCTGAAGAATAGTCTTCTTGTATCTGAGCAGTCCATGACATGCAACACTCACATTGGCCCTTACATAGGCTAAACGGTTGGCCCCTTTGATCAATAGGCTGGTCACATCAAGCCTTAGCACCTATATGATTGTCCCAGGAAGCGCGTGGTGTAATGGTTAAAGTCATGGGAAATGGACTCGTCGCCCAGATTTCAAATCCTGGACGTGGTAATTGCATTTCACTTAGCGCTAATACCATTGGGAAAGGTATGAATCCTGCTCTCCTTCCATCTATGGATAAATAGTAGGGCATACTGGGCTCTTTAACCTTGGTTAGGCAACCGGTCTAGGAGAAGGAAAACTCTGAATTCAAACCTGTTGAACTCCGCCTAATAAATTGACCTTGTGTCACATCCTGCCCGTGTGGAGGGGTGGGTAAATATATATATGATTGTCCCAGCCCTATTATCCTTGTGGCAAGCCCCAACCCTTATAAACATATGTACTAGAAGGCGGTGGCTGATGGTTGTAATGTTTTGGGTATGATATTAAACTCTGATGGTGAAGTTCCAGTTCTGTGTAATGTGGAATATCTCTTGATCACCATTACTCTCAGCTCCACCCTGATCTGCAGTGTTAGTAACTGTTATGGTCACATCAATGGGCAAAATAGAAAATAATGAGTTTAAAAAAATGTGTTAAAAATTGAGTTTAAAAAGAAATTGAGTACCCATCAAAAATGAATAAAACAAAAACGTTTTCGGCCTAAA
>CM042137.1:147422884-147435660 GCA_023376005.1 Doryteuthis pealeii
ACGATAAGTGTAGCTTAATTCAAAACTAACGGTTACGGAAAAACAGAAGAAAATGATGGACAGATTTTAATCTGTGTTTGACCTCCTTTTTCCTGAGAAAGAGTGCAGTAGTCAAATTATAGTTAAGTATTGAACAGGGCGGTCGCAGTGGCGATCTGCCCGTTCAAACTAAATTCTCATACGCGTGTTTATTTATATGCATCTTATAAAATTATAAATAACTCTAAGAGAAAGAAAGTCTTGTGTTCGTTAACTAAAAACAAACAGCAACACAAGACGTCCCAGTATCACGTACATAAGAATCCCAAAGACGTAATCAACCAGAGATAGGAGATTACAGATAGGCGAAGCCATTTACTCCGGTACACAATATAAGTATAGAAGTAGATAAGTATATCTCTGTAATACAGGTATGCAATACACTGGTATACAGGTATGCAATACACTATACAGCGATAGAAAGTATGGCTATACAACATATCTTTTTAAATACTCAAATAATCTCGATTATAAAGAAATCATATAGCGAAATATGATTTATTTACTGAGTAGTCATTTACTTGGACATCCAGTGAGAATCAAACTCACACATAATGATCTGATCACTTAGCTTGCTCAACACTACACACCATGAGGTGCCTCAAATATAGAAGGAGTAGTGTAATTCTTTTTCAATTTTTTTTATCATCTGATTTGCCAGATTTTCATCAATGTGAGTTCGGAATAGGTTTTGAACCCAAGACCTTAGGAACTTCAGTTGATGTTTTAAATCGTGACATGAACTTTTTAAAAATCTAGATAAAACATGACGTAATAGTATATATATATATATATATATATATATATATATATATATATATATATATATATATATACACACAATAAATGAAAGAAAAAACTTTAAACTTGCTTTATTACAATAATTTATTTCAACCGTATTACTGCAGCATCTTCAGGTAATCGCAAGAACATGACTCTTACTGAAGATGCTGCAGTAATGCGGTTGAAATAAATTATTGTAATGAAGCAAGTTTAACGTTTTTACCATCATTTATTGAATATCTTGCTCTGTCTGTCCATTCACTGGCGCTAGGCACATTGAGCTCTCAATACTGTTTACCTGCATCAGCTTGGTTAAATCACACATGGAAAGATCCTAACTACGGAATATATATATATAGTTGTTAGGTTGGATGGTAGGATCTTACGGCATATCAACCCGAAGACATTTTGTTTTATTCATTCTTATTGGGTATTCAATGTTTATTTTTCAAACTCAATATTTTAATCATATTTTTAACTCATTTTTTTAAATTTATTTAAGCCATAGATGGGGCCCTAACAGGTACTCTAACTCCGGGTCAGGATGGACTAGAGAGTAAGGATGATAAAGGGGTAATCCGCATTCCCCAGAGTCCCAGAATTGGAACTTTACTACTAGAGGCAATTTAACGTCATACTCAGGATACTAGGACGCTCAACAACCGCCTTATAGCACATAGAAAGATAAAAAGAGTTGGGGTTTGCCATAAGGACGATAGGGTTAGGACAATCATATTGATGCTAGGGATTAACGTGACTAGCCGATTGTTCTAAAGGGGCCTCTCCGACTGTCTATCTAGCCTAAATAAGGACCAAAGTGAAATGTTGCATACCATAGACTGCTCAGCCACTAGGATTCCGTCCTTAAGCATCACGAGTTGCTACCTAGGACAAACAGGCGGAGGGGGTGGATTTTACCCCTCTTCGGAGGTACAGTAGGTGTATTCTACAGTATGTGCCGAGAAGGCAGGATCAGCAAAATCATTTTTAATTAGAATTACATTTTTCAAATTCAAAATGAGAGAAAATGTCACCAAATTGGGGAAAATAGTATAATTAAATATTTGACATTAAACTAAGTGGACAGATTGCTTTATAAAACACATATTTTTGCTTCAGGCATTTTGTGCATGGTAATGATGTTATACAAATATATAGTTAATTCTAGTCTAATACGATCGGTAAGCACTTGTGGCCGTGATCGTCTAGTGGTTAGGACCCCACGTTGTGGCCGTGGTAACCCAGGTTCGAATCCTGGTCACGGCAGGTGTCTTTTTTTATTTTGTGCATACAGAAAATTATTTGATACACATTTTGCTTTGAGTGTTACCCAAATGAAATATAACTTATTTTATTGATTACAGATAAGTAAAAGTCGTCGGGGCGGCCTAAAGTCGATATCAGCCAGTTAGCGTGTGAGTCTATCCTCTTTTCAATAGCACTAGACCAATTGTGGCGTCTGAGGTGGAGCGCCACACCTACCTTTACCGCACAGATCCCTGTGCTATTCATACACTGAGTTGGCGAGAAACCGGTATCGGACTAGGAACCTTGTGGTTTCTAGCCAAACATTCAACCGAATTAACCATAATATATCAAATTTTCTTTTATTATCGTTGTTGGGATTTTTTGTAATATAAGGCGTGTGTTAGAAGCCCACTTCTATTTATAGACTCGCCGAGAAATATGTGATCAACCTCTTGGCCAATCACTGGCAGTACTCTGCTGCTGATATAATATTTATACCGGCTTTTCTGGTCATAACTACGCATAACTGCTTTGAACCTTCGTGGACGACGGACATAGGATTGAATTACTGGACCTTTAACATTGCGCAGGGTAGGACTTATTCACTTATCAAAGGATTCCATAACTCAGGACTTACTTACTTTAAGCCCATTTCAACTGGCCAAGGATGGCATTTAAAAAAACTTAACAGGTTATGGGCCCAGGATGGCATTTAAAAACTTAACAATCGTAGGTATTACCAATCATAACAGTGGAATCTACAAATATATACAAAATATATTATGATTCATAAAAGTTCATAACAATAAAATTTAAGATTTAAATGTAAAGAAAACTTAATAACAATTTAATGATTATTTCAGCACTGTTGTAAAATATGACCGTTTTATTTAACATCTGATAGATATAAAATTATTTTAGAAATAAATTACATAAACACGTAATTATATTTAAAACAAATGAAAATTCCGTTTCTACGATGTCGTCACCGCATATATACAAGCTCTGATCGTTAGATATTGCTGTATTGGAAGGTGATCGGGAACCTTCTTGTCGAGTTCGAAAAGAAGATTCCCAAGTCCGAGACAGTACCCGAGTCCGACAAGAAATACCTGAAGAAGGCCGGAGGGCTCATCCGTCGAAACTTTGTACAGATAACAATGAAGATGGGGACAATAGTCCGAATGATCCAAATAATACTAATACTATACTGAAAGATATTGCTTTATGAGAAGATACTGTTACCCTAGAAGACATTGTTAATCGACTGCTTAATAGTGCCAGGGGGTCGCGAAACTCGGCATTGTTTCGTAAGGACCAGGATTTGATAACCATGGACTCAAAATCATTGCCTTTTTTTCTATGCCCTTATGGTGAAAGGGCCTTTCAATGCCCTCATGGTGAAAGGGTCTTTCTTTGCCCTCATGGTGAAAGGGTCATTTTATGCCCTCATGGTGAAAGGGTTTTTCTATGCCCTCATGGTGAAAGGATCTTTCTATGCCCTCATGGTGAAAGGGTTTATGGTGAAAGGGTTTTTCTATGCCCTCGTGGTGAAAGGGTCTTTCTATGCCCTCATGATGAAAGGGTCTTTCTTTGCCATGGTGAAAGGGTCATTCTATGCTCTCATGGTGAAAGGGGTTTTCTATGCCCTCACGGTGAAAGGATCTTTCTATGCCCTCATGGTCAAAGGGTTATGGTGAAAGGGTTTTTCTATGCCCCTCATGGTGAAAGGGTCTTTCTATGCCCTCATGGTGAAAGGGTCTTTCTAATGCCCTCATGGTGAAAGGGTTTTTTCAATGCCGCTCATGGTGAAGGGTTTTCAATGCCTCATGTGAAAGGGTCTTTCAATGCCCTCATGGTGAAAGGGTTTTCCGACAGTTAATATTGAATCTAATTCGTTGCAGCTTTTTGAAAAATACAAAAAAATAAGCAAACCCTCTCTTACACTGAATGATAGTACCTATAAGGGTTCTATCTATGGGTCAAATAGAGGTGTATGAAATTTATTAGTATTATGTAAGAAGTATTGTATATATATATATATATATATAATATATATATATATATATATATATATATAACTGTATGCAGACAAATGATTACTATTAGATAGAAATAGTTACATGAAACTATGAAATTGCGTGTAGATTATTAGTGTTAAGTAGGAAACTTGAAACAATACAATTATTTACATTATGGATTGTAGCTTTTTGCAATTTTTCATCTTTAGTTACTTAATCCATATAATTGCTTGTAACAATTGATTTTAGCATTAAATAACCCAACAGGGTTTGACATACTGCAAAACCAATCAACTGAATTCCAGATCAAATACTCAAAAATACACACACACACATATATATATATATATATATATATATATATATATATATATATAATATGATAAGATATAATATAATGTAAGTGAATATAAATACATTCTTAGTAAAGAGAATCTATTGTACTCAGAAAAGTGAAAGAAAGAGACGTGGTCAGGATTCGAACCTAAGTTACCACAGTTTCAACATGGGTTGCTATCCACTAGACCAATGGTCCGTATGGACCCCCAGGGACCATATAACGTTTTCTGTGACCCAGGAAAATAAAATGTATTAACTATAAAAATGCAATGGGATTTTGAAACAACGAATGGCTATGGGGGTCTCCCAGAGTATGTATTTTTTGCGCAAAAAAATACACACGTGCAATCAACTGCAATTAAACAATATCTTGATTAATGCAGTGAATTTAACCCTGAAGATCCTTATGATGAAACTCGAGTAGGTTATTACAGTGTACTATTATCATAATATATATATATATATATATGTGTGTGTGTGTGTGCGTGTGCGCGCGCGCGCGTGCAACAAAAATTGTAAAAAGGGAATTAAAAATGGAAAGTGACCTGCCGTGACCAGGATTCGAACCTGGGTTACCACGGCCACAACGTGGGGTCCTAACCACTAGACGATCACGGCTAACTGTCACTCCGCTGGTAGGTGCTCGTTATTTCTATTTTAACGTCTCTAGTCATATAGGTCAGGTCTGGCAAACCGGTTTATCTAAATATATTCTTAGTCCTAAATTCAGAGAAAAATATTATTTGATCAGAATATCATTCCTTAATTATTCATGTCCTCCGGTCTTTTGATTTTGACTGTTAGGCTCTGGCTGCGTTTTGTCGTCATGGACTCTAATTTACGCTATGTTTTTATTTGCCGGCATTAGGCGTAATTCCGACCGAACTTAGATATTTTCCGAGTCGTGTTTCTCGCTTTTTATCGGCAACTCAGTGTAGATATCTCATAATGTCACCACCCAATCCAGCTTTTTATCGTTTAAAATAAATGATTTTTTTTATTGAAACTACAAATATCAATGGCCTCAAATTTCAAATATATAAAGCGCGGGATACATTGTAAAATATCTACCTATATTTACCGATAAAAGTGAGAAAAACTGCACGGTATATATTGGAAATTTGAGTTTGTGTTTTGTAAAAATTCAATTGAAATTTGTACTAATTCAATCGAAAAAAAACAACATTTATTTTAAATTGGGGGGAAAGGGGTTGCAAAATATGTACATTTATTTGGCGATAAAAAGCGTAAAGGGGCATTGTAAAATATGTTCATGTATTTACGGATAACAAGCGAGAAACACTGCGTGGTAAATATGCGGCAGATATCTTAAGTTTGTCCCGAATTACGTCTAATACCGTCAAGGAAAAACATAGCGTAATTAGGACAGGAGTCCCGTACGACAAAATGTTAATTGGCCCAACTGTCAGTAAAATTTGAGGTAATCCACAATTTTGAAATGAAAAACTCGAAAAAACGATGGATCTTGCGATTTAAAAAAAATTTTAATGCTGGTCACGGCAGATATTTTAACATCTCTAGTTATATAGGTCAGGTCTGGCAAACCGGTTTATCTAAATATGTTCTTAGCCTAAAATTCAGAGAAAAATATTATTTGATCAGAATATCATTCCTTAATTATTCATGTCCTCCGGTCTTTTGATTTTGACTGTCAGGGTCTGGCTGCGTTTTGTCGTCATTGACTCTAATTTACGCTATGTTTTTATCTCATTCCTTAATTATTTCATTATTTCATATTCTATTTCTTGACTGATGATATTTCTCGGTTATAAGATTGGCGCAACACAATCTTTATTGTTCTGTTTCTCCCAATTTAGACCGTCGGCTAAATTATACTCAGCAGAGCAATTATAGGAGTAATAAAAAAGACTATTTCAGTAACAAAAAGGAGGAGAAATAAATGATTCTTTTATAAGTAGCTATGAACATTTTCGTGCAACTGCTGATAGGGGAGGGGGTGGGGCTCAGGAAAATCTTCCAAAAATTAACAAAAATAAATAAATAAATAAAAATCCGATTTTAATAAAACTTTCGGTATATGAATGATTAAAAGAACTTTTATTCTAAATAAATCTTTACTCTAAATTGAAAATGCTAATTATTTTTTCGTTAGTTTTTGTTTCGCGCATTGACCACCGCAAGTTTCTTTGTAACTTTATGTATATATAATATATATATTTATATATATATATATATATATATATATATATATATATATATATAATATATATTTACATATATAAAAGAAAATGAATTTACATTCTTGGAAAGATAATTCAATGACGGAACACACGTAAAAAAATTTAAAAATCGATACTGATTTTTTCGGTAATAAGATTACATTTTGAAATTTAAATCTCGGAAATAAGAAAAAATGTTTATCCTTGTTTTTTTTAAAAAATCATTAGCTTATTTTCTTAGGAAAATTGATCTGATGATCAAGGTAGAACTGGCCGACGGGTCGGAGTTGCTAGAAATATATGCTTCTTTAGCAACCCATACCTACCTTGGATCATATAATTATGGAGTAACCTTCTAGAAACAGTTAACAGTCGTTTCTGTGGTAGATGTTATAATACAGCTGAAAGGGGGGGGGCAGGCTATTTATAAGTGTTGATTTACCTTACCCCCTCCAACTTCCACCAGGAGATTATAAATTTTGTCTCTTCGCGTTTTCAATATCCACATGCCGTCAGGGACTTCTTCGACCCAACCTGCCGCTCCCCGGTAAGTCACCAATCGATCCACCTCTTTTTTTTTTCCTCTCTCACAGTAAAATGAGAATTTTCCATTTTTTATTGCCGTTTTAAAATATTTTTTTCGAAGCTGCGCACGTTTTTTCTACGTCCCTATTTATAAGTCTCTTAATTATGAATCAGGCATTAGCATTTTTGTCGTCTGCTAGGAATTTTAAAAGCGAATTAAAAATAATAAAATCTATTATTTAAGGTCAAACTTTGTCTAAATCAATAAGTAGTAACATAATAACCATCATTAAAAAAAGAAAAATATCATTAAATATGCAGTTTATTTTTAAAAGATTCTAAACCATTTGTCTTGGTCAATTTCGACGCGATCCGCCATTCAGCCTCTTTTTCGATGGTTTTAATTGCTTGTTTACAATTTTACAGTAAAATTAGTGATTGCAAAAAAATTGACCAAAAATCAGGTAATCATCCGATTTTAATGAAATTTTCAGTATTGATTTAACAATTAATGAATTTTATAATGCATTAGTTATTTTATTTCAAAACTTTAATTTAGTATTTTTGCTATGAAAAATTAATATATAAAATTCATTTAAAATATGAAAATCCCGATGTTAAGTTTAAAATGTTATATTTTTAGATTCTAAAAATAAATATCTACTTAATGCAAACCTTATTTTAGGTGCCAAAAGTAATGAGTTTTGAAGAAAAACCCTATTGAAAATGTACCCCTTCAGAAAAAACATCGATGTATAATTTTTTCTTTTATAAAATAATAGCCAATTAAATAATTATCGAAATGAGTAAAAAAGAAATCTCCAAAAAATTAATTATTTATTATTTTTTTACATTTATTTTTCCATTTTCGGTACTTATTTTCTCATAAAACAACAACCTTAAATTTTTTTTTTTGTTTCTATTCATAACTTCGGTCTTTTATCTCTTTATTTATACTGTAATTAGTATCGAAAATGACCAACTCGCAAAACATTTTACGCCCCCAACATAAGGGGGGGGGGGGTCAAAATTAAGTGACCTGAAAAAAAATAAGAAAGTTTTGAAATAAAATAAATAATGCATTATAAATCGTTCATTGATAAATAAACTCTGAAAATTTCATTAAAATTCGATAATTCCCTGATTTCTGGTAAATTATTTTCTGTAGGGGGTCTAAAGTCATTTTGTCAAAAACGCATTTTAGGCTCAGTTTGCCAGTGGCTATTATGAATCAATTAGATTAGAATGGTGAAAATAAATTCCTGGAATTTAGACGAATAATTTTTCGTTTTATCGAAATATATTCACAGAATCAAATTTAGAGTAAAACGCAGAAAATTCAAAATTATTACTTAAACCTTCAATAACATTTATCGTGTTTTTCTTCTTGAAAAAAAAAAAAAGTTAAAAAATAAAATAACTTAGAGTGACCTGCCGTGACCAGGATTCGAACCTGGGTTACCACGGCCACAACGTGGGGTCCTAACCACTAGACGATCACGGCCAACAGTCACTCAGTCGATTAATCAGCATTAACGAGTCTTCTTATAAGCCTTATTGTCATGGCTGACAATCATTATAACAGTCACTCGTAAAAGCGCTTTATATTTTTAAATACAATATATCTAGGTCACGGTTAAACAGCTGGTTTAGCAAATTCGGTTAATCTAAAAAGAGATTTGTCATTAAAGATTTCAGTCTTTTTCTTTTTAATATTTTTCTTCTAGTTAACCAAAACTAATGTATACAATTTAAAAACAAAACAAAAAACAAACAAAAAGTAACCTGCTTTGACCAGGATTAGAACCTGGGTTAACCACGGTCACAACGTGGGGTCCTAACCACTTATACGATCACGATTAGGGCATGGTTATGTATTGAAGTGCGTCCCGGTCTCCCGCCTCAAAAACCGCTACCCGGTGACTATCAAAATAACAACCCCAGCTCGTCGTAATTCTTGTTTATTTATCGTAATTTGTCGTAATTCTTGTTTAGATATGAAGATGGATATATAGTTTTGAATAGACTGAGATAGATAGATAGATAAACAAACAAAATAATATAGATAGATACGAACAAATGGAGATAGATAGATAGATATTTTCGACAAGTAAATGTATTGGGGGGGGGTCGCATCTTTTTTTTCGTAATTCTTGTTTATTTAAACTAAAAACAAGACATTAAAAAAACATGAATAAAAAAATCTTAGTATTTAAAGTAATATAGATAAATATGAACAAATTGAGATAGATAGATAGATATGAAGATGGATAGTTTTGAATAGACTGAGCTGGGTCGTTATTTTAATAGTCACCGTGCAGCAACTCTTGAGGCAGGAGACCGGGACGCACTTCCTCATAAATTACTGATGAATTATTTCCTGATGGATTTTTTCCTATTTAGTCTAAGGACACAACATACATCCTAAAATATCCCTTAGTTATTGGATTGGCTTATGTTTGAAAATTTTTCATTTTAATTGTTTCTAATTAATCGTAATTTTCAATTTTATACTGAGCCGTCTCTTACCCCACATTCTGCCTGTCACTTTCCCCCTCTCTATATGTATCATGATTAACTACTCATTATATATATATATTTATTATGTTCGATTGAAATAGATTAGCATTATCGCAACTGCGCGCTCACTCCCCCCTATCTCTCTCTCTCTCTCTCTCTCTCTCTCTCTCTTCTTTCTTTCTTATAATATATTTTATGTGTAGCATGTCCTGTTTTTTCCATTTCTTTTATTATGATAAAAATTGAATTGTCCAAGCTGAGGTGACGGCACTGATAAAAAAAGAAAAAAAGAAATCGACGCATAACCAACACCGTATAATCAGGATTTACATTTCATTTTGCATTTCATTTCGGAAAATTTGAACGGTCTCATTTTTAACCAGAGGGCGTTGCAAGATGATAACGGTTGTGCAATTAAGGAACACGAGTATCAATATAAAGAAAGAGTTTCATGGTAATATTCAGAGTAAATTTCTGACAGTGTAGCAAGTTAAAAATTACTAGTTTTATATTCGACGAGAGTTGTCATTACTAGAACAAAGAATAAAAACAGCAAATAAGTTAAAAAATGAGAGCGACCTGCCGTGACCAGGATTCGAACCTGGGTTACCACGGCCACAACGTGGGGTCCTAACCACTAGACGATCACGGCCAACAGTCACTCCTATTCACCGCATACTGTATTAGATATTTAACGACTTTCTTTATATAGGTCATGACTGACAAGCCGGCGTGATTAAATATTTTCTCATGATAAGATTCACTGTAAGATTCAGGGTTTTGTATTCTTTGCATAATCATCTTAAAATATCAGTTTTTAAATTGGTAATAAAGGACTATTTGCTCGTAAATTCCTACCAGAAAATAAACTGTACCCCCATTTTATGTCCGTGTTTTTGCAATAAATGTTTTATTTTTCTTGCACCCGTTATCTTACAATACTAAATATATTTTATTTGTTTATTTTAATATTCATCAATGTGTATATTCTAAAGTTTTATTTTGTGAGAAGGTTAGTTTTAAAAGTGGGGGTTCGGTTTTACAATTTAGGCACATAATTGGATCCTCCTTAATGACCGTAATTTTTTTTTCGTCGACGATGATTGAAAATCTAACATTTTTATTTTAGAAGTACCAAAGCCAAAAAAGAAAAAAATAACAACAAAATGTTTAACATCATAAATGAGTTAACACATAAGTTTTATATTTTCCTTCGAGTTTCATTTTTATAAAGTATTAATCCTAGTTAGTTCAGAAATGAAAATACTAGCAAAATAAAAAGACACCCTCCGGGCGATGTAAAAATAATTTTTTGAAAAGATATTGCCTGAGGGATGGAGCTGAAATCAATGTCATAGAGGTGGTACCAATGTATGTAAATTCGTCAAATTAATAAAGGAGTAAAAAAAAAGAAGAAAGAAAGACAATTTGAAATGGAAACAGTTCCGATAACTTTAAATATTATATTAGAATAAACAATCTAATATAAATATATAACGCCGGGCATCTATTTATTGAAACAGTGAGGATTGTCTAACGTTGCATGCTCACATTTGAGGTATATTTATTTCTAATGTTATGACGTTGGATTATGTGTTGGGTAATCTGCATAAGCAGTGACGCAGTTTATTACAGACAAAAAGAGAGCGAATCTCCATTATTAATAGATAGATATACATAGGACTTCATTTCATATACCACTAATATCTGTCCGGTAGACTATGGTAAAAATGTACGCCACTGAATTCAGTCTACCCGATATATTTAAGAATGTGCTTTTAAAATGAAGCCTAATGGTGTATTTTACTGTATTACAATTAAAGGGTGCTATTCAGAATTCCGTCCTGGCCTTAAAAAACGCTAGGCGGTGTTAGCTGAAAAAACAACCCTCTCTACGAATGAAGTTCCTGCTGAAGCGCTTAAGGCGTTTTTTCCCGAAAAGTTAATGCGATATTTTACCCCCTCCAGTCTTTTTTCGACAAGTAAATGTAAATATTTTAACCCTCCCCTCTTTAAAATATTTCAAGGGAGAGGGCTAAATATTTACATTTTCTTGTCGATAAAAATATGGCTTATTATTGATTCCTTCAAACCACTAAAAAAAATAATAATTTGTCGATAAAAACGCCTTCAATCCGCTAAAAAAATTTTTTTTTTCGATATTTTCATTTTTTTTTAATTTTTTTCAACAATCAATTACAAATAAAACAAATCAAACATTTTTTTTGTGTTTTTATTTTATTTAGGGAGGTTTGTTTTTTTAAAGCTATCACTGCCTAGCGTTTTTTAAGGAAGGAGCCGGGACGGAATTCTGCGAAAGCACCAATTAAAGTACTGAGTCGCCCTCAAGTTAAAATAACTTTACTTCTATTTTAAATGCCCGTTATCTAGGACACGGCTGACCAACTTGACTGGCGACGTAGTTTCTCATCATTCAGGACATTTACAATTATTAGTAAAGGGCCGGTAGAATGTTCGGCTAGGTTAATCACAAGGTTCTTGGTTCGATACCGGCCCTCACCAACTCAGCGTATAAGTAGCCCAGGGATTTGTGCGGTAAAGTGGGGAGCTGATGGTAGGTGTGGCGCTCTACCTCAGATGCTGAAATAATCTCCTTGGTCTAGCGCTAGTGAAAAGGAGATAGACTCCTTCCCTATTCACTAGCAATTAGATCAAGAAGAATCTGCACGGAAAATAAAGAACTTAGACAATAAAGCGATAGCAGTTTTCATCACGGGGCTATTCCCAGATGTTAATTTAACATCAAAATTAGTTAATTGTAAAGTATATTACTTAAGCCATTTCCACCCTAAAACCCCCCAAAAAAGAAATTAAAAGGCACCCTCTTCGTAACAACATTCAACACCTCTCTCTCTCCAAGTTCAAAATAGCATCTGTAACAATTCAAAACTAAATAACACAAAATAAATATTCTGTTATCTACCCATTGTTTTTAATTTTAATTTTTTTAATTTTAATTTTTTTTTTTCCCATTAAAAAAATGGAAAGTGACATGCCGTGACCAGGATTCGAACCTGGGTTACCAGGCCACAACGTGGGCCTAAACCACTAACATCGACGGCCAGCAGTCACCCCGACA
>CM042137.1:147435760-147463260 GCA_023376005.1 Doryteuthis pealeii
TACCCAAGCGGGTTCCGAATCTGAGTCACGGCAGGGTCGCCTTTCGGTTTTTATTGTCTGTACACATTTATGCAAACTAATAATAATATATTATATATAATATATATAATATATATATAATACTATTTATATATAGTATTATACATATATAATATAGTATATACTATATATATATATAATATCATTAGTATATATATCATCCCATATAATGCGAGATTGTATCGTTCGATCACTCTTCCATGCTTCTGCTAACCGAAACTAAATCACTACTCAAGTCAGAAGCGTTCCCTTCAGTTATTGCAGTGCCACATTCCACCGATTGATTTATCCCAGTTTGACCTTTATGACTGATTATTTAGTAAATATACGCAAAAATCTACCTAATCAAGTCTGCTACCGATCCTTAACCATCAGACCAATCCAAATTAACATAGGAAAAAATAACCTCCCATTTTATCTTTACTTCCTCTTCTTAACTATCTAGCATACTGTAAATCCGTAGAAAAATAAATAACATATCACGCAAAGGCGAGAGCTGCTATTGGTAAGACTCGTGTAGTTTCATTTCTATTCTCACTGATTCGATATCCCCCTCTGTTTCAAGTCCTTGTTTACTCTGCATTCTATATTTAGTATTCATTAGCCTGTATCTAATTTAATACCCGCATATATCTCATTACGATTAAAAACCATTATAATACTTCGCACCCCGGAGCGCCGCTAGCATATCATTTGTGCGAGTTATAACATACCTACAATACTATTAATAGAAGCTCAGATTGTACACATACAGAGTAAAGGTGAAAAGACGGAACATATATAGATACCATATATAGTATAGTATATACTTAATATCTATATACACCTATATGAAATATCTCCATCCTCGATACATTTTATACTTACTCTGCTATGTTGGTTACATCCCGAGTTCTATTAATTAGGAATTAGTTAAACTAGCATACCGGCTCACATACGCTGGTAAATGATCATAATTCACAACTTGATCGTCAACTATCAAAGTCATTGTTAATATTATATATCTATTTTGCTACAATAGATCACCATTTTGCGAGCAGCTCGCAGGCTTTTTTTGTAACGCACGTCGGTTGGAAAAAGAAATTTTTTTTTTTTATGCTCTTTGTTAAGAGCACGAGCTCAGGTCTTCATCGCTTTTCAGTTAATTTTCTCTTTACCCCCCTCCTCTCTCTTATATATATATAACGATATATACAATATATAATACTATAGCTACTATCAACTACGAAGAGATACGAGAGACGAGAGAAAGGAGCAGAGAGACGGGTTTAAAGACCGAAAATTAACTGACAAGCAGAACCTAGGCGTATTCTTACATCCGGTTAGAAAACAATAATTCAAACCCAACTCTAATCCTACAGTAATAATATATACTATATATATATATGGAGATAGTAAAAAAAAACAAACAAATAGAACTGTCCTTCGAATAATGGCTGTTTTCTTAACTACAATTCACTAGCGATACAAGGCGCGAGGGGATGAATCTCAATAATAACGTGCTAATGAAAGTCTGTAATCTCCTTAATCTTTTGAAAATTCAATTCAATACCAAATCAACTGTAATGAATTAGCTGCGGCGACACATAACCTATTCAAGTATATCTCGTAAGGACAGACAACGTAAAACATGTAGGCTCTGATTTTTTTTCTCGATTTTTGTTTACAGCCTTACATTTGAATAGTATGCCCGCCTAATTCATTAATTATTTATTAATCGATTTCAAAAATATAACGTACGACTTCAATTAAAGGCAAACATATTGCTCCCCCCCCCCCATTACTTTTATTAATATATTATTGCGTTTTTCAAATTTCTAAATGCTTCGCCGCAATGTTACTCAAATATTCCAACTGCAGTATTTTGACAAATCTTCCGTCTTCATTGTACTTGTCCGCGCGCTCAGCAGATTCTTCATTGGACTATTTGCTTACTCCAGCCATCGTACTTTTATTGTATTCCGCCGTGGCTTAGTACCCATTCTTTTCGTACGTTAGCGGCCTCCCACCCTACCCCGTAACTGCCACCGGCCGCTGAAATACCGACGGCACACGTTCTGTTTCCGTACAAGTTGGTCTACACTGTTCTCATCAACTCTGGATCGCGACGTTGCCAAGCATCATCATGCCACTCCTGACGGCTCCTGTTCTGGCATTCCCGATATTTTTTTTAGTTTCTCTTGTAAACGCCACCAGATACACAGGGTTTTCGTTCCTCCTTTAGGCTGAAGGTTGCTGCCCCTCTCTTATGATCTCCTCCACTCCACCCGGGCGATCCTCCACCATTACTTTTCCTTTAACTCCCAGCACCATATTTTGCAAGTGATCGGGTTGCTTCCTGCCCGTATTTTCTAGCCTAAACCATGATTGCCTATGCTGTGCGCTATCTATGATTTAGTTAGGTTGGGCTGCTTCCGCCCCTGGCCAAATGTCTTAACTTTCTTACGTGGGTGGTGATTTAACCCACTGCCCTCACTATACTACATCTGTTAGTAAACATTTTCCTTGTACGGCGCCAGGTTCTGACTGACCGTTCACCCACTTCACACGTCTGGCATTACCTCTTTTAAATATGTCTTTAAGCTCTTTACGCGTCCGTTATACTTTTTGCAAAACAAAATCTACTTACCTGACACTGCCCTGCTGATGTTATTATCTACTTATTATTAGCACTCGTGCAACATGTTAGCGCTCAACTTATAGAGATCTCGATTTGATATTCAATTAAATACTTTTTTTTCAAGCCGCAGAGCGAACCAAGAACAACAATGCAGAGTCTTGTACATTTCTATCGACCAATTTTATCAACAGTTTCACAAACGGTCGGCTAACGTGCGCGAGTGAGAGAAGAAAACCACGAACGTAGCTAGCTGTCCGACAAAGACCTGCTGCGACAAACTTGTAGCTTTGCCCAAGCAGAATCGAGATTCAGAGGCGAGGGGGAGATTGAACTTCCCCACTCGCCCATCCTGATCTGCATTCTGCCCCTGGCAAACACAGTTGTGCACGCTTCGACACTACTACGTTCGCTGCGCGTTTCTCCTCCCGCCAACCAAAACCATTTTATAAAATTTGGGCGATAAAACACTTTTCTGGTTTCTCCCTGGCTGAAAAAGCTATTTACATAAAAACAATCTAAAAGTGAGCTACAGTTGCACCAGACGCAAATATAAGTCTAAATAATGGATGAGGGCGGAGATTTGAAACTCGCATTCCTCCTGATCGTGAGTCTGGCCTACGGTTATATGGGCGAATTGCTAAACTATCCAGAGTGCCCGGATGTAAGATTGACGCGTGCTGATTACGTATGCGGCACGGTGCAGTCAGAGTAAGGAGCCGATGAGCACTTTAATTGTGTATTGCATTGACCAGCCCCTCACAAACCTGGAGAAAAGCTTGACCAGTAGCATTTTTGCGTGTTAACGAGTGGACGAGAGAGAAAAGAATCATTTGATAGTGTTGGTGAGAGAGCTGCAGCATTGCTGTGAGAAATTTTTCAGACTGACAACTTGGTTCAAGTTGGAGGAGCAAGTAAAAGCGGTCGGACTTAACTGTGCCCCCACCCCAGAGAACATTCTTATTACGAATGTTCAGCTATTTATTTTTCACTGCCAAGTTTATTTCTCTTTCTGCTCTCTCCTTTGTTTTCACCAGCTTCGTACTTTATTTCTTCATTGTTGTTCCTTCGTTCTGTAATGCTCATTCTATTTTCTTTTTGCATTTCAATCATCGCCATGGCATGTTAGCGAGCTCTCACACCTCAGTCTAGTTCTCAAACGCCTATTCTTCAAACTTTTTCATACAGCACTACCTGCGCGGGTTGTTTCGCAATTCGTCACATTTCATATATAGAGAGAGCATATCACTCCTTGGCTTTCTTATAAGGTTGTTGCACACCACTATTTAGTCGAATGTAACATCCAAAAAATTTGCCAATAAACTCAAATTCGGTTTCCAGCCTATATGTTCTAGACCTTGCCTCTTTGAATATTCTTATCGAATTGCATCCTTGCTTTATCCATCTCACCCTACGTCTCCTTCAGTCTTTCTTAAGCATCACTCGACACTTCCGTCCATCTCCTAAACAGCTCTATGTTTTTTACCTGTTCGAAAGTCGATGATAATTTATGGAACAGGTAACCTATTCCCGACAGTTTCCACTCTTTGCTTTCCGCTCCACATATGCTCGCGATTCGCGAAACTAGAAATTTTCGTTTGCGGTTCTTACCTTACCCATACTTTTTCTTGGATATATTGAGTCCTTGGCAGTGCCATTATAATTTTATTACCCTCTTTGTATTTCTATAAATTGATTTCCATAGCTTCAGGCGATCGAGCTTCATTAACTTTTTACTAAATTTGGACGCTAGAAATCACAAATGTGAATTTTATGAATACATAATTCTATTTTTTTCTTTTAATCTGTCGAAACCACATTATCGGCATCATTTCCCGTTGATTTGCCAGTTGGTTCAACCTGGCCTATTTCTCGATATATTTTAACATATAGCTTCCAGTCATCGCTCTTACTAATTCTTCCAACATTATTTTTAGTTGGATTTATTAAAGTCTGCACTGTGGTATTGGGAAAATTCGCCTTCTTGTAAATCCTTTATGTTTATGTAGGCATTTTGTTTATGATATTGCTCATCACCCTGTCATTGATTTTTAATTCGCCTTGTTACTTTTTGCCGACTCATTGTGATTATCTTTCCAGTCCTTCTCGGTTGCTTTGTTGATGTTTCGCTTAATTGTTGCCAGTGATCCATTTTGTTTATGTTCCGTGCTTACACCCACATCACATATTTGTTAATTTTCACCTTTATGTGAGACCTTGTTGAATTCTTTATCTTCTTGACATCCGAACCTCATCTTCCTAATTCATTGCCCAATTTTTTCTAGACATTTAATCTTTTCTTATTAGTCCAAACAAGGCTTTCTCAAATTCAGCCAGCTCAGGTTGTCTGCTGTGGGTGTTTACTTGTTTTTAAAAACCATGGTTTTTTTTTGTTTGATTTTTTATGTTCTTTTTTGTTTTTTTGAGGTGGGTGTGCTGTCGACTTTCTCCCTTTCCATTTTTATACATTATACAGCTTTTTAGATGAACACTTTTAAATCGATTTTTATTAATCCAGACAATAAATTTGTTTGATTCGTGGACTTTACAAGCGCAAAGATCACGTGATATATATATGGAAGATTATGTATGCTTAACTTGAAGTCATACCTAATTTGAAATAATTAATTAGTTTATAATTAAATGAATTTTGTTTGAAGGACGTGCAATTGTAAAAATGTTAAGCGTAAAACAAATCGAAGAAAAAAATCAATCTCTGTATGTACATTTCAGGCCTAGTAACGATACAAAAGTATTCAACTCCTCCCTTCCTGTTTCGTCGGCATATATATATCATATATATATATATATATAATATAATATAATAGATATATATATATATATAAGGGACCTAAAAGCAGTCCTATATAAACTAACTACCTAAGTTTCATCTAAATAAACTGCTAAATCAGCCATTAATCTGCGACAGGGAATTGGCCACTTACATACGATACATATTAACCCTTATTTTAGACAAAGCCATAAGTGTTTTGCTTTTCGTGTTTAAATTTTTCCCCCCAGATATCAGCTTGTACCATTTGCTTAATGCCAAACTTAATTTTTCTCCCCCCCCCCCTACACTGTTAGAGTTTATATTGTATGTATATACATAATAAATACAGCCACACCCACACACAACACACACATATTAATATAATATATATATAATATAATATATATATATAATACCTCATATATCTTACTACTATAGTAATATATTCATATTGTTTGTGTCGTTCCGCACTTCTACTTCCCGGTGGAGGAGAGTCGCTCAACCTCCAAACAGCATCGTAACCCACCGCCACCGAGAAGACACATCCAGGCCCTAAAAAACTCTTGCTTCAACAAACACATTAGTCAGAAGTGTTACTCTGACAAGGGGCGGCGAGTTGTTGCAGCGATACAACACACCTACAACCTAAAAAAATCATGGACCTTACTTACTCGACATATATAAATAGATAATATACATTATATATATAATATACACTACTAATATGTATATGTATTTTTGCTTTGAAGCATTACAATTCGATAGCTTACAGAATATAGATAATGACCAATTGAATCTCGGCCAAAGAATTGTTCGGTTGCGTAAACATCGTACAGGACGTGTTTCAACGTTATAAGTCTCATCAGCGATTGTATACTAATGATTTCCCTCGACAGAAAGCAAACCGGACTACAGCAGGCATAGGTCAAAGACTATACTGCTTGGCCACGATATGCACCTTCAATCCTGCGAAAATAACCTCGTCAATGATAACACATTACGCTTACATTTACATCACACAAGCACGGCACACACACACTTACACTACAACAAAACACACACATAAGCAAGCACCCCAACCATTATACATACACACACTGAATTTGGAAGCAACCCAAGGCAGAACGAATGTAGCAGCCGATAAGACAAACTCAGTTCCCAGTTTCTTCGTGGAGGATGGAATCTCTTCCCGAAATATGAGAAATAAATGACACGGTAACAAAAAAACATCATAGTACCTTCTTTTTCTTTACACTCGCATTGAAAGTGTGACAGCCTTCGAAAAACCAACCAACAAACCAACATCATATGCAACACTACATACCATAATATATATATATATATTAGGGACTAGCAACACTCTGTAGCCTAAAATACGTTTTTGACCAAATGACTTTAGCCCCCCCCCCCTACAGAAAATAATCTTACTAAAAAATCTACAGGGGAATATCCGGATTTTAATGAACATTTTCAGTGTCTTATTACGAATGAATGATTTTTATAATGCATTCATTTTTATTCCAAACTTTCTCAAATTTTTTTTCACGGCGTCAACTTAATTTTGCCATTCTTCTCCTGTTCTGGGGCGTAAAATTGTTTGAGTTGGTTCCTTGACTGAGACTAATCTAACAGCTATAAATGATGAGACTAAAAGACCGAAGATTTATGAAGATAGACAACAAAAAAACAAGTTTACGGTGCGCTTCTATTGGGAAAAAGTAAGTACAAAAATTCGGAAAAATAAAATAGAAAAACCATATAAATAATTCAATTTTTTTTGAGAACTTCTTTTTACTCATTCTCCATAATTATTTAAAATTGGCTATATTTATAAATAAAGAAAAATACATCGAAATCTTCTTTGCCTGCCTTTAAAAAGGGGGAGGGGTACACTTTTCAATCGCAAGTTTTCTTCAAAACTTATTACTTTTCGCACCTTAAATAAGTTTGCATTAAGTAGATTATTTATTTCGAGAAATCTAAAAATATAACATTTAAACTTAACAGTCAAAGATTTTTCATATTGTTTAAATGAATTTTATCATATTAAGTGTTACATACAAAATACTTAAAAGTTAAAGCTTTTGAAATAAAATTCTTAACTGATCGCATTATAAAAATTCATTAGATTCGATACAATCAATACTGAAAATTTAATTAAATCGGATATTACCCTGCATTTTTGGTAAAAAGATTTTCGCATCCAGCCAATGTTAAACGTTACACAATTGTCAATCAGCAAGCCGCCTCACAATCCATTGTTAGACAATAAAAACATCCAAACAAATGGCGGATATCACTCGAATTGAACCCCCAAACAAATAGTTTTAATCTTTAAATAGTAATATGATAATGTTAATTATATCCTTTTCTTTTTTTAAATGATAGTTTTATGTTACCTACATATCGATTCCACGACAATTTAACCGTAAAAATGATAGATATTAATTATTTTTAATTCGCTTTTAAAACTCTCTAGCAGACAATTATTGCTAATGGCTAAATATTAATATAGTCATTTTTTCTTCATCGCTTGATTGTTGGATGATTTGTTGTTTGGATTTGGGAAAGCGTTTAGGTGTGGCTTCTTTAGTGTTTGCATTGTGTATTTGTGATATTGGTTTTTCCTAGAGTTATCTATTATGAAAATGCTGAGAGGATCAATGAATTGTCCACAATATTTTGATTTACTAAAACAAAAAGACAAAGATTAATTAAGATAAACCACTTAAATATTAGCTAAATGATGAGCAAATATTCTGCCTTAAACCAGCTTCCTCAACAATGAACCTAATATTGATTACATTTCATAATAGAAGCTAAAGCAACTTTTACGGGTAAACCTGGCAGCCACGATTGTTAAGCCCATGCACCTTTTAAAAAAAAGACTCCGGTTAAAAGCTTATTATCCCAGCAGACTACACAGTGACTGTTGCGCTGCATTCGTCTAGTGGTTAGGACCCCACCGTTGTGCGCCGTGGTACCCACAGAGATTCGAACCTTGGTTCACGGCACGGTCACTTCTCCTGCTTTCTTTTTCTTTTTGGTATGTAAAAATAATCTTGTTTTTTTGTAGAAGAAAAAAGCACTTTTAAAATAACAGAGAAACGTATGAAAAATCCCTCTTCGAATAATTAAAATCCTATCGCAAATGATGAGAAAAATACCTTGCCTAACCAGTCCTCACAGGGCCCTAGAGATCGTTACATTAAACCAAGAGAAAATAAAGGACAAGTAGATGTGATGACGCCATACATTAATAAAGGAAGCCCTTCGTATGGAAACGTTGGGCTGATCCATGAGTGTACTGTTTGGCCGTGATCCGGCATCTTAGTGGTTAGGAACCCCACGTTGTGGCCTGGTAACCCACGTTCGAATCCGTATTTTGACTCATCATTTCGCATATAGATTTAAATTATTCGAAGAGATTTTTCATAACGATTTCTCTGTTTTTTTAAAATCTCTTTTTCTCTAAAAAACAAGCTTATTTTACATAAAAAAGAAAAAGAAACAGAAAGTGACCTGCCGTGACCAGGATTCGAACCTGGGTTACCACGGCCACAACGTGGGGTCCTAACCACTAGACGATCACGGCCAACAGTCACTCTGCTGGATAATAAGCTTTAACGAGTCTTTTTCTAAAGGTCATGGCTAACAATCGTGGCTGCCAGTTACCCGTAAAAGTGCTTTACTTCTATTATGAAATGTACAATATCTAGGTCATTGTTGAGGAGCTGTTTAAGCAAGATATTTGCTCATCATTTAGCTAATATTTCAGTGTTTATCTTATTAATCTTTTTGTCTTTTTTTAGTAAATAAAAAAATTGTGGACAATTCATTGATCCTCTCAGCATTTCTCAAAATAGATAACTCTGGAAAAACCCATATCACAAATACAAATGCAAACACTAAAGAAAGCCAAAACCTAAACCTTTCCCAAATCCAAAAACAAATCATACACAATCAAGCGATGAAAGAAAAAATGACTATATATATTAGCCATTAGCAATAAATTCGTCTGCTAGGAGTTTTAAAAGCGAATTAAAAATAATTAAATCTATCATTTAAGGTTAAACTTTGTCTGAATCGATAATTAGTAACATAATAACTATCATTAAAAAAAGAAAAATATAATTACATATGCATATTACATATTTTTAAAAGATTTAAAACTATTTGTTTTGGTCAATTTCGATGATATCCGCCATTTTGGATGTTTTTCAATGGTTTTAGGCGCTTGTTTACAATTTTAACGTAACATTTGGGATGGAAAATCTTTTTACCAAAAATCAGGTAATAATCGATTTAATTAAATTTTCAGTATGATTATCAATTAATGAATTATAATGCATCAGTATTTTATTCAAAACTTTAATTTAGTATTTTGCTATGAAAACTTAATATATATAAATTCATTAAAATATGAAAATCTTCATGTTAAGTTTAAAATGTTATATTTTAGATTAAAATAATATCTACTTAATTGCAAACCTATTTAAGGTGCCCAAAGTAATAAGTTTGAAGAAAAACTCGATTGAAAATGTACCCTCCCCTTTTTAAGCAGAAAAATATCGATGTATAATTTTTTTTATTTTATAAAATAATAGCCAATTAAATAATTATCGAAATGAGTAAAAAAGAATTCTCCAAAAAATGAATTATTTATTATGTTTTTACATTTTATTTTTCGAATTTTTGTACTTACTTTTTCATAGAAGCGCAACCGTAAACATTTTTTTTTTGTTTCTATTCATAACTTCGGTCTTTTATCTCATTATTTATACTGTAATTAGTATCAGTCAAGGACCAACTCAAACAATTTTTACGCCCCAGAACAAGATGGTCAAAATTAAGTGACCTGAAAAAAATGAGAAAGTTTTGAAATAAAATAATGCATTATAAAAATCATTCATTGATAAATAAAACACTGAAAATTTCATTAAAATCCGATAATTCCCCTGAATTTTAGTAAATTATTTTCTGTAGGGGGGGGGGCTAAAGTCTTTGGTCAAAAACGTATTTTAGGCTCAGTTGGCTAGTCCCTAATATATATATTATATATATATATATTGGTTTGGTTGGTTATTTGAAGGCTGTCACAATGCGAGTGTAAAGAAAAAAGAAGGTAACTATGATGTTTTTTGTTAACTGTCATTTATTTCTCAATATTTCGGGAGAGATTCCCATCCTCAGAAGAATACTGGAACTGAAGTTGTCTTAGCGGCTGCTACATTCGTTCTGCCTTGGGTCTTCCAAATTCCACGTGTGTGTATGTAAATGGTTGTGCTTGCTTATGTGTGTGTTTGTGTGTGTAAGTGTGTGTGTGCGCGTGCTTGTGTGTGTAAATGTAAGCGTATGTGTTATCATTGACAGGTTAATTTCGCAAGGATTGACAGGTGCATATCGTGGCCCAAGCAGTATAGTCTTTGACTATGCCTGCTGTAGTCCCGGTTTGATTTCTGTCGGAGGGAAATCAATTAGTATACATCGCTGATGAGACTTAATAAACGTTGAAACAGTCGTACGATGTTCTACGCACGAAACAATTCTTTGCCGAGATTCACTTGTCATTTATATTCTGTAACTATCGAATTGTAAATTGCCTTTCAAGCAAAAAATACATATAATATATATAATATATATATATATATTATATATATATATATATATATGTCGAGTAGTAGGTCCATGATTTTTTAGGTTGTAGGGTGTTGTATCCATGACAACAACTCCGCCGCCCTTGTCAGAAACACCTTCTGACAATGTCGTTGTTGAAAGCAAGAGTTTTTAGGGCCTGGATGTGTCTTCTCGGTGAGGTGGGTTCATCTGTTTGGAGTTGAGCGACCTCTCCTCAACCGAAGTAAACAACACACAAACAATATATATATATATATATATATATATATATATATATATATATATATATATATATATATATAATGTGTGTGTGTGTGTGTGTGTGTTATTTATATGTATATACATACATATAAACTCTAACAGTGTAGGGGGGGGGGAGAAAAATTAAGTTTGCAATTAAAGAAATGTACAAGCTGATATCTGGGGGAAAAATTTAAACACGAAAAGACCAAAACACTTATGCTGTCTAAAAATAAGTATATGTATCGTAATGTAGTGGCCAATTCTGTCGCAGAATTATGCTGATTAGTTATTTAGATGAAACCTAGGTAGTTAGTTTTATATAAGGACTCTTTAGGTCCTTCTATATATATATATATATATATAATATATATATATATATATATATATATATATATATATTCCCACCGAACAGGAAGGGAGGAGTTAGATACTTTTGTATCTATAGGCTGAAATGTACATACAGAGATTGATTTTTTCTCGATTTGTTTACGCCTTACATTTAAACCAATATGCACGCCTAATTCATTTAATTATAACTAATTAATTTTCAAATTAGGTATGACTTCAATTAAGCACATAATCTCCCATATATAATCACGGATCTTTGCTAATCCACGAATCAAACAAATTTACTTCTGGATTAATAAAAATCGATTTAAAAAGTGTTCATTAAAAAGCTGATAATGTATAAAAATGGAAAGGAGAAAGCGACAGCACACCCACCTCAAAAAAAACAAAAAAGAAACAAAAAAAACAAACAAAAAAAAACATGGTTTTAAAACAAGTAAACACCCACAGCAACAACCTGAGCTGGCTGAATTTGAGAAAGACCTGTTTGGACTAATAAGAAAAATTAAATTCAGAAAAAATTGCAATGAATTTCAGGAAAAGATGGCGTCGGATGTCAAGAAGATAAAGAATTCAAACAAGGTCTACATAAAAGGTGATAAATCTAACAAATATTATGGTGTAAGCACGGAACAGTACAACAAAATGATCACGGAAACAATAACGAAAACATCACAAAAACAACAGAGAAGACTGGGAAAAGATAATCAACAATGAGTCGGCAAAAAATACAGCGGAATTAAAAAATAAATGACAGGGTGATGAAACTATATAAACAAAATGCCTACATAAACATAAAGGATTACAAGGCGAATTTTCACAATAAACCACAGTGCAGACTTATAAATCCAACTAAAAATAATGTTGGAAGAATTAGTAAGAGGATACTGGAAGCTATATGTTAAAATATACGAGAAATTAGGCAGGTTAACCAATGGAAATCAACGAATGATGCGATAATGTGGTTCGACCAGATAAAAGAAAAAAATAAATATGTATTCATAAAATTCGACATTTGTGATTTCTAGCCAACAATTAGTAAAAAGTTAATGAGTGATGCCCTGAAGCTATCAAAATAATTTATAGAAATAAAAGAGGAGTACATAAAAATTATAATGCACTGCCAGAGATCAATAATATACCATAACGAAAAAGTATGGGTAAATAAAACCCAGAACGAAAATTTCTCAGTCGGAATCGGAGCATATGATGGAGCGGAAGCAAGTGAAATGGTCGGGATATTCCTGTTACATAAATTATCATCGACTTTCGACAGGAAAAACATAGAGCTGTTTAGAGATGACGGAATTATGATCTTAAAGAAAAATCAAACGAGGGAGATGGATAAAGCAAGGATGCAATTGATAAGAATATTCAAAGAGCAAGGTCAGAACATATAGGTGGAAACGAATTTGAGTGATGCAAATTTTTTGGATGTTACATTCGACCTAAATAGTGGTGTGCACAACCCTTATAGAAAGCCAAGGAGTGAATCTCTCTCTATATATAAATGTGAAATCAAACCACCCGCCAGTAGTGCTTAAAAATTTGAAAAAGGCGTTTGAGAACAGACTGAGTGTGAACTCCTCAAATGCCGCGATATTCGAAATAGCAAAAAAAGAAAATGAAATAGCATTAAAAGAACAAGGACACAATGAAGAAATAAAATACGAAGCTGGTGAAAACAAAGGAGAGAGCAGAAAGAGAAATAACTTGGCAGTGAAAAATAAAATAGCTGGAACATTCTAATAAGAATGTTCTCTGGGGTGGGGGCACAGTTAAGTCCGACGCTTTTACTCTCCCAACTGACCAAGTGTTCAGTCTGAAAAATTCTCTCACAGCAATGCTGCACTCTTCTCACCAACACTATCAAAATATCTTTTCTCTCTCGTCCACTCGTAACAACAGCCAAAATGCTACTGCAAGCTTTTCTCCCAGGTTTGTGAGGGCTGGTCAATAAATACACAATTACAGTGCTCATCCGGGCTCCTTACTCTGACCTGCACGTGCGACACTAATCAGCACGCGTCAATCCTTCACATCCGGGCCACTCTGGATAGTTTAGCAATTCCCATACGTCAGGCCACGACTCACGATCAGGAGAATGCGAGTTCAATCTCCCCACTATCCATTATCTTACTTATATTGCTCGTGCAACTGTAGCTCACTTTTAGATTGTTTTTATTAAATAGCTTTTTCAGCCAGGGAGAACCAGAAAAGTGTTTTATCGACCAATTTTATAAATGTTTGTGGCGAGAGAAACCACGAACGTAGTAGTTCGAAGCGTGCACAACTGTGTTTGCCAAGCAGAATGAGATCAGAGGCGAGTGGGGAGTTCATCTCCCCACTCGCCTCTGATCTCATTCTGCTTGGCAAACACAGTTGTGCACGCTTCGAACTACTACGTTCGTGGTTTCTCTCGCCACAAACATTTATAAAATTGGTCGATAAAACACTTTTCTGGTTCTCCCTGGCTGAAAAAGCTATTTAATAAAAACAATCTAAAAGTGAGCTACAGTTGCACGAGCAATATAAGTAAGATAATAAACAATCACAATAAGAAATTGTTTGAAAAAGAGCAAAACAAAAATAAAAAGTAACCAACGTGTAATTGAAGGTCTCAAACCTGCGCCGTACAAGGAAAATGTTTACTAACAGATGTAGTATATGAGGCAGTGGTTAAATCACCAACCACTAAGAAAATTAAGACATATGCAGGGGCGACGCAGCAACCTATAAATCATAGGATAGCGCAGCATAGGCAATCATTTAGGGATAGAAAATACGGAGAAGCAACCACACTTGCAAAATATGTGTGGGAGTTAAAGGAAAAAGTATGGTGGAGATCCAGGGGTGGAGTGGAGAATCATAAAGAGGGCACCTTCACATAAAGGAAACGAAAACCCTTGTATGCTGTGCTTACAAGAGAAACTAAAAATATCGGAATGCAGAGACCCAGAGATGATCTTGAACTCGCGATCAGAGTTGATAAACAAGTGTAGGCACTTGAACAAACAAACTGTGCCTGGTAGGTTCAGGCATTACGTAGGGTGGGAGGAACACCAACGTACGAAAGAATGGGTACAACCCGAATACAAATAAAAGTAGATGGCTGGAGTAAGCAATAGTTCCATGAAGAATTGCTACGCCAAGACACTGCAGTTGGAATATTTTATAACATTCGCTTTTTAAAACCATATATATATAAAAAAGAAATGGGGGGGGGGGAGAATATGTGCTTAATTGAAGTCGTACTTAATTTTTGAAAATCAATTAATAAATAATTAATGAATTAGGCGGGCATACCTATTCAAATGTAAGGCTAAACAAATCGAGAAAAATCAGCCTTACATGTTTAGCCTTACACTTGAATAGGTATGCCCGCCTAATTCATTAATTATTTATTAATTGATTTTCAAAAATTAGGTACGACTTCAATTAAGCACATATTCTCCCAAAATTGTCAGTTAAAAAAAAGCCATATCAAACACATTTGTTTTTTTTTACTTCTCATATATATATATATATATATATATATATAGATTTGTTTGAATTTTTTTTACGTGTAAGATACGCCAGGTCGCTTTCAGTTAATTTTCTCTTTACCCCCTCTCTCTCTCTCTCTCTCTCTCTCTCTCTTTCTATTATATATATATATATATATATATATATTATATATATATATAGAGAGAGAGGGGGGTAAAGAGAAAATTAACTGAAAGCGACCTGGCGTATCTTACACTTAAAAAAAAATCCAACCGTGCCTACAAAAATGCATCGACCAAAATGGTGATTATGTAGCAAAATAGATATATATATTCAAACTTTATGTTGACATCATTGGTAATATACATTTCAGCGATGTCTATCTATATAATTCCTAATTAATAGAACTCGGTGTACACATACAGAGTAAATAAAATGACGGGAATATATATATATATATATATATATATATATATATATATATATATTCCCGTCTTTTTTTTTACTCTGTATGTGTACACTGAGTTCTATTAATATATGTATAATATACTAGCAAATATATGCACCCTCCGGGTGCAAGTATTTAAGTTTTAATGTAATGAAATATCGTATTAAATTAGAAAGGCTAATGAAACTAAATAAGAATGCAGATAAAAAGATTTGAAACAGAGGGGGTATAATCGAGAAATAGAAATGAAACTTACTCTTCCATCACTCTCGCCTTTCATTGTTATTTTTTCTAATTTAAGTATCTAGTTAAAAGAGGAAGTAAAGAATAAAATGGCAGTTATTTTTTCTTGTTAATGGATTTCATTTAAGATACATTGAAGAGATTTTTGCTTATATTCATTAAAATAAAGGCAAACAGGATAAATTCATGGTGAATGTGACGTCAATAACTAAGGGAATTCTGACTTGAGTAGTGATTTAGTTTCGGTTACAGACAGAAAAACACACAATCTCCATATATATATATATATATATATATATATATATATATATATATATATATATATATATATATATATATATATATATATATATATATATATATATATATTATTAGTTAGCATAAAATGTTGTACACAAATAAAAACCGAAAGCGACCTGCCGTGACCAGGATTCGAACCTGGGTTACCACGGCCACAACGTGGGGTCCTAACCACTAGACGATCACGGCTAGCAGTCGCTTCGTTAATAAATAAGCGTTAACGAGTCTTTTTATAAGCGTCATGACTGACAGCCATGACTAACACTTACTGATAAAAGCACTTCATTATCTAGGTCACGGTTAAGCAGCTCGTTTAGCAAGGTACTTTCTCATCATTTAGTTAATCAAAAATTAGCGGCTTTGATAAAATTTTATCATTCGACGAAATTTCTCATTAAGATTTTGGTGTTTTTTTTAAAGATTTTCCTTTAGTAAAAAAAAAAAAAGAATTAGTGTACACAATAAAAAATAAATAAATAAATAAATAAAAAAACAAAAAAACAAAGAGAACACTAGAGTATATACACATATGATGTGGAATTAAGATAATTTTTTATAAGGAATAGCTGACAGGTCTACGACATCCTAATATACTAGCTGAAAAATATATTATTATTATTATTATTATTTTACTCCTTTTGATTTTTCACATCAGCATTAGCTGATGGTCTTTCACTGGAGTCTGAGTGACAGCAAGTCTCTTCAGGTCTCCAGGACTCTTCTGAGTATTCTGGCAGATTGCAACAGTGCAGTGTTCTGAATGGTTTCAATCCTTCCTCTGATATCCAAACTTTCCAAACCCTTTTCCAATCCTTTTGGGACCGTTCCAAGTGCACCAACTACAATTGGTATCACTTTCACTTTCATATTCCATAACTTTTCAGTTCTCTAGCAAGGTCCAGATATTTATCCATTTTTTTATTTTCCTTTAGCTTCACCCTGTGATCTGCTGGCACTGCAAAATCCACCAGTTGACAAGTTCTTTCTTTTTTGTTAATCAACACTAGGTCTGGTCTTCTTGCTGGGATAAGGTGATCCGTTTTTATTTCAAAGTCCCAGAGAATTTTATGTGTTTCGGTCTCAAGAACAGATTCTGGTTTATGCATATACCATTTTGTTGTATGGTCAAAATTTGATTTTTTGCATAATTCCCAGTGGATCACCTTCCCAACCCAGTCGTGTCTAGTTTTGTACTCCCGTTGTGCTAGTTTGCTACATTTGCAGAGTATATGGTTTACAGTCTCATCTCTATTACCGCAAAGTCTACATTTATTATTATTATTATTATTATTATTATTATTATTATTATTATTATTATTACTACTACTACTACTACTAGCAAATATATGCACCCTCCGGATCAAGTATTTAAGTTTTAATATAATAAGATATTATATTAAATCAGAAAGACTAATGAAACTAAATAATCCAGATTAAAAATAATTGAAACAGAGGGAGGGGGTATAATCGAATAATAGAACTGAAACTTACTCTTCCATTACTCCGTTTCATTGCTAAAATTTCCTATTTAGTTAAAATTGGAAGTAAAGAATAAAATTAGTTATATCCTCTTGTTAATGAATTTCTTTTACGATTTATCTCTGAGATTTTTGTTCATATTCATTAAGATAAAACCAAATAATTAGAAATCAATAATACTAAGCACATATCTATTAAAATCCAATTTCTATGATCAATATGCAAATTAGCCTCCCGTTCACACTGTAAACCGCTATTTTGTTGTATAATATAAATACAATTGCATATTATTAGTATGTAGATATGGTCAACAGTATTAATAATATAAAACAATTTTATTAATAATTGAGGTTTAAATAAAAAATAAAATCATGGAGAATGTGATGTAAATAACAAAGGGAATTGTGAGTAGTAATATAGTTTCAGTTACAGACAGAAAAGCACACAATCTCCATTATAATAAGATTATTATTATTATTATTATTATTATTATTATTATTATTTCTAGATTTAAAAAAATACGAAACCGACCTGTAGATACCACCAAAAAAGTTTTTTTTCTAATGGGTGATTTTAGGTACCACCAAAATACGCCACGTGATCAGTTTAGGCAATATTAAAGCAAGAAGCGTAAATATTTTTGAACATTTAAAAAAAATCTCGCAAAGAAATATATCGAACATAAAGAGTTGTTACAAAGAAAAACAGGAAATTCAAAGATCAAATTATCCGATTGGGAAAAAATTACTCGCCATTATCTTGAAAATAAGTAAAACAGTCCGTTTTGTTTACAACAGGGTCAATTTTTAACAGAATTCTGTATTCATGTTTCTTTTACTAAAAAAAACTTCCGTATATAAGCTCCGGGTATAATTATTCAGACTCTTCTTTGTAGAAAAATAAAAAGCAAAAATCATTTTTTGAGGGTTCATTTTTTTTTCATTTTTCATCAAATAAACTCGAGGCAGGAGATATCGTAAAATATTTCCCCTAATATATTTGAGGAAAAACCTATTTCAAACGTATTTTTATCAAAAGGTAAGTAATTATGGAAATTTTCGTGTAATTCGAACTATTAATTAATTCTTCATAGAATTTTTTTTAAAGCCTCTAATCGTAATTTGTTTTTGGCTACATTAAATTTCAATCGATTTAACTGGACGAAAATGTAAACATTGTTTCGTTCATAATTTTCATTATTTGCGTAAGCTGAAAAAATTTTTAAACATCATCTGGAATTTTTTTAAATGTTTCTTTTTTTTGAATGGACAAAAAAAAAACTAAGATAATATTAACCTTTTTGCAAGTTTTATTGTGTTAAATATAGAGGGGTAAATTTCACGGGGCAAATTGGGGGTACCTAGCGACCGGCCGAGAGCGGGATTCGAACCTGGATTACCACGACCAGAACTTGTGGTCGTAACCACTAGACGATCACGGATAACTGTCACTGCGTCTGTACGTTTTAAACGAGATTATGGCTGACAATCATGGCGAACTGTCAATCGTAAACTAAAAGCGCTTTATTTCTATCTATTGATACACTCATTTATATCTATTTAACCTTTTTATGCACATAATGCACATAGAAGTATAGGACATAGTTAAATTATGGGGTAGAAGTGGTTTGGGTTTTTTTTAAGGTTAAATCTAGGTATCTAAATATTCTCGGTGCGTGTTTCTCGGGTTTGCTTTTAACCCCATCTCTTTTTGATGGGTGCGCTGAAAAGAAGGCATTCAAAGAACGAGAAATGTAAGTGACAAAGGCAGAAGGTGGCTTTATGACTTAGGGCAAGGGAATATTCCCCCTGGCTAGTAGGAGCGACTACACTCAGTTGCGGCCTAAATTTAAATGGTTGAAATATTCTTTTGGGGGTAGGGAGTCAGTCCTTTTTGTCATACATGCGCAGAGGGTTTTTCCGGTGAAAGACCCATGGGAGTTTGTTGTTTTTGTTTTTGTAAATTTTATTTTCATACTAATTTTAGTTTATTTTAATTTTATTTTAATCCCCACACAAATAATATTAAAGCAAAGAATACACAAATGTATCCCACTGTAGAATTATACATACGGTTCCAAAAAGTGTGACGTTATAGACATAATTTACAAAATCAAATCACTACCCCTGATAGAAAAAAATACCAAAAATCACGGAATTATTAAATTATCACTCAGATTACAGACCTTACTTCCTTGCTTACGTTGGTGTAAAAAAAAACTCACAGAAGTAAAATAATAATAATAATAATAATAATAACGGATCACCTTATCCCATCAAGAAGACCAGACCTAGTGTTGATAAACAAAAAAGAAAGAACTTGTCAACTGGTAGATTTTGCAGTTTCAGCAGATCACAGGGGAAAATGAAAAAATGGACAAATACCTGGACCTTGCCAGACAACTGAAAAAGTTATGGAATATGAAAGTCAAAGTGATACCAATAGTAGTTGGTGCACTTGGAACAGTCCCAAAAGGATTGGAAAAGGGTTTGGAAAGTCTGGAAATCAGAGGAACACTGCACTGCCAGAATACTCAGAAGAGCCCTGGAGACCTGAGGGGACTTGCTGTCACTCAGACTCCAGTGAAAGACCATCAGCTAATGCTCATGTGAAAACTCAAAATAGTAATAATAATAATAATAATAATAATAATAATAACAGGAAAGCCCCTCATCATAACCGATTCCTGAATTTAGTTTGCGATGCGTAAACGAGGAGATCATTTTAGGTGCTTTAAAAGTTATATGTGTGGCTTTAAAGGATTTGTTCAGTACTTAAATGATTGTAAAACTAATTCTTTTCTCGGTGTTGTATTGTATAGAAGTCAGTAATATGAGAACAAAACTATGCGATGTGACGCCCACAGTCCGATTATAGACTCCAGTTACAAAATAAATGTAAAATCTATTTAATTGCCTTTCCTTATTTTTTTTTTATTGCTTCGTTTTGTCATCCACCCCAAACCCAACCCCAACCCTAACCCCAACCCCAACCCCAACCCCAAACCCATTGCTTTGAAAATGGCGATCAAATGTCACATTGTGATCGAGATTGAAAAGATTTTTAGAATAGTGAAAGATCAAAATACGGAAGGATCTTTAGCCGGGATGTAATGGTTAACAAGCTAATATCGAAAACTAACATTCATATCACTAGCAAGAATAGCCCCCCACACACACACCCGCCAGGGGTAAGTATTTAACTTTTAATGTAATTAAATATATCAAATTAGAAAGACTAACGAAATTAAATAAGGATGCTTATTAAAAAATCTCACTTATTCTAATTATATTTTAATTGGTTTCTATATAAAATCATTCGTAGGATTAATTTTAATACATTGGAGAATAAAACAATAATATTAGAGATCAATAACACCAGGTGATTATTTATTAAATCCGGTCTTGTTAAAACCAGTAAATTAACCACACCATATAATATGTAAACCTTTATTTCTTATTGATATAAGAGACACATTGCTGGATTTTAAACGAAGCAATAATATGGCCTGTTTAGAGGCAAATCGAACTCATAGACATTGTTAATGAATATGAGTAATCTATGTATTAATGATTTTGACTATAAATTAAATACTCGTTGATTAACTTACGCTATTTCTGGGCGTAATGCGATGTAAGCAGTGACGTAGTTTCGGATATGAATCTCCATTATAACATGTTACGCAACTATACAACAGGCTGTGAAAGGCATATTGATCGAACTTTGATTGTAGTCATCATAACTAGTTCCTCCTATGATTTCTAATTCCTCTAGTATGTTTTCTAAACTTTTGGGTGGGTGGGGGGCGTTCCAACTACACCATTAACAATTGGTATCATTTCCACCCTTATATTTCACAGCTTTTTCAATTCTGACATGGTCCAGGTCAGGCCTCGACACTAACTTTTTTCTTGACCGTCCCGGACAAAAATTATCAACCGTCCCGAATTGGGTTTGGACCGTCCCAAATGAGGTTTGGACCGGCCCGAAACCAAAATATTTTTGTTTAATTCATTAGCATCATCTATACTTGTCAGTCACCAGTAGCATAATAACATGTAATAAAACATTAAGAAAAACTGAAGCAGTGATAATTCTGGATATTTGGACAAAAAATCCATTTCCTAGTGTGTTTTGAGCTAAAAAAATACTTTTTTACTTTAAGTTACCCAATTTCATGTAATCATTGGTTTCCTTCCGAGGCTGATACAATTAATCTTTCCTTGCTCTTTTTTGTGTATTCTTCAAGTCCTTGGATTGTGGCATCTAAGCGGTTCTCAATGTTGACGTCTTCTACCTTCATTTCTTGATACATATAGACTGTTTCTGCCATCTTTCAGAAGTATGCTGAACCTTTTGAAATTTTTACCGTCCCCGGCAAACTGTCCCGGATGATGTATTGATCGTCCCGGATGTAATTTTTATCGTCCCCGGGACGACGGGACGGCGTTAATGTCAAGCCCTGGTCCAGGTATTTGTCTATCTTGTCGTTTTCTTTCATCTTCACCCTGCCATCCACTGAAACTGCAAAACCAACCAGTTGGCAATTTCTCTTTTATTTATTTATTTATTTATTTTGTTAATCACTTCTGGGTGTTGCAATATGGGTATATTCCTGACTTTTGTGAGCTAGAACTGCTAATGGAAGGAGGAGGAATAAATAACAAAGGCTTAAAAAATAGTGATGACCCAAAAGAGGAGAGCGATAGTTTGACCGTAGCGTGACCCCGAACGAAGAATTGAGTGGCAAGCGGAAGTCGGGTGTTGACCGGAAGTCGGGGGTTGACCGGAAGTCACGTGGTGACGTGGGGGAAGAAAGAAAGGGTTCGTCCTCTTTTTGCCGGCGGCGGTCGTAGGGGACGGACCTCATGAGAGCCCAGTAATCTAGTAGTGTTCTCTCTCTCTCTTTCTCTCTGTCTCTCCTCCTCCCTGGTAGAAGCCACTATACGAGCACGTTAATAAAGGCTGGCAGTTGTGACGACATGTTTCTCGTGTTATGATTTTTTATCGGAGTTTTAGTACCAAGAAAGAAAAAAAGGACTACGGTACATGTATCGTTTTAGTGCCGTGAATATTACAACGTAACACTGGGTCTTATTTTCTGGCTGGGATAAGGGATCCCTCTTTATCCCAAGTCCCAAAGAATTATATACTCTTAATTCTCAAGAACAGATTCTGGTCATTGCATCTACCATTTGGTTGCATAATCAAAATTTACTTTCTTGTTCAATTCCCAGTGGATCACCTTTCCTACGCGGTCGTACTTAGCATTGTATTCTCGTTGTGCTAGGTTGCTATATTTGCCTAATATATGATTGATCGTCTCATCTGTCTCCACACATCCTTCATCAGCTGTTCTATTGTTTTCATCTATTTTTGCTTTGATATAATTTGTTCTTATGGCATTGTTTTGCGCTGGAATTATGAGCAACTCAATTTGTTTTTTTAGGTTACCTTATCTTAACCATATGAAAGTCTTTTCATGTAGAATTTCTCCAATTTGTCGCTTGAATTCGTATTCATATATTTTTCTTCTTGTATTTATTATTTTTCTGCTTGTCCATATGTGTCGCAACATATAGACAAGCAGAAAAATAACAAATGTTGTTATTGGCTGATACAATTAATCTTTCCTTTCTCTTTTTTGTGAGTCCTTGGATTGTGGCATCTATGCAGTTCTCAATGTTGACGTCTTCTACCTTCCTTTCTTGATACTTATAGACTGTTTCTGTCATCTCTTAGAAGTAACTTTCTTGTCTTTTGGTCTATCCGTCGAAAGTTCCTCATTTATCCATTTTAAGAATGGTCCAGAGTGTCTTATAATGGGAACGGCCCAGGTATTTATTCCCTTGATGAGATTTCTGCTGCAGAGCTTGGTTTCTAGATGATTTCTTGTTTATCTGAAGTATTCTTTTTAACATTTTTCTTTCATCTCCGTTTGATAATTTCTTCTTCTAATATTCCCCGCCCTGTCGGCTGGGGCGTTAGAATGCACCGACTGCACCTCTGCAGAGGGGTAAGACTCCCCCAATGGTGCCACCTGTTGGCCGTGGGTGGCGACCCGTGATGCTTAAGCATAGAGCCCAGGTGGATGAGCAGTTCATGACATGCAATACTCCACTTTGGCCCTATCTTGGGCTAGACGGGCAGTCGGAGAAGCCCCCTCCGATCAATCGGCTGGTCACGTCAAGCCCTAGCACCTATATGATTTTCCAAACCCTATGGCCCTTATGGCAAGCCACAACCTTTTTATCATATGGGTGCTAGAAGGCGGTGGCTGCGGGTCTACATGTCCTGGGAATGACGTTAAACTCTATCTGATGTTCCAGTTTTGGAGGTTTGGGGAATGTGGAGCACCCCTTCATCATCATTACTCCCTGGTCCACTCTGACCCGGAGTGGTAGTACTTGTTAGGGTCCCATCTATAGGTTAAATAGAAAAATGTATTTATAAAAAAATTGTATTATCCATTTAGAATTGATTTATTTCAAAACTTTATCGGCATTAAATAACCCACTGAGGTTGATATGCCGTAAAACAAACCAAACCAAATCTTCTAATATTCCTAATTGTTTGTAATTCTCCTTCTCCCCAAGTGTTCACATATTTGTTTCTGATTTGGTAGTGATATTCCGTCTATTGTTTCTCTTTCCCTCTTTTTTTAATTACAAGCATGGCACATTTTCGATGCTGAATTTCATTCCTATATCATGGCTCTATATTCTTATAGGGTTTCTAGTTCTTTTTCGTTTCTTACAAATTCATCTATGTACATATGGTGGTTTATTTTTTCTCTTGAATTAGTGGATTCTTATCCCCCAGTACATTTTCTACGTATACAGTTGAGTGGTATAATTGCTATACCAAATCGTAATGGTGATATCGAGCAGCCTTGGAAAATGGCTCTTTTAATTTTTACTTCTGCTAGGAATTGCCCTCCTGCTGTTGATTGCACATTCTAGTTGTCTAGAACTTTTTAAATGAAATTTATGACTTTATCGGATATTTTATACATTTTTAGGCATTCTTTTATTCAAGTTAGCGGGATTGTGTCATAGTTCTTTTTGTAGTCGGTGGTAATTGACTTAAAGGCAGTTGCTAACTAGACTTGATACCTGACGGACAGCGACTGGATTCTCTGCTACTAGTATATTACTGTTTACCTAGGATTTCAAGGACTACAACTGGTTTATCTGCCAGAAGTAAATTCTTGTTCGACCTAGGATTTCAAGGACTACAACTTGATTTTCTACTACTAGGACTACACACTTTTAACATTAAAGTTTTGTTTCTATACTTCGTGATTTTTCAAACTGGTAATAACAAGTGAAGTTTCATGGGGAACAAATGACAATAAGTTTCTTCTATACATATATAAAAGGGCAGTTGTGTGTATATGTATGTCCGGAGGAAACTTTGAAAATAAAACAATTAACGACAAAGGAAAATATATACACATTAAATATCACCAGGGCTTGGTTTTTGAGCAAAAATAATGAGGATTTGATTTATATGCGTGACGATAATTTAAAAAAAATAAAATTTAAATGATAACAGCATGGATTTTTTTTCATTTAGTATTTTAAATAGGAGACATAATTTTTCTTTTCAGAGTGTCTGGATCAAGGCAAGGTCTTTTTTACATGGGATTTTAATGGGCCTCCTACGAGGATCCAACCCGTGATTCAACAATGATGGATCTGCGAGACTATCTTTTTACCCCCTCCTCTATCTAGGCGACGCCGGGTAGCCGCTTCTTGTCTATATATAAAGGACAGTTGGTATGTATTTATGTATGTCCGGAAGAAACTATGAAAATAAAACAATTAACGAAAAAGTATATATATATATATATAAAACATTCACTATCATCATATCTTGGTTTTTGAGCAAAAATAATGAAGATTTGATTTATATTCGTGAAGATAATTAAAAAATGAAATGTAAATAACAGCATGGAATTTTTTTTGTATTTAATGTTGTAAATAGTAGATATTATTTTTTCTTTTCAGAATGGCTGGATCAGCACAAGGTCTTTTTTTGCGTGGGGATTTTAATGGGACATCCTGTGGGAAACCAACTCACGATTCAGTAATAATGGATCTATGAGATTACATTAAAAAAAACAATCCCCCCTCAACCCAGGTGATGCTGGGTAGCCGCGTCTAGTGAATACTAAACCCCTCTCCACCGTATTGTTGCTTATTTCCTGTATTGCTATCAGCTGGATAGTTTAAATTCTTTCACCGATTTCCAATTGTTCTCACCTTTTTAAGAAGTTCCTCGGGAATGATCCAAGTAATTATCGCCATTACTGTCACTTTTATTCTTAGATATTTTCCCACTACATAGCATTTCATTTTCAAAGTATTTACTGGTTTTCTGGAACAGGGATATTTGAAATTTGACGAAATTTCCAGTTTAAGGTGAAATGGTTTTGTTTATTGTTTTGGAGTCGGTGATATTTTTTACTATGGCATACAAGAACTGTTCTAAAGACAATATATCTCCTGATTGTTTGCATATATCATTCAATTGCATGTTGTTATTTAAAAAAATATATTTTGCACAGTTATCTGTGGGTCATTATTCCTACCCAAACATATTTATTTATGCAGTACTTTTGAGCTGATTTGCTACATTCGCTTGATATAATTGATAGAAAAATCTCTTTCTCCACATCAGAAATATTTATGTTTAAATTTAATTTCATTGGTTCTAAAAGTCAGAAATATTTACGTTTAATTTTAATTTTATTGGTTCTAAAATACTTATACTGGGCGAATAGCTATTCAGTTTTCCTATTCAACTTAATTATTATTATTATTTACTCCTTTTGAGTTTTCACATCAGCATTAGCTGATGGCCATTCACTAGAGTCTGAGTGACAGCAAGTCTTCTCAGGTTTCCAGGACTCTTCTGAGTATTCTGGCAGATTGCAGCAGTGCAGTGTTCTGAAATGGTTTCAATTCTTCCTCTGATTTCCAAACTTTCCAAACCTTATCCAATCCTTTTGGGCCTGTTCCAAGTGCACCAACTACAATTGATATCACTTTCACTTTCATATTCTATAACTTTTTCAGTTCTCTGGCAAGGTCCATATACTTGTCCATTTTTCATTTTCCTTTAGCTTCACCCTGTGATCTGCAAAATACACGAGGTGACAAGTTCTTTCTTTTTTGTTTATCAACACTAGGTCTGGTCTTCTTGCTGGGATAACGGATCCGTTTTTATTTCAAAGTCCCAGAGATTTTTATGCGTTTCGTTCTCAAGAACAGATTCTGGTTTATGCATATACTATTTTGTTGTATGGTCAAAATGTAAATTTTTGCATAATTCCCAGTGGATCACCTTCCCAACCCAATCGTGTCTAGTTTTATATTCTCGTTGTGCTAGTTTACTACATTCGCAGAGTATATGGTTTACAGTCTCATCTCTATTACCGCAAAGTCTACATTTACTATTGTTGGGTCTTATCAATTTTCGCTTTGATATAGTTTGTCCTTATGGCATTATTTTGTGCAGCAATTATTAGTGATTCAGTTTCTCTTTTGAGATTTTCTTTTTTTAACCATGTCCAAGTCTTTTCATGTGCAACCTCTCCGATTTGTCGTTTGAAGTGTCCATATAGTTGTTTTCTTCCCATTTTTGTTTTCTAGTCTTTGTTGTTTTTCTGTTTTTCCATCTGTCACATCTAGTATTGTTGGCCGCCATAAGTAATCTGTCTTTTTCTTTCTTGTGTAATCTTCAAGTTGTTGGATTGTGATTTCTACGCAGTCCTCTGAGTTGGCAAGACCTCTTCTCCCTTCCTTTCTTGACACATATAATTTATCTCTATCGTCTCTAGGGTGGAGAGCCTTGTGCATGATCATTAACTTTCTCATCCT
>CM042137.1:147465760-147471689 GCA_023376005.1 Doryteuthis pealeii
ATATATATATATATTATAACAACTATTAGGTATATATAATAAAGTATGTATATTATACATATACAACTATTATGTATATATTATATATATATATATATGTATATATATATACAACTATTAATTGTATAGATATATACCAACTATTAACTTATAGATATATACAACTATTTATGTATATATTATATACACTATATATATATATTATAATATTATTATATATATATATACAACTATATTATTATATATAATATATATATATAAATATACACTATTATATATATATATATATAAATATATATATATATATACATAACTATATATTAATATATATATATAAACTATTATGTGTATATATATTAATATATATATATATATTATTAATTTGCATATATATATACAAACTATATATATATATATATATATATATATATACAACTATTATGTATATATATATAAATATATATATATATATTATAATATATATATACAACTATTACATATATATACAACACTATTATATTATATATATATATCTATACATATTATATATATATATATACATACATAATATATATTATCTATTATATATATATATATACATAATATATATTATATATATACAAACTATTAATATAATATATATATTAATATATATATATATATATATACATTATATATATTATCTTAATTTAATATATTATATAAACTATTAATAATATATATATATTATATACTATTTTATATATATATATTATATATATATAAACTATATATATATATATAATTATATATACAACTAATTATATATATATATATATATATATATATAATATTATACAACTATTATATATATTATATATATATACCTATAATATATATAATATATATATATATATATATATATATACATTATATATATATTATATATATACATATATATATATATTATTATATATATATAATATATATTTATTATATATATATGCCAAGCTGACAGGCCGATAACAATACCCCTACACCAAACGGACTTCTTAGATTTTTACGATTTGGTTTAGAGTAGGGTTGTAGGGGTTTATGTTTATCGGCCTGTAAGCTTGGCAGTCCCGGTTCAAATCACGCACAGGGCGTTCTTTCCGATTTATTAGCTTTCTGCTGATGAGGCCTAAATGCCGAATGTACATACAGAGATTGATTTTTCTCGATTTGTTTAGCCAAAATCACATTTAAAATAGGTAATTCCCGCCCTAAATTCATTATTAATTAATTAATTTTCAAATTTGGTACGACTCCAATTAAAGCACTTATTCTCCCAAAAATTGTCCGGAAAAAGCCATTCCAAACAAACCGTGTTTAACATATATATATATAATGTACACTTATTATATATATAATATATTATATATAATAATAGTTGTATTTATTAATATAATATATAAAGTTATATATATATATATATATATAATATATTAACTATTATTTATATTATATATATACAACTAATTAATATATATATATATATATAATAATATATATATATATATATAATATATATATAATTTATATATATAATAGTTGTATATATTATATAATAGTTGTATATATATTATATATAGTATTATATATATTATAATATTATATATAATAAGTTATATATATATATAATAGTTTATTATATATATATATTATATATATATATATATATAAATAATTATATACAATATATTATATTATAATAGTTATATATATATATATAATATTTAATATTATATATAATAGTTATTATATATATATACAATATATATATAATAGTTATAATATATATATATATATAATAATACATATATATAATATAGTATAGATATACATATTATAGTATATATTAATATATATATATATAATATACATTTATATATATATATAATATATATATATATATATTATATAATATACATACAGATATATATATATATAGTTATATATATATATATATATATATATATATATATAATAGTTATATATATATATATATAATAGTTATTATATATATATATATATATAATAGTTATATATATATTTATATATATAGTTATAATATATATATTATAATATTATATATATATATTATATTATATTATATATATATATATATAATAGTTATATTATTATATATATATTATATACACATATAATATATATATATATATAATAGTTATATATATATATATATATATATATATATATAATAGTTATATATAATATATATATATATAATAGTTAATATATATATATATAATATATATATAATAGTTATATATATATTATATATATATATATATAATAGTTATAATATTATATATATATATGTTATATATAATATATATATATAATAGTATAATATATATATAATATATATATATACTATATATATATATATATATATATATATATAATATATAATATATATATAATATATATATATATATATATATATATAATATATAATATTTACAACTTTTATATATATATACATATATACATATACATATATATATATATATACAACATATATATAATATTATATATTATATACAACTTTTTATATATATACATAATATATAATGTCAAAAGATATACATGGAAAACTGAAACCGACATATATATGGCGCGAAAATGCCCACGTTGGTGGAATATTGTAACGTCTTTCGTTTTTTTTTGCAGTATTAAGGTTTTGTTTTGTAAAACTCCATTTTAACTTTTCCTCTTCCGACCAAACAACTACGGGAGTGAATGAAGCTCTGATTGATGATTTTTTGTAAAATCCGAAATATTGATCAATATCAGCTATGATTATTTATTAAATTGTTTTCTTCTTTAACAGCATTGTATGATGTTTTCATTCCACCTTTTCTTTACTCATATTGTCGGATTAATTTCCTTTCTTTTTACTTATTATTATATATATATATACAATTTTAATATATATATTATAATATACAATTTTTATATATATATAATATATATATACAACTATTATATATATATACATATAATTACATATATATCAACTAATTTATATATATATTATATATATATATTATATATATATATAATATATTATATATGTAAACTATTAATATATATATATACATATATTATATATATGTTATATATTATATAATAAAGTTGTTTTTTTTACGGCATGTCAATCCATTGTGTAATTTTGTGCTGTTTTGTTTTTATTCATTCTTGATGGGGTTCTCACATTTTTTTAAACTCATTTTTTTAAAACATTTTTTTAAAACTCATTTTGTGCTATTTAACCCATAGATGGAACCCTAACATGTTACTACCACTCCGGGTGATAGTGGATCTGGGAGTAATGGTTATAAAGAGGTACTCGAGATTTCCAGAACTTATAATTGGAACTTCATCATCAGATAGACATTAACGTCAAACCAGGATCTTAAAAAATCCTCAGTCACCGCTTCTAGCAACATATATGATAAAAAAGGTTTAGGGTTTTTGCCATAAGGGCAATTAAGGTTCGGAGAATCATTTAGGTGCAAGGGCTTGACTTGACCAGCCGATTAATTGGAAAATAAACCCTCTGACCGCGGTTAAGCATATATAATGTAGGAAAGAGTTATGGGTCCCTACCATGGTTTCGATCCAAATTATCTCATCAGGACCCTACCTTTATTCCTGCTCAGATGGGTGACATCAACTAGGTAATCTTCAGATAAGTTCTTTTCCGATAATAAATGGGTTGAACGCTATGCTAGCTCATGTTTTCTTTTTTTATTCCAATATCCGTGTCCAGTTAATTCTATTTGACCTATTTAATCCTTAGATCTCATTTCTGTATTGTTATTAACTCAATCATAATTATAAAAGAACTAGTACAATAAAAAACACCCTCCGGGCGATGTAAAAATAGATTTTTGAAAACATATTGCCTGAGGGTGGGTGTAAAAAATTTTGTACCCCTAAAGTAAGTAAAATCATCAAAATTCATTAAATGATTAAAAATAAAAATACATTTTGAAAATGTAAACTTTAAATATGTATTAAAAATATTACAAACTATATATAGATATATAATACCAGTCATGTAATTTATTAAAACTTGTTTAAAAAACGAGGGACTGTCTAATGCTGGCAATTGTTTCAAATTTTGAGTGTATTTATTCTATGTTATGACAATTTTGGGTAATGTGACGTAAGCAGTGACGTTTTTTTTGTTACGACAAAAACCGGAAGCGAATCTCCATTATTAATAGAAGAGATATCTAGAGAAAACAGTTATTATTCAATCATAATTGTATTTTATGAATTGAAATATTATTAATTAATAGTGTTTAACTATAAGTTTTTTCCAGTATTATTATTACTACTATTATTATTGCCTCTATGTTTATGATATATTGAGCCCTTTTGGATATTTACTAATGCCCACTGTAATAGAAAAGTTTAGAGCAGTAAAATGGATATATATAATATATATAATATATATATTATATATATATATATATAACTAGAAAAATACGTGACCGCGTTGGGTCACCCATTGTGCTCAGTTTAGATTGTTGAAAAAATCACATTATAAATATTATTTTCACTAAATAAAGTTTTCTCAAACTGTCCCAAATAAGTTATATTTAAACTGGAGTAACATTTTCAAAATGACCAAAGGAAGAACAAGAGAAGGGTCACTTGGTTAGTTAATTTGTAATTAAAGGTAAGTGGATTTTAACCTGATATCCATGACAATCTCTAGCCAACCCCTACCTATCAATCAATTGTTCTCAAGGGTCCTCTTCACAGCATTCCAATATCTGCACAGAGGTTGGTCAATGTATATCTTTGCTCAACGGTCCACACGGGGCCGTGCCTGTCTGCTGGGTTTCCATACAAAAAACATCATGAGTTTGTCCTTGATACTCCAGCAGTGTCCAGCATGTCTTGTTCATTTTTACTCCAGATTGTTTTGTGTGATAAGTGGCAAGTGGCCCTACAGCTGCTTTCTCATGGGGGTGTTGCTTCCAACTTTTTTGAAATAACATAACTGCATTCTTGTGCAGTTCCCATGGTGCTTATTCTCTAGGTGCTATGTTTAGTTCCAGGTGGTGCAGTGTTCACAAGTAGCAATGATGACAGCTATGGTTGTTGAAGAAATTGTTGCTTTAACTTGTCAATGAAATCAGAATTTCTATATGACTATGATAGTCCATGGAAGACACACCTTTCACTATGCATTGAATTAACATGGCTTTCTTTAGATAAGATATTACTACCTAGGTACATTAATTGTAAACACACAAATTTCCGGGTTTATCAATCGAACGTGGAGATGCCTCCTTAATTTTAAAAACACATGAACTTGGTTTTATCGGAGTTTCATATAGAGGGTGATGTTCCATGCTGCATTTCGGTGCAGAATATTGGCTGCTTCTTTGCTTTTAAAAAATAATTTATTTATAACATCTATGATGTTTACTTATGTAGTCTAGGCATATTTATAAAATATATTATGGTGCTAACATAATCTCCAGAAAATATATTTAGTATTGTAAATAATGGGTTGCAAAGAAAAATAAAACATTTATTGCAAAAACACAGACATAAAAATGAGGTTCAAATTTATTCTATTGTAGGAATTTATGAGGAAATTGTTCTTCTTTACCCAGGTAGGAAGTTCATGAATAGCACGAGGTTCGAAATTTTCCAGAGGCATCATGTAGCGTTTTTTAGGGCAAGGGGCCAGAACACATTATGCGAATATGCACCAATGTTTCGCGCGTTTGATCCACCTGTAGCGTTGGTGCGTAATTTGTCCTGGATGGGAGTTGTCTGCCCCGGATTTATTGCTGGTGCCCCGCTAGGGTGGGCTATAGTATTTTAAGCGCCCGGGGTTCAACCTTTCGGTCTC
>CM042137.1:147471789-147474289 GCA_023376005.1 Doryteuthis pealeii
TATATATATATTATAATATATATATATACATATACATAATATTTGTATAATATATATACATAAATATATATACATATTGTTATATATATATATACAATATATAATGCAATATACATATTACATTAATTAGTTGTATATATATAATATTTTAATATATATATATAATATATATATATATATATATATATATAATATGTATATATATATATACAAAATATATATACATAATTGTTACAGTATATATATATATATATATATATATATGTATATATCATAGTATATATATGTATATATACATAACATAATAAGTTATATATATATATATATATATATATATATATATATATATTATACATATATATATATACATATACATATATATATATACTAATAGTTACTATATATTACATAAAAGTTGTAGAATATATATATATATATACATAATAAATTAGTTGTATATATATATACATAATAGTTATATTTATATATATATATATAGAAGTATATATAATAATAAAGTTATATATATATATACTAGTTATATATATAATAATACACATAATATTATATATACACATAATAGTTATATATATATAATATTACACACAAATAGTCTCTCTATATATATTTATATATACAAATAGTTATATATATATATATATATTACAACAATAATAGTTATATAGGTATATATACACATAATAGTTTATATAAATATATATTACACACAATAGTTATATATAATATATATAATATTACAAATAATAGTATAGTATATTATATACACATAATATATATATATATATATACACATAATAGTTATATATATATATATATATATATATATATATATATGTGTGTGTGTGTGTGTGTTGTGTGTAATATATATTATATTGGTGATAAAAATGTCTTTCAACAAACCACCACTGTCATTGGAAAATTCTCAAAAAGGCCTTATTTAAAAAAATGTCAGAATAAACATTTTTATCACACACATATATATATATATACACACACACAACACACACACAACAATATATATATATATATATATATATATATATATATAACTATTATGTGTATATATTATATATTTAACTATATGTGTATTATATATATATAAACTATATGTGTTTATATATATATATATATATGATAATATTGTGTGTATATTATATATATATATATAACTATTATGTGTATATATATAATAAATATTATGTGTTATATATATATATATATATAACTATTATGTATATAATATATATTATATATAACTATTATGTGTGTATATATATATATATTATAAACTATTATGTGTATATATAACTATTATGTGTATATATATATAACTAGTATATATATAATAACTATTATAATATATATATATAACTATCATATATATATATATATAAATATAACTATTATGTATATATATATACAACTATTATGTATATATATATATATATATATACACTTTATGTATATATATACAACTATTATGTATATATATATATATGTATATGTAATATATATATGTATATATATTATATATATTATATTATATATATATATATATATAACTATATATGTATATGTATATATACATATATATATATTATATATATATATATATATATATATATATATATATAACAATTATGTATATATTTATGTATATATATATATACAAATATTATATATATATATATATATATATATAAATATAATATATATATATATTATATATATATATATATACAACTATTATGTATATGTATATATGCATTATATATATATGTATATATTATTAATAACAATTATGTATATATTTATGTAATATATTATATACAAATATTATGTATATGTATATATATATATATATATATATAAATATATATATATATACAACTATTATGTATATATATATATATACAACTATTATGTATATATATATATATACAACTATTATGTGTATATATATATATATATATACATATATATATATATACATATATATATTATATACAACTATATGTACATGATATATATATATATATATATAATAATAAATATGTTATATATATATATAAATATACAACTATCATGTATATGTATGTATATAATATATATTATATATTATATACATATACAACCATGTATATAATATATAATATTATATATATATATATATATATATATATATATACAACATCATGTACATGTAAATATATATATACAACTATCATGTATATGTATATATATATACAACTATCATGTATATATATATATATATATATATATATATATATATTATGTATATATATATATATACAATATTTATGTTATATATATATATACAACTATTATGTGTATATATATATATATATATATTATATATATATATAACTATATACAACTATTATGTATATATATATATATACAACTATTACATATATATACATATATATATATATATATATATATATATATATATATA
>CM042137.1:147479289-147489289 GCA_023376005.1 Doryteuthis pealeii
TACAAAAACATCATGAGTTTGTCCTTGATACTCAGCAGTGTCCAGCATGTCTTGTTCATTTTACTCAGATTGTTTGTGTGATAAGTGGCAAGTGGCCATACAGCTGCTTTCTCATGGGGTGTTGCTTCCACAACTTTTTTGAAATTACATACTGCATTCTTGTGCAGTTCCCATGTAGCTTATTCTCTAGGTGCTATGTTAGTGTCCAGGTGGTGCAGTTGTACAGTAGCAATGATACAGCTATGGTTGTGAAGAATTGTTGCTTTAACTTGTCAATGAAATCAGATTTCTATATGACTGATAGTCCATGGAAGACCACGCCTTTCACTATGCATTGATTAACATGGCTTTCTTTAGATAAGATATTACTACCTAGGTACATTAATTGTAACACCAATTTCCGGGGTTTATCATCGAACGTGGAGATGCCTCCTTAATTTTAAAAACACATGAACTTGGTTTTATCGGAGTTCATATAGAGGGTGATGTTCCATGCTGCATTCGGTGCAGAATATTGCCTGTTTCTTGCCTTTTTAAAAAAAATTATTTATAACATCTAATGATGTTTACTTATGTAGTCTAGGCATATTATAATATATATGGTGCTAACATATCTCCAAGAAAATATATTTAGTATTGTAAAATAATGGGTGCAAGAAAAAAAACATTTATTGCAAAAACACAGACATAAAATGAGGGTTCAATTTATTTATTGTAGGAATTTATGAGGAAATTGTTCTTCTTTACCCAGGTAGGAAGTTCATAAATAGCACGGTTCGAATTTTCAGAAGGCATCATGTAGCGTTTTTTAGGGCAAGGGGCCAGAACACATTAATGCGATATGCACCAATGTTTCGCGCGTTGATCCACCTGTAGCGTTGGTGTCGTATTTGTCTGGTGGAGTTGTCTGCCCGATTTAGTTTGCTGGTGCCCGCTAGGGTGCTATAGTATTTAAGCGCCGGGTTCAAACCCTTTCGGTCTCTTTTCCTGTTTCAGCAACTACTAGCCACATGGGGTAGATTTTATCTAACCCCTCTCGTTGGGGCTCCGCCCCCTTTACACTACTGTAAGTTCTTCACAGCATGACTATCCCTAGTCTCATGTCTGTACTCTTATATGTATATCTTGTACCATCATGAATGTGTCTTCATCTTTATTTGTGTACTCCTTGTTTATGTACCCTTTTACCTATGTACCTTTGTATATCTTTCTATCCATGTGCTGTATATATTAAATGTTTTGTCTGTTAACCTTCGTCGGAGTTTGTCTATCAAAGTATGTATAACTTTGAACCATTCTTACACCCCGTACCAAATTTTCTTTTTTTGTACATAAATAAATTTTACATTTTTCAAAAGACAATTTAATGATGGAACATATGTAAAAAAAGATAATTCACTAATAAATCGGTTTTGGAAATAGGGCATCTTAAACATTGAAACTTAAATCTCGTAAATAAGAAAAAATACGTATCTTTTTCTTTTTTGTTATTGTTTTTTAATTGTTAGATTATTTTCAAAAGAATTTTATATTAAAAGTTCCTATTGTCTACATTTTTATTTCATTTTTCAGGGACTTTTAAAATTTATAAAATGTAAAATAAATATTTTTCTTTAATGTACAGCAAAATCGTATTTATTTAATCAAAGAAAATATTGTATAAAACATATCTTGCTTGTGTTCTGGGTCCATAAGTTAATAGGTTTGAATCCGTGACGCATGTATATTTATACTCTGTAAAAGAAAACTCAAACAAACAGTGTTTGAAGAAATTTATTATTTTATTTGGAAACAAATAATTCTCCCGTTTATATCCAGAAAGCAGATATTACCGTTCAGTTAAAATTTATTATAAATAATTTCTAACATTGTAATTCTGATTTTCCCAACTTTCTTTTTCAATAATATTAAGAGTTAAATCGTGAGGCATCAAGGAAATGCTAAATTAGTATTTGTTTTTGCTTCATAAAATAATTTTTTATACGTTTAGCCCTCCATACTAAGATAAATTAACTTTTTAATGTTTTCTTTTACGTTTAGTATAAAGAACAATTCCAAGTTTATGTGTTAGAAAAAAGAAATTTCTCTTACATAAAACCTACATTTTTGCATTTCAAAGTAAATTGCCGTAAATTGCCGTACATTCCCACTCTTTGTTGACAGTTATCGCATCTTGATGTGTGCACCACACGTCGAGATGCGATAACTGTCAACAAAGAGTGGGAATGTACGGCAATTTACGGCAATTTACTTTGAAATGCAAAAATGTAGTTTTTTTTTTGTAAGATAAATTTCTTTTTTCTAACACATAAACTTGGAATTGTTCTTTATACTAAACGTAAAAGAAAACATTAAAAAGTTAATTTTCCATTTTTATTGACGTTTTAAAATATTTTAAACAATTAAACGGACATTTTAAAAGTCCGCGGTTTGCACATCTCTACCATTATGCATAAAGCATCTAAAAAAAAACTTAGCGGTGCAAATGTATATACACCTTCCTTTAAAAATATATTTTTTATTATGTATTGCCATGAATTTTTAAATAAATACAACCGAGTTTGGCTTTAACTTTTCGGAAAAACGCCTTGAATCAGCTATAGAATAATATAATAAAGAAGAAATATGGCCAGATAATTTTTAAAATGTAAATGAATTTAAGTAGAATTAAATGTAAATGGCAATTAAAGTAAAGGAAAATAATTTATTTACTAAAGGAATAGGTATGAAATTATTAGTGAGACCTATATGGTCTTACTAATAATTTCATTTACCTATTCTTTTAGTAAATAAATTATGTCGTAGCTGAAAATTTAATTCTAAACAACTTATTTTCTAATAAACTCTTGATTTGTTTTGTATTAAAAACTGTAAGAAACATAATAATTTTTTTATAAGTATATATTAACATTACCGACAAAAACTTAGTTACAATAAAAAGGCATTGGTTTGATTGTGTGTGTGTGTGTGTGTGTGTATTATTTATCTCATACATTTTTTAATCTCAAAACATCGTAAATCGGTTAAACTTGCAAATCGTCGTCAAAATTAAAACGGAAACTTATTTGGGGATATATGACAGTTGTGAATTAACTTTTTTTGCGAATTCTGTTACGGTTTAGGGGTTACGGTAACTAAGTTTTTGTCGGTAATGTTAATATATACTTCTTATAAAAAATGTGCGAAGTTTAACCCACAAATCTTGATTTTAAAACAAAATAAGCTGATTTAAATTATTTCGCAGCTAAATTTATTTTAATTTTTCGGAAAAGAGAAACAAAGACAATTTATCTACTTACCAAATAAGTTGATTGATTCACTAAATTAAGATAGATAAATTACCAAAAATCAAGGAGTTAGTCAGCAATGTATTCTTTTAGTTTGTTTTAGTTAAACGATGGGGGAGTCAACGTTTGCTCATTTGAATAAGATCACATCACATTTAAATATATAACTACTTTTTTTTTACCCAAAATGAAATATTTTAAAGTAAGTTTAATAATCATGTTAAATGTGACTCTATAAATTAATAATTAAAATAATTTAAAAAAAATCTATTTTAAAGCCTGATTTACGCCACTTTATAAAAAAACAAAAAAAATTCTCTTTAGCCTGGAAAAATAAAAGGGGGGTGAATCTACGGAGGTAGAGTGGGTGATGGGTTGGGGTCTCACTGCTGATTTTTTAGTTATTACAGGCTGTTACAGGCTGTACGCTATCTCACTCTCCTTAACTGACAAATAGAGAGTGGGAGGAGAGTTAACTTAACTGACAAAGGGAGATGGGAAGAGAGTTAGGTAGTCTGTTAAACAGGGATTGGTCGATTGTTGACTTAATTGCTAATTACGCCTAATTAAAACCAATTAAACTGAATTTTTTTCAAACACTTTGTAGTGCTAACACCAAGGAATATCTAAGTATAAATATTGTGTCCATAACATAAATAGAAAAATCCTTTAACTGGAGAAGGTTGATAAACTCAGCTTTAGTATAATAATAGATATATATTTGACAGGAATATATATATATATATATATATATATATATATATATATATATATGGAAACTACAAGGAAAGTGCTTGGGAACTACAAAACTAAATGGAATGTAAAGAAATTCAACAGGCACGGAGATTACACTACTGTCAACAGGCTTCACTCAAAATAACCGCCATTAGCGTCGACCACAGCCTTAATCTTGCTCCGGAACCTGGAGCAAGCTGATGTTACAGTTTCCCGGGAAAAGGTCTCAAAAACTACCATAATGTTACATAATTATTAGTCACCTAATATTTATGGCAATAGTGTAGAAATCATAATGGCGATTAGTGCAGCTGATGGCCTTGAGGGTGAGTGACGGCGCTTGACATCACTCTCACCTTGCCTTCCAGGGATAAATCGTGAGAACCGGAAGGCATAAAGACCCTGTTCCGGTTTAAGGATTGAAGCAACTCAGTCAGTTAGAAATTAGAAGCCGAGCAGTTAGCAAGTAGGAATCGAGATCGTAGGATGTGAGCAGATGACTGGTTTGGGGATTTAGAAATAAAGTAACATCAACGTAAATCGAAGTCTTGTGTTTATTACCTAAAACTAACAATGACACAGGGCTTCTGATAAGGAGAAATCCCTAACAGAAATCAGACCCGAAGTCCCCAAGAAAGTCCAGACCTTAGAAGAGACCAGACCAAGATGTTAGAAGATAGAACCAAAGCCGGCCAGAAGAAAAGACGACTAGAAGTAAGAAGTAAGAAAGGGTATACAACAATAATTCTGTTGATTAACTGGGTTTTGTAGTACTGGCACTGTGATTGTTGTCTTTATCAACATCGCCACATACATAATAATCCATTGGGTTAAGATCTGGGGAGTTTGGAGGCTAAAGATTAAGACGGGTGTAGTCGTAAAAATTCGCTGACAACCGTTTTTGACTTTTCCCAGATGTGTGACAGGAGGCCTGCTTCCATACATATGACCTACAATTGGCTATCCATGTTATCTAGGGTTTGACTACAGTATTTAGCAACTCCACGTAGGCATCTGAGTGTCCTCCAACACTTTTATCTGCAAATTTTTGAGGAATTCTGCTGTACGAACGCAATCAGATCGTCTGTTATGTTGCTTTCTTCTAGCCACAGCCTCGTAGTCTCCATTGCAATTCTCCAGTTCATGCCTGATTGTTTTTACAGTGTTCAGGGAGCATTGGACAGCAACCATAATCTTCTAATTTTGATGGCCAGTGCAGATCATCATGAAATAGGTTATTTCCTTCCATGATTCAGGTGGGTTCCAGTCATCCATTCTGTCATGACGTATAAGAAAGTGTCCAAGCTTTGAAATGATGCGTAGTGTCCGTCAATACCTCCAACCTACTGAGAAAAATAATCAAATATAAATATGTTAAATTTATCCCCAACACCCTGTATATATTGGCAGAAAAGAATTCTGTAATCAATATTAAAAAAAAAAGGATTTTTTTTTTCACAAATTTATTCTGCCGGTTGAATGACAAGCATTTTAACTCTTGACTGCAAACACATGTTTATTTACTTACTATATTTGTTATATGCTATATTTGACTTGTAAAAACTTGACTGAGACTCCAGCTGTTAATATACATCGCACAAAATCAACATACATTTTTTATAATCTTACAGACATAACGAAAATAGGACCGTGTCAAAATGTGAACAAAAATGAACAATACATTCATAACAAAAAAATAAACATGAATTTTTACTTATATTAGTTGTCAAGGTCGCGTGACTTACAAGTTTATAGATAGAACGGTACATTTAAAAATCGAAATGCTAACATTTTCTATTTAAAAATGTTGTTTCAGGTCAAGTCACGCAGAAAGCGTCGGTTTCTGCTGGAAAACCGAAGTTAAACAGCGATGAGCCTGTTTCACTACTTAGATGGATAAACATTCAAAGCAACAGCATGTATTTGATTCTTGTAGTAGTTGACAACCAACAATTCCACCATCCTAATTGTCCTGCTTCAGGATTCACACTGCCCTCCATTCATGCGACTTGCTTTTTATTGAGCTATTTACTCACGTGTACAAATCAGCGATGGTCTTAAAGGGTTTGGGGGGGGTTAATTATTAGCGACACCCTCCTCTTTGAATTAGGGTCACTATGATGAGGATCGCAATGCTTGTACCCTTGTAAAGACTTCTGTGTCAAGTGTTTTGGTGATCCACTTGATGCTTTGAATGCGTCTCAAACAATATCCAAGTATTTGTTCATACTTTCGCTTTGTTTTATTTTCGGTCTATGATCCACTGTTCTACTTGTAAACTTATAATAGGTGCGTGGTGTAATGGACAAGACGAACCAAGTTCAAATCCTGGATAAGGCTGTTTAGTATTTCACATAGAGCTAATACCTTTGGAAAAGGTATGAATCGAACTATTATCCCTCCAGCTGTGGGTAAATAGTAGGAGAGCCTGGTCTCTTTAAATTTGTCCACCAGTGTAGGAGAAGGAAAACTCTGCATTCAAACCTGTTAAACTCCGCTTAAGAAACTGACCTTGTGTCACATCCTGCTCGTGCGGATGGGTTGGTATATATATATATATATTATATATATTCTAATCTTTTGGCCGAGATTTGGTGATCCATTTGTATCTCAAAATCCCAGAAATGTATGTCACATTTTTCTCGGACAGTTTGTTGTTTGTGCATAAACCATTTTGTCAGTATGCTCAATCTTAATCTCTTGCACAATTGCCAGGGGATCAGCTTTCCTACCCAATCATGGCTACTCTTGTATTCTCTTCTGAGAATTCTTGCTGATCTTGACAATGCTGCTGTTTGGAAGTAGTCGATTTTTCGTCGGATTTCCAATTCCTCCATACTCTTTTCCAAACCATTGAGGACCGTACAGAGGCCCCCAATTACAATTGATACGACCATTATCTTCGTGTTCCACATCTTTTTCAGCTCTCTGGCCAGGTCCAAGTATTTGAATATCTTTTCGTTTCCTTTCACCTTCACTCTGTGATCCACCAGAACGGGTGAGTTGCAATGAAAAATTAAATCAAATGATTGTCAGGATTAATAATAATAGAATCAACTACATTGTTATATTGTCATGTTCATAATTTGCACAACTAAAAAAATGTATAGGGTGAAGTTTGGTTAAATCAACAGTGACGTGGCTCTGAGATACCGTAATTATCCGAATGTGTAAGAGAATGTCTTGTAGTTGTTCCTCTACCTTATGTCTCTTTGTAGAAGGAGGAGAATCTCCAAAATGGTAGTCAGCAACATGTGATACATGACCGCCTATATGCACTTTTTTGTTGTTGCTCTTAAAGGAATGCAAAGAAAAATGAGAGATTTTCAACAGTACTAAAAAGAAAATAACGAATAGCAAAAACACGCACACACACACGCGCACACGCACACACAAATATGAATATATATATATATATATATATATATATATATATATATATATATATATATATACAACAGGTGATGCATTAGAAAAAAGTTTTGCATGTGCATAAATGGGTTTTTCGGTCAAAGTTTTATGGCAAAAAATACATCAAAGTTTTGTTGTCGTACTTGTTTGGGAGATGATGGATACGCGAAATAGGAAAAAAATAAAACTTGTTGCTGATAGATTTAAAGAATACATCTTTTCAATTTCAGCACGTAACTATATGTTGAAACATAAGATGTCAAGTTATGCGTGTGATAAAAAAAAATGATATATTGTTGGGTAGAATAGAGTTATGGCGAAGTTGAAATGCTAAAAAATTTCAGATTCAGCCCTGTCGGATGCGGCTTTAAAATACACTAACTGTCCATCTGCAAAGAGGTAGAACCATTCGAATGGGACCGTCTGCTGGCCATGAGCGACAATCTGTAATTCTTAAGGATGGGACCCTAGTGACTGAGCAGTCTATGACATGCAGCACTCCACTGTGGGCCTCTCTGATCAATCGGCTGGTCAGGCCAAGCCCTAGCTCCCTTATAAAGAACTGACGATGAATAATTTGCAAAGGATATTACGGTGATTTCAGCTGGCATGAAAAGATTCCCTATCCCTCTTTTCTTTAACTCTTTACATTTGATATCACTGAAATCGGTTGCTCTGTCGGCTGGGACAGAAAAACACCGACTGCACCTCTGCAGAGATCTACACCCCCCAATGTGTCACCTATTGGCCGTGGTTGAAGACCTGCGATGCATAAGATGGAACCCTAATAGCTGAGCATCCATGACATGAAACACTCTACTTTGGCCCTTACTTAGGCTAGACGGGTGGTCGAAGAGAGATTTCCTCTCCGATCAATCGGCTGGTCAAGTTAAGCCCTAGCTCCTATATGATTGTTCCAACCCTTAAGGCAATCCCCAAACATTTTCATCATATATGTGCTGGAAGGCGGTGGTTGGGTGTCTTATTGTCCTGACATAAATCTATTTTTTCCCAGCTGCTACATTCAACTCATCAAAATGAAACAATAACTCTGACATGCGTAATTGTGACGATGCAATAGCTTTCATTTTTAATTCCTCTTGCTGTCATAATATATTGGCTTATCACTAATATATATATATATATATATACTACCAAAAAACACCCTCCGGGTGGAGTAAAAATAATTTTTTAAAAATATGGCCAGAGAGAGGGAAAAATTAAACGAATAAAATAAAAAGCTTAATATTTTTGAAAAATTACTTACTTACTTAAAAAGCATCCTATTCACTCAACTCCGCTGAGATATTTGTTTTGTTTTACGACAGTAAGGTCCCTTGAAACGTTTATAAAAATTTCTGATTTAATTATTCAGACTCTTAACTTTATAGAAAAATTAAAAAATCGTACGATTAAATATATTTTGTTCGAATTTCATAAAATAAAATAAGGCGCAGTGGGGGTCGAACTAGTAAAAAAATATTCCCCCAATATATTTTAGGAAAAAGGAATTTTAAACATAAATTCATCTAATGGTAAATAAATATAAAAATTTCGTGAAGACTAGATTCTTAATTGATTTTTCATATATTTTTAAAAAAATGACAGTGACGTAAGGTATGATGTAGTTTCGGTTACAGACAAAAGATACCGAATCTCCATTATTTATTGATTGTATATATCGTGCATGTGTGTAAGTGTGCACATGCACGCTTTTGTTGGCACCATTTACATATTTATCTAGCGAATAATGAATGTTTAACATTTCCGGCATTATGATTAGTTTAAGAGAATCTGAAAAATGGAAAGTTCATGTTCAATGTGTTCGGGTCATGTAGTGCGTGAAACGACATGCACACGAGTTGACTGGAAGATGCAGACAAACGACATCTCAAGGACAAATTAACTAAGCTGAATAAACGAGATAGGGACGGGAGAATATCTAAGCACTAGCGGGACCTGTGGATATACCACAGTATGATATTTTGATTATTACAAACGTTTGATATATTTAATTAAGAGCTATATATATTTACCAACACCCCGTACAAGCAGGATGTGACACAAGGTCAATTTCTTAAACGGAGTTTAACAGCTTTGAATTCAGAGTTTTCCTTCTCCTAGACTGATTGCCTAGCCAATGTTAAAGAGCCCAGTCTACCCTACTATTTACACATAGCAGGAGTGATAGTAGTTGGATTCATACCTTTCGCGATAGTATTAACGCAATATGAAATGCAAACAGTCTGGTCCAGGATTTGAACTCGGGTCGACGAGTCCATTTTCTACGACTCTAACCATTGACCCATGCGCCTCCAGCTGTTACAAAATATTTCAAAATGTAAAAAGTATAATAATCTTGATTTAACTCTCTCTCACTCCTTTTTTTTTCTTTCGTCTTTATCATTTTTTATTAGGTTCGATTCTAACTGATTAGCGTTATCGCTTCCGCGTGCTCACCCCTCACTCTACCTTTCTCCTACTCTCTTTCTTGTTATATTTTCTGTGTAGCATAACCTTTTTCTTCCCTTTCTTTATAAAACCCCCCAGAATTTTCCATTATTAAA
>CM042137.1:147494289-147499289 GCA_023376005.1 Doryteuthis pealeii
ACATGTTTCGCCAACCTTGTCTGTTGGTGTTTAGGTCTTGATGGTTTAATGGTGCATTTTTTCAAAATTGTCTTTGTTCCGCTTTCGGGGGTGTTCTCGCCCTTCGAGTGCTTTCTGCAAGTTCAGAATAAAGTACTTTACAGGGTAGTCTGTCAGCAGGCATTTGAAAGGTGTGACCAAACCATCGGAGTTGGTGTCGCGATAGGATTGGATAAAAAACCAAAATTTGAATGACTAACAAAACTCTATCAGTTATTATTAGTAGCATCACAAATAGTTGAATTCCATTCAGATATTCAACATTTTGTTGTTTTAGTGGAATTTTTCTGGCATGTATAACAATGCCAACTTCAACAACAAAACGTTTGAATTTCTCCGAGATAAGAACAGATCATTATATTATATAGAATCGGCTACCCGGCATTGCCTGGGTAGAGGTGGGAGGCAAAAATCAGTCTCGCAGATCCATTATTACAGAATCGTGTGTTGGATTCTTGTACGAGGCCCCATTAAAATCCCTACGTAAAAAAGACCTTGCGTTGATTCGGCCTGGTGTGACATCAGAAAAAAAGTGCATTGGTATACATAATGATTGCCACTTCTTCACAGAATAAGGCCATTTCTACAAGTTCGGCTGTGAGCACGCGGGGCCCAGGCGTTCATATATATATATATATATGTATATATATATATATATATATACATATATAAATTTGGGAGAATATGTGCTTAATTGAAGTCGTACCTAATTTTGAAAATTAATTAATTGATAACTAATGAATTAGGCAGGCATTCCTATTCAAATTTAAGGCTGGTGTAATGGTTAGAGTCCCCGCCTGTCAGCTTGACAGTCAGGGTTCGAATCGCACACAAAGCGGTCTTCGTGTCTATAGCTCTGCTGATGAGGCCTAATAGGCTGAAATGTACATACAGAGATTGATTTTTCTCGATTTGTTTAGCCTTACATTTGAATAGGTATGCCCATAAGCACATTTTCTCCCAAAAACTGTCGGCTAAAAAAGCCATATCAAACACATTGTTTGTTTGTTTACTTCTCTCACACACACACACACACACACATATATATATATATATATATATATATTACTTTTTTATATACTTCCTCTAATCTGTGCATGCGTTTTATGTGATTCTGTTCAAAATCTTGCAATTATTAATACTCGTTTATCTCTTTCGAATTTCCTTATCTTCTCTTCCTTTTTCTACTATTAAAATTCATTTCGCGTATAAAATTAATTTTAAATAAGTAATTAATCAATTAATTAAGAATTTTAATTAACTCTTCCCACTTTTTATTGTTTTCATCAGTTCTATGTTTACATTGTTCACGGATCTTATTTTCTTCAGTCCTTTATCCAGTCAGCACCTTTACAATTGTCCCAACCCTATTGCCCTTATGGCAAGCCCTAACCCCTTTTATCATATATGTAATAGAAGTCGGTGGCTGAGGGTCTTAGTGTCCTGGGTGAGACGTTAAACTCTATCTGATGGCGGAGTTCCAATTCTGGAGCCCTCGGGAATGTGGAGTAGCCCGTTATCATCCATACTCACAGCACCACTTTGATTCGAAGTGGTAGTACGTGTTAGGGTCCCATCTATGGTTTAAAAAGAAAAATTAATTGGGTTTGAAAAAAGAAAATTGAGTTAACATAATTGAGTATGAAAGGTAAAATGGATATTGAATCCGACAATATGTGTAGAAAGTTTTGTAGAAAAAACAAGATGTTAAAAGTTTTGCTGACAGAAATCTGTTTCGACATTATGAAGATGTCTTTATCAAAGCAACATTGTAAACGTTTACAATGTTGCTTTGATAAAGACATCTTCATAATGTCGAAACAGATTTCTGTCAGCAAAACTTTTAACATCTTGTTGTTTTTTCTACAAAACTTTCTACACACAAATTGAGTATCTATCAAAAATGGATAAAAGAAAATATCTTTGTCATAACATGCCGTGAAATCCAACCAAACAACTAAACAACTTTGCTGTGTTCAAGAGGAGTACAGCCAGCAGATTTATACCAACTCATCCATTCTTTGTTATTTGTTTTGTATGGTGATTGCCACTTCTTTACAGAAGAACGCCATTTCTACAAGTATTTCGGTCGTGAGCACGCAGGTGACCCACTGGTCCAGCTTTGTTTTTACGTACCGTCCCACATATGAGCCCTTTCACCGGCTTCCCCTTGTATGCGACCGTACGTGACTGAGAGTCCCAGCCCTCGACAGGCAGGCCCTTACCACACAGGTCATATATGTGGCCAGTCTTAAACGTAGGAAATGTGTCCACCGAGTCCGTCATGTGCCGCTTACGTAGGAACCGCTTCAGGATGGAGTGCTCGGGCCGCCTTACCTCAAACAACTTACAGCTACCATCGGCCTGTCCTTCCAAAGTAATGTGTACCCAGTTGGTCTTCATTGCTGAAGCGGACTTTCGCAAGGGCCTCGATGTCTACCCCCTATCGAGTTCCTTTGCCACGATACCAGTTCGTCGTTCGGGTTTCCCAGTCCCTCAAGATCGAGAAGTGTCCGAACATTCCACGTGGCTATTGTTAGCCTTGGTTTTAGTTTTAGAAAAAAGATTTATCTCTACCACGGTTTCAGTTTTCCAGGTATACCTTCCCCAGGAGAACTAAAAGATTATAGGTAGCTAATATTATATATACTTGTCTGGTTTAGAATTATTTTATTTCTCTATGTCTCCTAAATTTTAGTCTTTAAAACTAAACTTTTTTCCTTTGGAATTCCTTTGAAATTAATGATTAGTTTTCCATATGTTCACCCCGCAAAAGTAATTTGTAATTCTATCTGTATTGATTCCATTCAGATATTCGACATTTTGTTGTTTCAGTAATATCTTATTATAATGGAGATTGTGTGTTTGTCTGTCTGAAGCCGAAACTAAATCACTACTCAAGTCACAATTCCCTTAGTTATTGACGTCACATTCACCATGAATTTATTTTTATTTAAACCTCAGTTATTGATAAAATTGTTATACCTTATTAATACTTTTGACTTTATCTACATTCTAATAACATGCAATTGTATTTATATATGCAACAAAATAGCGGTTACAGTGTGAACAGGAAAGCTAATTTGCATATTGATATTAAAAGTTTAATTTTTATTAAATATGCGCTTGGTATTATTGATTTCTAATTGTTTGTTTTTTTCTTAATGAATATGAGCAAAATCTCGGAGATAAATCTTAAAAGAAATCCCTTAACAAGAAGAAATAACTGTAATATTATTCTTTACTTCCTATTTTAACTAAATAGTTAAATTAGGAAAATTTAACAATGAAAGACGGGAGTAAGGGAAATGATGGAATAGTTTCAAAGTTGTTCTATTTTTCAATCATACCCCCTCTGTTCCAAATCTTTTTATCTACATTCTTATTCAGTTTCATTAGCCTTTCTAATTTAATATGATATTTTATTATATTAAAACTTAAATACTTGCACCCGGAGGGTGCATACATTTGCTAGTATATATATAATATATAATATATAATATATATATATATATATTGTATTTTGGCAGCATATTATTGTCTAGGTAGGTGCTGTTAAAAACTACGGAATATTTATTCTTCAGGAGCTTCATTATTTTTTCTAGTATGGTAATCGTTTTTCGGAATTCAGGATCAAGGTAGTAAAGGAACTCTCCCATACTCTTTATCCTAGCGCTTTCAACCATTTCGTCAGTCTTCATCGGGGGATTGTAGGTTGTAATGTGTTTGTTTGTTTTTTTAAAAATCTTCTTTTATCTATTGCACTTTCAAATTCAGGGAGTCTATTATATTTTTGAGGGTTGCTAAGATTAGTGTATTAATTATTGGAAGTGTTTAGTATATTGATGTCTATATTAAATGCTATTTTATTAATGTTAGGTTTTTTGTTTTTATACAAATTGCCTAAGAATTTTGTAGGCATTTTTATTGCTACTTTTATAAAGGATATATATATATATGTATGTGTGTGTGTGTGTGTGTGTGTGTGTGTGTGAGAGAGAGAGAGAGAGAGAGAGAGAGAGAGAGAGAGAGTGTGTGTGCGTGTTGATTGCCTACACTATTTATAAGCGAATATATATATATATATATATTTACCAACGCCTCCGCACGACACAAGATCAATTTCTTAAGCGGAGTTCAGCAGGTTTGAATTCAGAGTTTTCCTTCTCCAAGACCGGCTGTCTAACCAAGGTTGAAGAGCCCAGTCTACCCTACTATTTATCCATAGCTGGAGGGAAAGTAAGATTCATACCATTCCCAAGAGTATTAGCGCTAAGGGAAATTACCACTTCCAGGATTTGAACTCGGGGTGACGAATCCATTTCCCATGATTTTAACCATTACACCACGCGCTTTCACAAGCGAATATATCTACTCTTTGAAATAATTATTTTTATCTGCATTTAAGTCTGAATCTGTTTTAATTACATTTTTCAGAGACCTTATATCTTTGCAGTTCTCACAATCCTTGCTGTATTTAAGCGGAGTGCAGCTACCAGATATTTACCTGCTCATCCAGGATTTGTTATTTATTGAAGTCATCCGACACTTTTCATTTTGAATTTTAAAAAAAGATTCATTATCACTATGCCTCATACGTGTTTAAGTTAAAAGAAAAGTTTCCATATTTATTTTCATTTAAAGTCACTCAGAACCATTGGGCTGTAGCGTTAGTTTGTATTCGCCGGGTGGAGTTGTCTGCCCCTTTTAGTTTGATGATGCCCGCTAGGGCACCAGTATTTAAGCGCCGGTTTCAAACACTTTCGCTCTCTTTATAGTTTCAGCAACTACGAGTCACATGGGGTAGATTCTATCTAAACCCTCTCGTGGGGCTCCGCCCCCCTTACATTACTGTAAGTCCTCACAGCATGGACTATTCCTAGTCTCATGTCTGTGCCTTTTATTGTATATTTGTATCATTCATGAATGTGTCTATCTTTATTTGTGTACCGCTTTTTATA
>CM042137.1:147504289-147511789 GCA_023376005.1 Doryteuthis pealeii
AGTCAGCGATATAACAAATACAAAGTGCTCAATACGTTAGTAGAGCAAATTTATTTCAATAGTAAGGTTCAAAATGTAAACAATGGTAGTAAATCGTTTTGTGTTATTGTTTTTACTGGATTACGACTGTCTAACAACTTTATGGGTCATAATGCCCATACAGTTACAGTTGTTAGACAGTCAATATCTTGATTAATTCAGTGGATTTAACCCTGAAGATCCTTATGGTGAGACTCGAGTAGGTTATCACTACCTATATTGAAATATATATATATATATATATATATATATATATATATATACAGAGAGAGAGAGAGAGAGATAGAGAGAGAGAGAGAGGGGGGAGGAGGGAGAGAGAGATGGTGGGAGTTAAGGTAGCGTGGACATGGAGTCAATACTTAGTTACTGAAGGTTTCTCGCCTTAGCGATCCTCAGATCAAATTTTGTCTGAAGACGGCATAGCCAAGGAATTGTCAGTAACCAGAAATAATCTTTAAAAAAAACTACCCACCTTAAACCATATGATTGCTCCACTTGATATAAAACTGAATTCTTCTTCTGTGAACGAAGAAACAGTATTACGTTTCAGTATAATATTAAAACTTTTGGGCCACCGTATATATTTCACTCACTATTTTCTTTTTAGTGTTAAATTAGGAATGAAAAAATCATTTATTATTCTGTTTTGCCATAATCCGCCCGACTTTATTCCAGTCGACCTTTCAAAGAGAAACTGTTGATTTACGACTATAAAATGTTTATTATTTTCTAACAGTGAAATACGAACCGAGTATATGCATTACGTTTTTTGATTTTAGCAAAAAGGATATTAACCGGAAGTGCAAAGCCAGTGTGCACATTTCTAGAATTACATATTTCCGGTCCCTTAGTTTTGGAAAGCTTCTAGGTTAAAAAAATCTGAAAAAATGACATAAATTTATAAGAAAATAAATTTAAATAACAAAAAAAAAAAAAAAAGAAAAAAAAAACGACAGCTTTTTAATCTTGAAGAACTTAGTGCAAATTGTTTAAATCTAAAGTTTACGTACAAAGAAGTAAACGTTAATGTTTCATCCATCGGTAAAGTAGAAAAAAAAAAAAAAACAAAAAAAAAAAAACAAAAAAAAAAAAAGCGAACAAATTAGATTATCCTTGAATCACATAAAGAATAATGTTTGCAACATTTATTTTCAGAAGGAAATGGATCCAATCTTATTGTAATGGAGATTCGGTACACGTGAAAAAAAAAAAAAAAAAAAAAAAAAAACAACAAAAAAAGACTGAGTTTGAAAAAAAAATGTAAATAAATGTGGAATACCCGTCAAGCACGAATACAAACAAAACTTCCTTAAAATTACTATACAAGGGTTTACATGCCGTAAAATCCAATCGGCCACCCCCCCTCTCTCTCTCTCTCTCTCTCTCTCTCTCTCTCTCTCTCTCTCTCTCTCTCTCTCTCTCGATTTTTAGAATTTTTTGTAAAAAGAATTATTGGTTGACTTCTGATTTAGGTCGGAAAATAAAACGGAAAGTTTTTTGGTTGTACCCAATGACATTTTAACTACAGTCTATGAATTAACATTTTGCGAATTGGGTTACGGTTTTAGGGGATTAAGGTTGTTTAATTACGTATTGCTTAAAAAAATAAACAAGAAAAAAACCAAATTACTATACATTTAATGTTGAAAAATATTTTTTAAACTAAGTTTAATTGAAATTATATATTGCAATACTAACACAAAAACCGTCTCAATAATAGATTCAATAATTAATTTCAATTTATACAAGGGTTTACATGCCGTAAAATCCAATCGGCTAACCCCCCCCCCTTTCTCTCTCTCTCTCTCTCTCTCTCTCTCTCTCTCTCTCTCTCTTTATCTCTTTGATTCTTTTTTACTTAAAAAAAATCTTTGTTCACCTTTTTGAAAAAGAAATGTATGATAAAAGGTGGACAAAACGAACCAAAGAAGTGGGGGAGAGAGGGAGGATTGGTTGGTTGGTTGGTTTGGATTTTCCGGCATGTCAACTCTTGTTGGATTATTTTATGCCGAAACGTTTTGTTTTATTCATTTCTTATTGGTATTCAACATTTTTCTAACTCATTTTTAAACTCATTTTTTAACACATTTTTGTCGCCTTAGCACATATATAGGACCCGTATAGGTACTACCACTCCGCGTCAGGGAATAATGGGGATGAAGGGGTACTCAACACTCCCCAGAGCTACAGAATTGAAACAAACATTTCTTTTTATCCTCATTATCTTATCAGAATTTTCTTTCTTAATTTCCTTTTTTTGTTTGTTTTATTCCTCTACGTATTAAAATCAATCCTATAAATGATTTTATATAGAAACCAATTAAAATCTAATTGAAATAAGTGTAATCTTTTTATATTCGTTCTTATTTAGTCTTTCTAATTTGATATAATTCAAGTCCTTTCATTTTCCTGTTTGCGTTTTCTAGAATCTTGCTTTGTTTTTTCCTTTTATTTCATCTAATTATAATGGTGATTTGGTGTATGTCTGTAACCGAAACTACGCTACTGCTTATGTTACAATAACCTCAGAAATAGACTAAGTGTGTCACTCATTATTTAATTTATGGTCAAATTCATTAATACATAGTTTAAATCTTATTTATTAACGAGGTCTCTATGAAAATTCATGTTAGATTTGCCTCAAAACAGCCCGTGTTATTAGTGCATTTAAAGTCCTCCTGTGTGTCTTATTTATTTATCACCAAGAAATAATGGTTTATATAGTGTGGTTAAATTGCATACAGGTTTTAACAAAACTGGGTTTAATAAAACTTAGGTGTTATTGATCTCTAATATTGTTTTATTCTCTAACGTATTAAAATCAATCATATGAGTGATTTTATATAGAAACCAATTAAGATATGATTAAAATGAGTGTAATCTTTTTATATGCGTTCTTATTTAGTCTTTCTAATCTAATATATTTCATTATATTAAAAATTAAATATCTTCGCCCGTAGGGTGCATATTCTTGTTGGTAAAGAATATTTGCAACCTTTTTTTTCAGAAGGCAATGGGTCCAATTTAAAATATAAAAAACTAAAAATGAAAAAGACTAATGTTCACTTTTTTACTTTGTAAAAATTGTTATAGGAATACATATTTGATGAAATGTTTTTTTATTTTTTTATTTTGCATAGATTTTGGTAAAAAAAACCATATCTATTCATTAATACTTGTGTTCCTTATTTGTACGACCGTTATCATATTACAATACCCTCTGGTAAGACCGTCCAAATTGTCCAAGACAATATGTAAAAATGTAAATCCTGATTATCTGGTGTTGCTTATCAGCTGAATTCTTATTTTTTATGAATGTCATCACCTCAGCTAAATACTGGACTATTCCGTTTTTATTATAACGAAATCAAAGGAAGAAAAAGGACACGCTACCCAGAAAAATATAATAAGAAAGAAAGGATGAAAAATATAAATAAGAAAAATATAATAAGAAAGAAAGGATGAAAAAGAGTGTGGAAGCGATAACGCTATTATATTTCAATTGAACATAATGAAAAGAAGGAAAGAAAGAAAAAAAGGAGTGAGAGAGAGAGTTAAATGAAGATTATTATACTTTTTACATATTGAACTATTTAGCAATAGCTCTTAAGTAAACATATCAAACGTTGGAATAATTAAATTATGGTTAGGTCCTATAAATCTTACATGATCAAAGGGGAACCACTCTTGACTGATAAATTATTTATTTATTTATTGATCTACTAGGAAAACGGAAGATGTGATCAGGGTTAGTGTTTAGGGTTAGTTAAATGGGAAAATAAATAAATAATTTATCAGACAAGAGTGGTTCCCCTTTAATCATCTTAGATTTATAGGAAATAACCTAAATTATCATACTGTGATGTATCCATAGGTTTAATGATTTAGGTCTTTTCATTTTGCCAAATTAAATCGAGATAATTGATGTTTCAGTCATTTTGAAAAACAAAAGACATCAGCGAGAAGCGAAAAGAATTATAGGAGCAATAAAACAGTGAGAGAGAATTGAATCAAGATTATTATGTTTTATACAAATCGAAGTATTTAGCAATAGCTCTTAAGTATATACATCAAGCGTTGTAATAATCAAATTATCGTAGTGTAGTATATCCACAGGTCCTGCTAGTAATTCTATTTCTTTTTCTTTTTTTTTTTTTTTTGTTTTGAATAAAATCGACACCAATGTTATTAAGAAGTACGACCTTCAGCTGGAGAATAGAGTAGATACAGTGTCAAAGACACTTGTTGACTATGTGATCGTCAGACCATGTGGTCCTCACGTGCGGTGTAGCATTCTATATACTGTTGTATGAGACATGATGAGAAGGTTGATCTAGTTTCTTGGTAATTCTGGGAAGGGTGGTTTAGTTTATTCTGCATGGTTATTCACGTGGCTACATTGTATTCATTTTGCGATCTATTAATTTATATACTCTGTTTGTTTAATTTATTATTATTATTATTATTATTATTATTATTATTTTCACTCAGTTTGAGTTTTTTACATCAGCGTTAGCTGATGGTATTTCACTGGAGACTGAGTGACAACAAGTCTCCTCAGGTCTTCAGGACACTTCTGAGTATTCTAGCCGATTGCAGCAGTTCAGTAGTCTAGATGGTCTCAATTCTCCCTCTGATTTCCAGATCCTCCAGTCTTTTTTCGAAGTTTATTGGGACCGTTCCAAGTGCACCAACTACAATTGGTATCACTTTCGCTCTCATATTCTACAGATTTTTTTAATTCTCTGGCAAGGTCCATCTTTTCATTTTCCTTCAGCTTCAGCCTGGGATCTGCTGAAACCGCAAAGTCCACCAGTTGACACTCTTTATTTATTTATTTTTTGTTAATCAACACTAGGTCTGGTCTCCTGGCTGGGATAGGGTGATCCATCTTTATTTCAAAGTCCCAGAGAATTTTATGCGTTTCATTCTCAAGAACAGATACTGGTTTATGCATATACCATTTTGTTGTATGGTCAAAATTTAGTTATTTGCATAGTTCATAGCGGATCACCTTTCCAACACAGTCGTGCCTAGCTTTGTGGTAGTTTGCTGCATTTGCTTTCTTCTTCTTCTTCTTCTTCTTCTTCTTCTTCTTCTTCTTCTTCTTCTAATGATAATAATAATAATAATAATAATAATAATTATTATTATTATTATTATTATTATTATTATTATTATTATTATTATTATTATCATTGTTTACTCCTTTTGAGTTTTCTATCATCATTATTATTATTATTATTATTATTATTATTATTATTATCATTGTTTACTCCTTTTGAGTTTTCTATCATCATTATTATATTATTATTATTATTATTATTATTATTATTATTATCATTGTTACTCCTTTTGAGTTTCTATCATCATTATTATTATTATTATTATTATTATTGTTATTATTATTATCACTGTTGCTGCTTATGTGATAACCAGATTCGTCTCTGTCTCCCCACATCCTACACCTGCTATTCTGTTACATCTTATCTATTTTCGCTAGAATGGGTCCTTTGGAGTCCTACAAGGAGATACATTTGCACCATATATATATTTATAATATATATGTACTCCGAACATCATTACATACCATAAAAGAAAAAGGTTTCACACTAAAAAAGGCAAGAAGCAGGCGATATCCCACACAGACTGTCACAGATGCAGACTACGCTGATGACCTTGCACTTCTTGCGGATACACCGGCACAGACCAAGTCACTACTGCATAGCCTGGAAAAGGCAGCAAAGAATATTGGCTTCTATGTGAACTCCGATAAAACTGAGTTCATATATTCAAAAAAGAAAGGAGGCATCTCTACACTCAACGCTAAGCCTCTAAAGCCAGTAGAACAATTCACACTACCAATCACATCATGAACTTTCAAATGAACGCTGATCAATGAACGGTTTTGAGCTTTTTTCTTCATACACATTTCTAAATCAAGTTATATAAAAACATCCATCACCGTACGAACAAAACATTTATTTTCATTTCTATTATGTTGTCCTGAGGAAGGTCGAACATGAACCGAAACGTTTAACTATCGGCATGTCAATCAAACTGAATTCATCTTTTTAGGAACACTTTGTTTTTCTAATATATATATATATATATATATATATATATATATATATATATATATATATATATAGGAAGAATGAATAAAGAAAAGAAAGAACAGAATGGATAATAAAAGATGAATTTAATCAATATCACGTACACATGTGTTTCGGTCAGTTCATCTGTGTGAAAATATTCCGCAGACAGAGAAGATTCGACCTTCATCAGAGAGAAATTTTATTTTCAATGAAAAAATTCGTTGGGGAAAAACGGAGAATTTTTAGAAATTTCGAAGATAATTTTTAAAAAAAATCACTTTTGGAAGGCTGAAATAGACCGTTAGAATTTGGATATTTGATTTTTCTAGGGGTTATGGTAGAAACAATTTTGTATTGCAAATATATATATATATATATATATATATATATATATATATATATATATATATATGAACAGGTGGGCAGAGAGCGTAAATAATCGTCGTTACAGTTAGATGGCTATTAGGCTACTGTCCCTACTTTTCAAAAAAAATTATTTCGGAGCTAAGTAGTTTTTTTTACGTATTTTACTCATTTAAAACTTAATTAATTAATTATGAAACCAAGAAACTTATGTGCGAAAAGTAACTATACTCTTTTTGTGATTTGATCTTAATAATTACGTAAAAATTATTGAGCCATCTTTTACATCCGACAGAAATGAACGAAAATCACTTTTGGATTGTGGCCTATATGTACTGGCATAAGTAGACAGATATGTGCGAAGAGACTACGGCACAAAGAAAGAAAGAAAGAAAGAAAGAAAGAAAGAAAGAAAGAAAGAAAGGACGATTCTAAAAGAACAAATTCGGATGTATAAAACGGGTCACAGATGGTTATAATGAAAGGAAAACGATAAACGATTTATTTTCACTGATGAGCTGATAAATGTTGTTTCCATCAGTGTCAAGTTATGACTGCTGGATACAGATAATCCTGAACAGTCTTAAAAATGATGAGCTGTGAAATATATATATATATATATATATATATATATATATATATATTATATATATATATTAAAATAAGTGTATTTTTGGCAGCATTTTTTTCTTTTATACAGGTTTCGTTAAACTGTACTGACAATTCCTGTCGGACAAGTTTTTCATTGATCCGTTCCAATTTTCGGGCCATCTTTCTGCATATAAATACAAATATTATATATATATATATATATATATATATATATATATATATATCATGTCGCGCAAGCAGCACGGATATCCATGAAAATCTCTCACCAACCTTCCCTATCACTCATTGCCCCTGGGAGGTCTTCTACGCAGTGACCAGCATCCTTGCATTGGCGGTCAATGTAGGTCCTTGTTGGGCGACCCACACTAGCATGTCCATGTGTTGGCTT
>CM042137.1:147519289-147522540 GCA_023376005.1 Doryteuthis pealeii
CAGAATTGAAGTACGAAGAGGAAATTAATCCGACAATATGTGAAGAAAATGTTTTCAAAAATATAACAGAAACAGGATGTTATGATCAAAGGAAATTTTTTATATGCCTATACTTAAGAATTTCGGTTTATGATAAACCTTCATCAGGACAATGCAAAAGAAATTTTGTAAGGGAGAAAAATGAAAAATGTTAAGTGTATATTCACACATTTACCATACACTTAACATTTTTCATTTTTCTCCCTTACAATTCCAGTTTTTTTTTTAATTATATTAATGTAGAGTCTGGAAGGAGAAATCTGTATCTGGTCTCATTAAGTCCACCAAAGTTCAAGTCCCGAGTACTTTCGGCACTTCGAAGTGCCATCATCAGGGGTGATGTGTTCCAGTTTTTTTAAAATTATATTAATGTAGAGTCTGGAAGGAGAAATCTGTATACTACATTGGTCCCATTGAAAGTAAATTGTAATAGTTTTTTAAAAAATTCTTCGGAACATAATAAGGTCTTATAAAAGGTAGAAACAAACCAATCACTTATTTAGAATGCAATTTGAAACGAATAAGATGCTATTTGTCACAGTTTGGTTTCTATATGTAAATATGCAGTTCATATGATTCCACTAAGCAAGAAGCGCTAAGTTATCCAGAATAAGAAGAATTGTTAAACGTACATTATCTGTAGATTCGCGAACGACGACGGGCGGCGAGGATTTTCACGACACAGTTTCACAGAACATGTGCGCACACATACGAGCACACACGCAAACACTTGTCGTCCTTTCTGTTCTTTTAGATATTTTCATTTTTTTACACACACATACACATACATACATTCACACACACACACACACACACACACACTCTCTCTCACTCTCTCTTTCACTCTCTCGCTCTCTCTTTCTGCTTATCCCCCCTCCCCCCTCTCTCTCTCTGTCACTTGCTCAGTCTCCCAATTTCCCAATCCATTCAACTCCCCATACACACAAACACTTGTCGAACTTTCTGTTAGTTTTTTTATAGATATTTTCACGTTCTTACATTTTCTCTACCCCACTCTCTCTCTCTCTCAGTCACTTTCACAGTCTCCCCCCCCTCTCTCTCTCTCTCTCTCTCTCTCTCTCTCTCTCTCTCTCTCTCTCTCTCTCTCTCATTCACTCACTATCCCAATCTCCCTAATTCATTCAACGCTCCATTCATGCAAACACTTGTCGAATTTTCTGTTAGTTCTTTCAGGCATTTTCACTTCTTACACACACACACACACTCACTCACACACATACTCTCTGTCTCTCTCTCTTTCTCTCTCTCTCTCTCTCTCTCTCTCTCTCTCTCTCTCTCCACGTTTCTACATTCTCTCCCTCTTTTTTCTCTCTCCTCTCTCTCTCTCTCTCACACACACACACTCACTTACTCACTATCCAGTAGATATTTCCACGTTTTCACATTCTCTCTCCCCCTCTCTCTCACACACACACACACACACACACTCTCTCTCTCTCTCACACACGCACACACTTTCTCTCTCTCTCTCCACGTTTTCACAATCTCTCCCTCTTCTTTCTCTCCCCTTTTCTCTCTCTCTCTCTCTCTCTCTCAACACACTCACTCACTATCCCAATAGATATTTCGACGTTTCACATTCTCTCTCCCTTTTCTTTCTCTCCCCTTTCTCTCTCTCTCTCTCTCTCTCTCACTCACACACACAACACACACTCACTCACACACTCACTCACTATCCCAATAGATATTTCCACGTTTTCATATTCTCTCTCCTCTTCTTTCTCTCCTACTTTCTCTCCCCCCTCTCTCTCACACATACACACACTCCCCCCTCTCTCTCTCTCTCTCTCTCTCTCAATCTCCCTAATTCTTTCAACTCACCATACATACATAATGAACACTGTCTGCTCTCAAATACTCAAGAGACAGAAACCATACAGATTAAACAATTTCAAATTATGTTTCAAAAACTAATCTTTCGGCCACATTTACAGTTTCTTTTCTTTTTCTTCGCTTATTTTTCGCTGTTTCTTTTTTTCCTTCCAAAAGCTCCGAAACAACCTGAAAAATTCCAACTGCTTTATGGACGACTGAGGTCCTAAGTTAAGATAGAATATAAAGAAAAAAACGTGTTGCAAATGAAAATCTCCATTGCGCTTTCGTCGTGCTGACAGTGAAGGGGGGGGGGGGGGCGTGTAAGACCCGGCCTCAAAACTGAAAGCGATTTCGCCAAAAACAGATGGAACCGACAACCCGAACAAAGTTTGCTTTTTCTTTCTTTGCTTTTTTTTTTTGCTTTTTTGCTTTTTTGTTATTATTTTCTATTTTTATTTTTCTTTTTTTCTGTTCTTTTTAATTTTTCCTTCTTCTATTTCTTTTTTTCTTTTTCTTTATTTTTTTTCTTTATTTTTTTGTTTTTTTTAATTTTTTTTACTCGTTTTATTTATCTTTTATTTTTTTAAGGAAAGATTTACGTTTCAGGAAAATAGATTCGTTTCTTCTTGAGTTTTTCATTTGCCTCTCTGTCTCTCTGTCTCTGTCTCTGTCTCTGTCTCTGTCTCTCTCTCTCTCTGTGTCTCTCTCTCTCTCTGTCTCTGTCTCTCTGTCTGTCTGTCTGTCTCTCTCTCTCTCTCTTCATTTTGTGACGTCCCTGTTTAGTCCTCTTCTTCTGTGTCTATCTGAAATCTTTGGTTCCCTTCTAATCTCTCTCTCTCTCTCTCTCTCTCTCTCTCCGTATATATATATATATATATAATATATATATATATATATATATGTTCAAATCTCACTCTCTCTCTCTCTCTTTCTCTCTCTCTTTATATATATATATATATATATATATATATATATATAGAGAGAGAGAGAGAGAGGGCGGAGAAAGAGAGAGAGAGAAAGAAAGAGAATGAGAGGCAGTGAGAGGGGGAGAGGAAGAGATGGGGAGAGAGATTTTTCTTTTAAAAGTGGTTTTAATCAATTATGTTTATGATTATTATGATGACTAGCAGGACCTGTGGATATGCAAAAGTATGATAATTTAATTATTACGACGCTTGATGTTTACTTAAGAGCGATATAGTTCAATATGCAAATGTATATTGATCTTGATTTAACTCTCTCTCTCTCTCTCCCCTCCTCTTCTCTCTCTCTCTCTCTCTCTCTTCCTTTTCTTTTTCTCACCCTTTTTCTTTCTCTCATCTCTCCCTCCCTCCTCATCCTCTCACTCCTACCCTAAATTCTTCTCATCTCTTCTT
>CM042137.1:147522640-147527640 GCA_023376005.1 Doryteuthis pealeii
AATGAAATCTCCATTGCGCTTTCGTCGTTTCTGACAGTGAATGGGGCTCGGGCGGAAAGAGACCCGGCCTCATACTGCTGAAGAGCGATTCGCCAAAAACAGATGGACCGACAAAAAGAACGCGAACAAAGTTTTGCTTTTTCTTCTTTGCTTTTTTTTTTTTTTTTTTTTCCTTTTTTTCTTTTTTGTGTGTTATTTTCTATTTTTATTTTCCTTTTTTCTATTGTTCTTTTCTTCATTTTTCTTCTCTATTATTTTTCTTCTTTATTTTTTATTTATTTTTATTTTTTTTATTTTTTTACTCTTTTTATTTATCCTTTTATTTTTAAGGAAAGATTTACGTTTCAGGGGAAATAGATTCGTTCTTCTTGAGTTTGTCATTCATTTGCCTCTCTGTCTCTCTGTCTCTGTCCTCTGTCTCTCTTGTCTCTCTGTCTCCTGTCTCTGTCTCTCTGTCTCTCTGTCTCTGTTCTCTCTGTTCTCTCTCTCTCCTGTCTTCCTCTTTCTTCATTGTGTGTACGTCCTGTTTAGTCCTCTTCTTCTGTGTTTTCTAATTCTTCGAAAATCTTGGTTTTCCTTTCTAATCTCTCACTCACTATCTTCTCTCTCTCCTGACATCTCTGTCCATATCGTACTACTATATATATATTATATTCTTATATATGTTCAAATCTCTCTCTCCTTCTCTTTCTCTCCTCTCCCCTCTTTAATATATATATATTATATCGGAGAGAGAGAGAGAGAGAGAGGAGGAGAGGAGAGAGGAGAGAGAGAGGGGCGGAGAAAGATAGAGAGAAAAAGAAAAGAGAGGAGAGGGGAGAGGGAGAGATGGGAGAGAGATTTTTTTTCTTTTAAAAGTGGTTTAATCAATTATTGTTATGATATATGATGACTAGCAGGACCTGTGGAATGGCAAAAGTATGATAATTCAAGTATTACGACGCTTGATGTTTACTTAAGAGCTATTGCCATATAGTTCAATATGTAAAAAAGTAGTATTGATCTTGATTTAACTCTCTCCCCCCCCCTCTCTCTCTCTCTCTCTCTCACTCCTCTCTCACTCACGTCTTCTTTATTTTTTCGTCTTTCGTTCTTTTCATCTTTTCATCATGTTGATTTTTAAACAGATTAGCATTATCACCCCCTCTCTATCTTTCCAATTCTTTCTTCCTTTTCTTTCTTCTTTCTTACTATATTTTTTCTGTGTTGTAGCATGGCAATTTTCTTCCCTTTCTTTTCTATAATAAAACGGAAATATGTCCATATATTTAGTAGTAACAACACTCATATGTACATTGGCGCTCAGTTTTCGGATGGGGAGAGATGTCATTTGAAAATAATCGTCGTATCCTTATTCTGGACCGGTATTACTTTGAGAGGCTCGAATCTGGTTGCTGGGCTGATGTTGAGTTAGTTGGTAATTCTTTGATGTTTGAAGTCTGGAAATAACTTGGGTTTGCTGGAAAGACATCTTGCTTTGTGCCATTTATAGTTTTTAGTAATAACACAAGGAGACTGTTTTTTCTCATGAGATTTTTATTTTCCTCCAAGTCAAACTGAGGGAACACGTCTCAATCCATCAACACATCGTTCCCAACTCACTCCACACTCTTAACTCTCATTCCTACTCTTCCAAACTTCACCATGTGACACAATAAGAAAATGCCATGTCACGTTGTGCTGACTCATCCTAAACATTTTCTATGCTAATTTACACGTAAATCTACAATCCTAGCTTTTTCCATTCTCTCTCTCTCCCTCTCTCTCTCTCTCTCTCCCCTCTCTTCTCTCTCTCTCTCTCTCTCTCTCTCTCTCTCTCTCTCTCTCTTATGTTACAATAGAAACAAGAATTCGGCGGATAAGCAACACCAGATGATTAAGATGTACATTTTCTGTATTCATCATCTCGAACGATTTGGGCGGTCACATTTTTAAACCATTAGATATTGCAAGATAATAACGGTCACAGAATTAAGGAACACGAGTATTGATATATAGATGAAATGCATTTCTCTAGAAAGAAAGAAAGAAAGAAAAGAAAAGGAAAAGGAAGGAAGAAAAAGAAAGAGAAAGAAAGAAAGGAAGGAAGAAAGTAAGTTAGAAAGAAAGAAAGGAAGAAAAAGAAGGAAGAAGAAAGAAAGAATGAAAGGGAAGGAAGGAAGAAAAAAGAAAAGAATACAGCAATAAAGAAAGAAAGAAAAAGAAAAGAGAAAGAAAAAGGAAAGAAAGAAAGAAAGAAAGAAAGAAAGAAAGAAAAAAAGAAAAAGAAGGAAGAAGAAAGAAAGAAAGAAAGAATGAAAGGAAGGGAAGAAAGAAAGAAAGAAAGAGAGAAAGAAAGGAAGGAAAGAAGAAAGAGAGAAAGAAAGAAAGGAAGGAAGGAAGGAAGAAAGAAAGGAATAAAGAAAGAAAGGAAGAAAGAAAGAAAGAAAGAAAGGAATACAGGAATAAAGAAAGAAAGAAAGAAAGAAAGAAAGAAAGACGGAATGAAGGAAAGGAATAGAATAAAAGAGAGAATTTCAAAGGAAAAATGAAAAGGAAATAAAGAAAAAAAGAGGAATTTAATTATAAAAGGAAAAAGGAAAATTTTTAAAAATGTTAAGAAATCTGGAAATTATTACCAAAAAAATGTTGTGGCCGCACGAGAAAAAACAACTGCATCTGATATTAATAGATCTTCTACCATTTATTAAGTGATCATAGGTTGTCCTTACAAACTACATCAATCATCATCGTCTTAATACATTTTTGTCAGCTGTCTAATTTTCTGTTGTTTTTTGTCCAATAATGTAGCTTTAAAAGAATAAGATAATAAGAGTATACCACAGTATGATAATTTAATTATTACCACGTGTGATATGTTTACTTAAGAGTTATTGCAAAAATACTTCAATAAGTCGTGGAATCAGCACCCGACAAGGAAGCAGCTGTACGGCCACCTGCCCCCTATCTCACAAACCATCCGAGTGAGACGGACAAGTCATGCAGGACACTGCTGGAGAAGCAAGGACGAACTCATAAGTGACGTCCTCCTGTGGAAGCCAACACATGGACGTGCTATTGTGAGCCACCCAGCAAGAATCTACAATTGACCAGCTCTGCGCGGATACTGGATGCTGCGCATAGGACCTCCCTGGTACAATGAATGATAGAGAAGGTTGGCGAGAGAGTGTCAACGATATCCGTGCCAATTGCGTGACATGATGATGATGATGATGATCTTGATTTAATTCTCTGTCACTCTTTTTCTTTCTTTCTTTCTTTCTTTTTTCTTTCTTTCCTTTTATCTTTTCATTGTGTTCGATTGAAAGGCAAACAGGAAAATGAAAGGAAATTAAATAAAAAGATAAAAGAGTTAAATCAAACAGAGTGTTCTGATTTGATAATGAGAATAAAAATAAATGCATAATAAGAGGTAGATAAAAAGAACCAAAGACGTGGGCAGAGAGAGAAAGAGAGAGAGAGAGAGAGAGGGGGGGAGAGAGGGGAGAGAGAGAGGGGGATTATTTCCAATAACTCCAAGCTAAAAAAGGGGAACCACTCTGATTGACTGATTGACTGATAAATTATTTATTTATCTATTGATCTACTATGAAAAAAGAAGACTGGGTTAGGGTTAGGGTTTGGGTTAAGGTTAGGGTTAGGGTTAGGGTTAGTTTAATGGGAAAATAATAGGTAGATTAATTAACAGATAAAATTCATTCAGAGTTGTTCCCCTTTTAGGTTGGAGTTATAGGAAATAACCGAGAGAGGGGTTGGTTGATTGGTTGGGTTGGTGAGGTTGGATTTTCCAGTATGTCAACATTTGTTGGGTTATTTTATGCCGAAGCTGTTTTGTTTTATTCATTTTCTATTGTTATTCAACATTTTTAACTCAGTTTTAAACACATTCTTTTCTCACTTTATCCCACAGATATGACCCTAACAGGTACTACCACTCCGGTTCAGAGAGTACCTGGGAGTAATGGTGATAAAATGGTACCCCACACTCTTCAGGGGTCCAGAATTGGAATTTCAACATTAGACGCAGTAAAAGTCATACCCAGGATATTCAGACCCGCAGCCACCGCCTTCTTGCATGTATATGATCAAAATGGTTGCGGGCTTGGCATAAGGGTAATACGGTTGGGGCAATCGTATAGGTGCTAGGGTTTGAAATGACCAATTGATTGTTTTATTCATTCTTGGCGGATATTCAACATTCATTTAAAACTCAATTTTTCAAAATCAATATTTTTTCAAAACATTTTTTAAAATCATTTTTTTTCTATTTAATCCATAAACATTAACACCCTACTTTAGCTCGAAGGCTTAAGGGTCGGTCGGAGAAGCCCTTTAAGATCAGTCAGATCGTCACTTCAATCCCAAGCACCTACACGATTGTCCCAACCCTATTACTCTTAAAGCAAACCCCTAATCCTTTTTATCATATGGGTGCTAGAAGACTGTGCCTGAGGGTCTTAGTGACCCTTCTATAACTAATAGTAAGGATCCAATTTTGGAGCTCTGAAGATTCTTTATCATAATTACTCTCAGGTCCACCCTGACCCGGAGTGGTAATATATGTTATGATCGCATCTATGGGTTAAATAGAAAACCATGAGGCTGACAGAAATGAGAACCCTTTTTCATTTATGGTATATAATGATGTTCGGAGTACATAGTCTAGACATATCATAAATATATATGGTGCTAATGTATCTCCTCATAGGACTTCCGCGGCGATGTCAAAGAAATCTGTGTCGTCATCAGGTGAGATTACCATTGCTTTTGTGTCTTTGTAAAGCATCATTATAGCGGCAACCGTTTCTTTGGGGAAACCGTATGCTAGTAGTATTTGTTCCATTTTCCCTCTGTGTGTGGAATCAAATGCCTTGGAGAAATCTACAAATAGCAGCGTTACCTCTAGATTCTTTGCTCGAACCCCTTCTATGATCCGTCGAATTGTCAGGATCTGATTGCTGTATGGCTGCACCGCTTGGACCCTAACGAAGCGCCTTGAG
>CM042137.1:147530140-147532640 GCA_023376005.1 Doryteuthis pealeii
TAGAGTTTAGAAATATATATATATATATATATATATATATATATATATATATATATATATATATATATATATATATATTACTTCGAAGCTCTACCTGTGTGGAAAAAAACACAGGTAATTCAGTTTTAAAAAAATGTTTTTAAACTGACAGTATTATCCTGAAGAACCATTAGGGTGAAACCTAGGTAGATACTGTCTGACTCATGTATATATATACATATGGCCAGGTTAGTTCAATCGGTAGAGCGTTCGGCTAGAAACGTCAAGGTTCTTAGTTCGATACTGGCCCTCCCCTACTCAGCGTATGAGTATCACAAGGATCTGGGCGGTAAAGTAAGGAGCTGATGGTAGGTGTGGCGCTATATATATATATATATATATATACATATATATATATATATATATATAATAAGATCTACTAAACAGATTGAAACACTGCAGCGTTGGCTGAATAAATACCACTCATTTTATTTGAACCTGTGTTTTTTTCAAAATTTTTTCACTATTTACATATAAGGTATATATATATATATATATATATATATATATATATATATATATATATATATATATATACATATGTGTGTGTGTGTGTGTGTGTGTGTGTGCGTGTGTAGAATTAAACAAAAGACACATCTCCTGTTTAACATTTTTATTTTTGATATTTTCGAGTTTTGTGGTCAACTTTTTAATATTTGGGTGGAATTCGTGGATAAGTCCACCAAAGTTCAGGTCCCGAGTACTTTCGGCACTTCGAAGTGCCATCTACATCCTATATGTATATTGTAAAAAAATCATAGAATGATTTTTTTGGGTTTTTTTTTTTACTTTTTTTTTTTTTACTTGAACTTAAATCAGAACCAGATTGATTGATTGATTGATTGTCGACACATCTGGGTGTTTTTTTTATGCTCATAGATTAGTCAATTGCTTTCATTGCCCGTTTATACTTGGATTTTTGGGGTATTTGTTTCTCAAGAGTTTCTTTTATTTGCATCCTATCAAATATGAATAAAATTCTAAACTTATTCGCCCAATTGATGGGGCTCTAACAAGTACGACCATTCCCGGTGAGATTGGACCTAGAAGTAAAAAGGGCCAGAGAAGCCGCTGTAGAATACTCATTCATCTGGCACATTCGCGTGGCCTTTCAAACTAACACACACACACACACACACACACACACACACATGCGCAAGCATATTGCTACTCAAATATTTTCTCAGTCTGTCTACTTCTCTGTCTGTCTGACTGTCTCTCTAAAACGAAAGACAAACAGAAAAAGCAAAGAGGGAAAAAAAGTTTTTATTTGCATCCTCAGTCGGTAAAGCGTTCGGCTAGAAATCGCAAGGTTCCTAGTTCGATACTTATATATAATTCGATATGGTTTCCATGTTCGAAAAGGCTCCCGTGTCTGACAAGAAATACCTGAAGAAGGTAAGAGGGTACATCGGCCGAAACGTTGTACACATAACAAAAAAGATGACGACAATAGTCCAAATAATCCACTAAATACTAATTTTTTCAGTATTATATGTTCTTGTTTAGTTGGATTTTGCAACATGTCAACCCTTACTGGGTCATTTTATGCCGAAGATATTTTGCTTTATTCATTCTTGGCGGGTACTGATTTTTTTAAACTCATTTTTTAAACATCAGAACTCCTTTTGTTCTATTAAATCCATAGATATGACCCTAATAGTTATAACCTCTCTGGTTCAGAGTGGAACTGAGAATAATAGTGATGAAGGGGTACTCCATATTACCCGATTTCCAGAACTGGAACTTCACCATCAGATAGAGTTTAACGTCATACCCAGGATAATATGACCCTCAGTCACCGTCTTGTAGCACATAGAACGTGTGTCATAAAAATATCCATATTGAAGCCTTCAGCCTCTCAAGTTGTCGGGAATCGCATCAATTCTCGTGGAATGGCAGAAATAAATTATCGGGTTCAAGTCCTTCCAAAGTCGCTGGTTTCGTAGAGTAGACTTGCTCATTCAACCAACACCAAATAAAAAGGTCACAGGGTGTTAAATCGGGGCCTTTTGGCCGACCTTTCATGCAGACCTCATCTTTTCTGTTGGCATCCTTCCATCTACTAAAGACAATGGTGTAATCCCCTTTTTTAAAAAAAAATCTGCAATTGCGTGAGTGGCTGATCAGACCAATTTTTGAATGGCAACCTCTGGGGCAGTGATTTCAAACAAACGGTGATGCTTGCTCGAGATGCTGTTGTCTCTCCTTCCTTTTGGCTCTCTTTTCTGCGGCGGCTTCTTTCCTTTTTTCCACTCCTTTTTGTTCCTTGTTTGACGAGGAGGCGCTAGGTCGTACGGTATTGTGCACAAGCCTCCCATCTACGAAAATGGGGATTCAATCATTCACGAACAGCAAATGCAAAAACGCCCTCGGTATAAAATGATCCAACAAGAGTTGACATGCCATAAAATTCAACCAACCAACCAACCAACCAACAGTAGGTGAAATGGGTAATTTT
>CM042137.1:147537640-147550140 GCA_023376005.1 Doryteuthis pealeii
ATTTTAGATAGTAGACATTAACATTTCTTTTTAGAGTAGCTGGATCAATGCAATGTCTATTTTTTACGTAGGGATTTAAATGGGGCATCCACGAGGATTCAACTCACGATTCAGTAATAATGGATCTGCGGGGCTAACTTTAAAAAAATCCCCCTCTACCCAGGCGACGCCAGGTAGCCGCTGCTAGTCTTTTATATAGATAATATACATACCAAGGATATTAAGAAAGAATACAGAAACGTGTTCCAAGGGCTAAAAATATACACACATTGTTTCATGAACAAGCACTATGTGGAATGAGTACAGACATGGGAAAAGGTCTTACTTGATGAGAGAAATAGCCACATGCCTTATCGTTCCCGGGAAAGGTCTGAGATACGTATCTCCTGTTCAAACAACAAAGGCGAAAGAGATTAAGATGGAATTCTGGGATTAACATATGACACCCTATGAGGCACATAAAAGAAACGCCTATTCTCAAAGGTAGATCATTTTTTATTGGCTCCCTACAGACTGTTTCAAAAAACGTTAATTTGAAATCTTTAAATCATCGTGAAATATTATCTTGAAGGTTTTGTGTGGGTTGTTTTTGTAACGAGATATCAACACTTTGTGGGTCATTTAATACCGAAACAAGTCAATTTTATAAAACGTTTCTATGTTTCAAGTTCTTAATATCTTCAAATTGGTATAAACAATTTTCATTAACTTTATTTGTCCGGATTATTTAATGGTGTAATAACCCTGTGGTTTATTTAATGCCAAAAACTGTTAGTGTGAGATAAAAGTTGATACTCAAGTTGTTGTATACCCTTTCTTCTTTACTTCTTTATTTACTCTATTCTTCTGGCCGTCTTTGGAATCTTATAACATCTTGTCTTGGTCTGGAATCTTCTAAGGTCTGGACTTTCTTGGGGACTTCGGGTCTGGTCTTCTATTGGGGATTTCTCTTTATCAGAAGCCCTGTGTCATTGGTAGTTTTTAGATAATAACACAAGACTTCGATTTACTTAGATCGTATTTTATTCTCGAAATCCCCCAACAGACTACCTGCGCAGATCGAGTCAGCCGCGTGTATAACACGACTTACCACCGTCGTGGTTTCTCACCGACTGACTAAAATCTATTTCTAATCTACAACCGGAAGAGGGTCTCCTCCACCGATTCTCACGGTATCCACCGGAAGATTAGGACTGAGGTCAAGCCTTGTCACTCAAATCCTTCAAGGCCATGGGCTGCAGCTTATAACGGCCATTTTGATTTCTACACTATTGCACATAAATATTAGGTATCTAATAATCATGTAACAAATTTTCAGGTGTAATTTTATAGATGTATATCGTAAATGCATTTTATATCTGATTCATAATTTTCGATATATTTTTGCTTTCTCTCAAGAGAGTAAAATACTATGAATTCAATAAGAATAATATTATTACAATAGTATCAGTCAATTAAATTAATTTATTCATGACCTTGTTATTTTGTTTTACTCTTTTTTTATGATACTTATCTGCAGTCGCTTACCTGTCTCAATTCTGAGTCTGAATCTTGTTGCATTAAAAGAAAATAGTACCGGGGAGCGAATAGATGAGTTATCAAAACATCAAACAGCCGGAAGAAAGACAAATTGTCAGAATTCAACATCTCTACCAGTGGGTGCAACAAGATATACATGAACTAACACCTCAGACTGATCTTGTCAAGGATATTTGCCTCTCATCCCACTTATGAGGGCATGACACAATGACATTTTTATGTGGGCCCACCCACAAGCCGAAACTCATGGGTGGTAGGCACAAAAAATGCGTCGATCCCGTCGGCATTCCCCCTCGAGGGGCGCCTCAGGTACTGGGCAATAAACCCAGCCCTGCCCTTTTAAATCAAGGGGCAGGTATTGCCTGGGGGGATAGCCCCCTGGGATCGATGCTATTAATTTACTATACCTGATCCAGCGGCCGAAGCTCACAGGACACCATTTAAGTGTCAGCCACCCGACGCGGAAGTTGGTTTGAGATACCCTATCAGCTGTAGCCGAAGAATGCAGAGGGGTAAAATACACCAATCAGGCCACCTGTTGGCTGTGGGTGGCGACTTGTGATGCTTGACGATGGAATCCTCGTGGCTGAGCAATCAATGACACTTTGGTCCTTAGGCTAGACGGGCGGTTGAAGAGCTCCCCTCCTATCAATCGACTGGTCACGTCAAGCCCTAGCACCTATATAATTGTCCCAAACCTACTGCCCCCATGGAAATTCCCCAACTTTTATATAATATATCTGCTAGAAGGCGTTGGCTGAGGGTCTTAGTGTCTTGGATGAAGTTCCAATTCAGAAGCACTGTGGAGTGTGGAGTACCCCTTCATCGCCATTACTCCCAGGCCCAATAGTGCTAATACCATAGGCAAAGGTATGCATTCTGTTGAGAATTTTGGAGTATAAGGTGTGTGATAGACGCCTGCTCCTACATATAGACTCGGCGAGAACAATGTGATCAAACTCTGGCAGTACTCTGCTGAGGATATAATACTTAAACTGACAGTACTGGCCATATCTACTTCGACTTTCGTGGATAACGGACATAGGATTAAATCACTGGACCTTTAACAATACGCAGGATAGGACTTATTCGCAGGATAGGACTTATACACTTACAAAAGGATTCCATAACTCAGGACTTACTTACTTTAAGCCCTTTTCAACTGGCCAAGGATGTCATTTAAAAACTTAACACATTCAACTACTCTCTTTTCAGCTATGGGTAAATAAGAAATTGACCACGTGTCACATCCTGCTTATGCAGAGGGGTTAGTAAATATATATTTGAATACGACACGATATTAGAAAATGATTACATCTGTTAATAAAAGTAAGTAAAAAGTAAAGTTGGCGAAGTGGTCTATTGTCTGTATCAGCCGGACAGCGAGCGAGTCTATCCCCTTTTCACTAGCACTAGACCATGGAGATTGTTATTGCTGTAGTTGGGCGCCACAACTACTGGCAGCTCTCCACTTTACCGCATAGCTCAGATTACCCAATTTGTGCCACTCATACGCTTAGTTGGCGGGGACTGGTATTAAACAAGGAATCTTGCGATTCCTAGGTGTGTACTCTACCGGCTGAGATAAACCAGCCCTAAAAGTGTTAATACAACGATGCATAAATCTAAAAAAAAGAGAGAAAAATATGAAATGCAGTTCTAAAAGGCCAAGAAATTAAACTTTAATTTATTTATAATAAATAATAATCAAAAGCAAATCAAAATACAAATTCAGAACATCTTTAAATGAATGATATTTTTCACGCTGTTAAAACATAATAACTAAAATTTTAATTAATTCAAAATGGACACAAGATTGATCGAGAACATTCTTGTAATTTTAAGCATATAAAATAATTCTAACCGGATGATATAATGAAGTTTTGGATTAAAATCAGATTTTTCCTTCACCCCGAATTTTATATTATTTCAAGATTCCATTGTACCAGCACATGGAATGTAACTAGAGATTATTAAATCAATAATTCAAATTATTTACGTTCTCGTCTGACACAAGGCCATGTAGACGCAGTCTGTAAAGCATCCGCTTAGGAATCACAAGGTTCCTGGTTCGATACTGGCCCTCGCTGACAGCGTATGAGTAGCACAGGGGTCTGTGCGGTAAAGTAATCGACTGATGGTAGGTGTGGCTCTCCACCATCCGAGTGAGAGGAAAAAGACATGCTCAACACTGCTGGAGAAGCAAGGATGATCTCATAAACGATGTCCTCCTAAGGAAACCAGCACATGGGCACGCAACCACGGTCCGCCCAGTAAAGACCTACATTGACCAGTTTGAATACTGGATGCTGTACAGAGGACGTCCAGAGGGCAATGAATTATAGGGACGGCTGTCGAGAGATTGTCATAGATATCCGTGCTACAAGCGACATGAGATGTTGACTTAGATATCTTGGGCTTACAAGTACGTCTGCCGGTAATGGTTAGTAATATTCAACTACCTCAACTACGAAGACAGCTTATCAAATTTTCTTAATTTAAAACTTTTATTCCGTGGTAGATTCCATTTATATAATAAAGAAAATAACCTGTCCTGAAACTAGGTGCTGTTATTACCCTGTCGGAAGGGCAGAGAGGACACTGACTGTATACCCTGCAGACCGGTAAGACCGCAACCACCACAAAAAGGTAGAGTCCTTGATAGGATATTAAACAGAATCCAGTGATGAGGCTACAATTCCGAAGTTCTGTACATTTTTACTACCTCTTTATTGCCATTACTCTCAGGTCCACTCAGTGTGGTAGTTTATGTTAAGGTCTGATCTATGGGTCAAATAGATATCATTCGTGTTCGATAGGATCATGTGCAAACAAAACAGACCCTCTTAGGAAACCCGCCCTGTCGGCTGGGGCGTTAGAAAGCACCAACTGCACCTCTGCAGAGGGGTAAGCCTCCCCTAATGGGGCCACCTGTTGGCCGTGGGTGGCGACCCATGATGCTTAAGGATAGAGCCCAGGTGGATGAGCAGTTCATGACTTGCAATACTCCACTTTGCCCCTATCTTGGACTAGACGGGCGGACGGAGAGGCCCCCTCCGATCAATCGGCTGGTCACGTCAAGCCCTAGCACCTATATCTTTGCCCCAACCCTATTGCCCTTATGGCAATCCCCAACCCCTTTTATCATATGGGTGCTAGAAGGCGGTGACTGCGGGTCTACATGTCCTGGGAATGACGTTAAACTCTATCTGATGGGGAGGTTCCAGTTTTGGAGGTTTGGGGAATGTGGAGCACCCCTTCATCACCATTTCTCCCTGGTCCACTCTGACCCGGAGTTGTAGTACCTGCTGGGGTCCCATCTATGGGTTAAATAGAAAAACATGAGTTGATAAACAAAATTGTATTATGCATTGAGAATGAATCTATTTCACAACTTTGTCGGCATTAAATAACCCACCGAGGTTGATATGCCGTAAAACAAAATGAAACCAAACCAAACCAAACCTCTTAGGAAACAACTACACAAAAAATGTAAATATTAACATACAACGAACATGATTCCTTAACCTTTTGGCATAATATACCCCCAGACAAATCAGTCAATAAATGCTTAGTAAAATGTTCTACTTTCATCGTTTGCATCCATCCGTCTACTAGAGACGATGGCATAGTGTCCAAAAAGGGGAAGCCAAGTAGTCTTGGTGGGTTGATATGGAGGATGAGCTGTCGCCCACACAGCAGGTTCCAGAGTAGTTGTTGGATATCTTTGAAGTTAAGCTTCACATCGCTTTAGGGACTCCAGCTCCGGATTTTATTTCGGGGTTTACTCCCCTAGCCTTTCCTTGGAATGAGGTATAACTGCTAGGGAGCGGGGGGTTTATAACAGACTGTTCCTGGTCTTGGTGGATTGACGTTCAAGCTAAGGAACCCCCTTGCATCTCTTTTGGGATTTATATGAGTAGTAAGTACCCAATCCCATTACTATCATTGGTTACCCTGGAGCTCATACGCACTTTGATAGCTCTTGTTTTTAGTGATCCTGGGTTTTCACACACGTCCCTCACCAGACTAACCGAGGTCTAAAGAAAAGGGAATGCCATTTTAGACTCCGACAACCCGACCATGGAACTGGTAGTTTTAGTTTACATGGTACTAGTAGTGTTGCATACTGGGGTTTTCACGGTACCAAATATCTATATGCTGCGTAGCGGCTTCAAATTCACGACCCTACTTCGTGTATCTGCATACGTAGCGGGTATCGTCACCAATCCTAGACGATATATGTAGTTGTCGTTTAATGAAATCACAACACATGCTGTATAGTAGGAGTGGACTTTATTTCTCCCCCTCGGGTGGTGGGTGGCGAGCGTTGACAAATCACTACTACTCTTGGGATAACAAGCGTTGATGAGATGGAAGGGTGGATGAACCTCACTGCCAGCTGGCAGCGATGAACCGTGTCGCTGGTCGCTCCTTGTGCTCTGTTCGCTGTCCGCTGTCTGACTCTCTGGCCTGGGATTCCTGACTTCCTTTTATATATATCAAACGCCTACGCGTTTTCTTTTGTTATCTTTATCAGCTGACAAATCTATTTCCGAACTTATTGTTACCCATCCTTCTTTGTTCGCTTTACCCGGAAAAAGGCCTTTGTTACTCTTTTCGTCTTCTCCCTGCCTCGATCTAACCGGAAGACCCTATTTCCTTTTTCACCTTCTTTTAAATATCTTCAATATACAACAGTAGCAGGTAAGAAAGAAGACCTGTCTTGTGCTGACTTGACATAAGTTCTACTTTTTATATGCATCAGTTTTCTCCGTATTTAGTTTTCTAAGGAAGCATTGTGCATTTTGTAAATATCTCGTATGGTGTGTAACAAAATGTGGATCGTTTTTGCAAGGATTAACGAAATGGCAAAAAGAAAATATATTGTATTTCTTACATGAAAATAAGGAAACATGAGAATCTTTTTTTTTAAATACTCTAAATAAAGTCGTATTAATTTATCCTATAAATTGTCAATCTGTAGAAAGTGACCCTCAAAAAAATGTGCCTTATTCTTTCATTAGGATGTTTTTCTAAGTTAATTTTTATAAAGTTTCACCGTGTACGTTTTCATGGATGAATGTCGTTTTACGGATTCCATTTTTTTAATTTTTGGATTTTGTTTCTTGCGAACTTTAAATGTTGTCATTACTGATTTGATGATTGTATAATTTTCTATTCTCGCAGGAAAGCTGAAGGCATTTGACTGCAAACCAGTGGTTTTAAAACACACAAGGAGTTGATTTCAAGCCGAATACAATAAGGGTGGAACAAACACAAAACATAAAAGGTGTTGTGTTTACGAATGAAAATATTACGCCCAATTCGAGAAATACAAACACAAAATACAGATCCCAAGTTGACGTGTCGAATAATGTTGCACAAAGATTAAAACAAAAAACAAAAAACAAAAATAAAAAGGAACACTGTGTTGCTTCTAAGGAAACATGTTGATTTAGTGAAAGTTTACGGCTATAAAAATCTATTTAAAAGGAATCTTTCTTTCGAAATTTTGTAAAAAGGTTAATATCTCTCTCTCTCTCTCTCTCTCTCTCTCTCTCTCTCTCTCTCTCTCTCTCTCTCTCAATTTTTAGAATATTTTGTAAAAAGAATTATTGGCTGACTTCTGATTTAGGTCGGAAAATTAAAACGGAAAGTTTTTTGGTGGTACCCAATGACATTTTAACTACAGTCTATGAATTAACATTTTGCGAATTGGATTACGGTTTTAGGGGATTAAGGTTGTTTTTAATTACGTATTGCTTAAAAAAATAAACAATAAAAAAACCAAATTACTATACATTTAATGTTGAAAAATATTTTTTAAACTAAGTTTAATTGAAATTATACATTGCAATATTAATACAAACAAATAGCATCAAAGATCGTCTGCTAAAATTCACAAAAAATCCTTGTTTTTATAACATTTGGCCAAGAAATTGGTGAGAAAATTTACCGTTTTCAACATTTTAATCAGAAAAGGTTATTTTTTTATGAAAATGACACGAATTAAATATTCCTTTTCGCTAGCGCTAGACAAGGGAGATTTTTGAGGATGTGGAGTGCCACACCTACCGTCAGCTCCCCACTTTACCCAAACTGTGTTACTCAATTGCAATTCCTTGACGTGTGTCTTACTGACTGAGTTTAAACATCCCCTTTAGCTCCGTCGGTATATATATATATATATATATAATATATATATATATATATATATATGAGGCCTAATAGGCCGAAATGTACATACAGAGATTGATTTTTCTCGATTTGTTTAGCCTTACATTTGAATAGGTATTCCCGACTAATTAAATAATCATTAGTTAATTAACTTCAATTAAGCACATATACTCCCAAACATTGTCGGCTAAAAAAGCCATATCAAAACACATCATTTGTGTATTTACATCTATATATATATATATATATATATATATATATATATATATATGTAAAAATGGAAAAGGAATTGAATCCGACAATATGAGGAAAAATGAGTAAAGAAAAGAAAAGTAAATGGATAAAATGAATTTAATCGATATCACATTAATCGATATCACTTACACATGTGTTTCGGTCAGTTTATGAGTGAACATTTATTTTTATCATAAAAATAAATGTTCACTCTGATGAAGGTCGATTCTTGTATGTGTGCGAAATATTTTCACACACATAAACTGACCGAAACACATGTGTAAGTGATATCGATTAATGTGATATCGATTAAATTCATTTTATCCATTTACTTTTCTTTTCTTTACTCATTTTTCCTCATATATATATATATATATATATATATATAAGCTCCAAATGTATTCACACTACAAAAATATCAAATTTAGTAGAAAAAGAAAGGGTATTAACAGTATCAAAAATGTATGAATGGATTAAATTTCGCTTATTTGTTGGTATCTATGAGGAAATTGGTGAAGCGTCGTCCACGTTAGACGTGCTTCCAAGAATGTGGGATGCACTCTCAGAAATCATTTCTCTATTTGCAATCCATGCTGCTTACTTAACGGCCGTAGAGTGTAAAACAACCTGAGCGTTACGATTTCAGAAAGAACAATATAGTAATGATAAGAAACATACACAAGTAAAGGATTGATTGTGGAGATGTGAAAACACCAAGAGGATGCTCTGTATGTACAATTACATTTTGAATAGCTATATTATAATATACTTATATATATTATTTTAATATATATATATATATATATATATATATATATACCAAGCGTGTTGGTAAATCCTTGCGGTGAGAAAAAAACCAGCAGATAGTTTGATTGTAAAAATATACTACCAAACATCAACCAGGGAGAAAAAAAATTTTGAAAAAAAGAAAAGACCAAGATAGTCGTACCAACAAAAAATAATCTATTGGTACAGTATTTGGACAAAAGAAAAACAATTTATATGTATATATATATGTATATAAGATATATATATATATATTCATATAACCGCTAGGAGAAAGCTAATAAGTAAAAAGTGTTCGATACCTAAGTAGAGCCAATAATAAAGATAAATCTAATGAGTCAGACGAACCTACTATTAGTTTCACATAAAGCTCTTCAGGGCTAAATTCCGACTCTTCCATTTCGTAGATGCACGACAAAACTATTAGGCGTACGAGAAAGGCGTACAAGAAAAATGGTAGAAGTAACGAGAAAGGAGAATGAGAAAAATGGTAGACGTACGAGAAGGTTATTAAAAAAAAATTCCTTGCTCTCATCATTTGAATTTTATCTTTTAATTATCTTCAAGAACATAAATCAAATCTTCATTATTTTTGCTCAAAAACCAAAATATGATGATAGTGAATGTTTATATATATTTACTTTGTCGTTTTTTTTTCAAAGTTTCCTCCGGACATACATACATACCAACTGCCCTTTATATATATATATATATATATATATATATATATATATATATATATATATATACTTATACTTACAAATTTATAAAGTATTTATAAGATTCTTTTTTTCGAAGTTGCATAAATATAAACAATTACTTAGCTAGATATTTCTTTACTCATATTTTACGTTTGAATTCAATTCTATTAGTTGCGTCTTGATTTTCTTTAAACGTTGTTTTTTTCTTCTTCTCTTAACGTCATTTTCTTACCGTTCACTGAAGCTGGTTAAAAAAGGAAAGAAATAGTTTATTTTCACTCATAACATTAACAAAATGTGTGAAGGATGAAAACTAATTAGAACTGAGCCTATTCTAGTAGTTAACCACCTTTAATATTTCATATGTTTACTTTATCATTAAACAGTTAAAATATCAATAGCACGACTAGTAGCCAAATATATCCTAGTAATAATGAACCATTATAATAAGATATGATATTATAGATTATATATTAATGATAACTTTCACAATAAATATGATTATTATAACAGTAATAATAATGATAATAGTAATAACTATATATATATATATATATATATATATATATATATATAGTGATAGATAGAGAGATACAGATATATGTCTTGAGTAAGTATACATGTAGACCTAACCAAAGTGTGAATACACACTGTGTAAGTTGTCGTCTTGTCAGCACTTTTGTTCATCTCAGTTGGTCATTCAGTTCATGTCATTTTATCGTTGACTCGGAGGTGTCAAAATCTTTTGTCGGCTGGTTTAGTAGGGGGTGGGGGTGGCAAGTGCGCGCGTGTATAAGCTGGGAACTCTGACCTTATTTCTTTCATACAAAATATTAGACAGGGAATGATGAGGTAGGGGAGGGGGGGCATAATCAGAGGAAGAGTGGGGGTAGACAAAAATACTTATATAGAATAAACAAAATAAACAAATAAGGGTAAATCTGTTTTCTAAGCAACTATGATTTGACCTCGTTGACCCAACAGGTCATGAATTAAGTGAGGTATTCGAAATAAATAAGAAATGTCAGGGTTAACCAAAGGAAGCAATGAAGTATTTCATTTGTTTACTTAGGGCCGGTTTAGCTCAGTCGGTAGAGTATTCGACTGGAATCACAAGGTTATTGGTTCGATACCGGCCCTCGCCAACTCAGCGTATGAGTAGCACCGGGATCCTTGCGGTAAAGTGAGGAGCTGATGGTACTTGAATAACAGATACCACCACTCCGGGTCAGAGTGGACAAGGGAGCAATGGTGATGAAGGGGTGCTTCACATTCCCCAAACCTCCAAAACTGGAACCTCACCATCAGACAGAGTTTAACGTCATTCCCAGGATATAGAGACCCTCAGTCCTCGCCTTCTAGTACCCATATGATAAAAAGGGGTTGGGTCTTACCATAAGGGCAACAGGGTTGGGGCAATCATATAGGTGCTAGGGCCTGACGTGACCAGCCGATGTATCGGATGTGGCCTCTCCGACCACCCGTCTAGCCTAAGATAGGGCCAAAGTGGAGTATTGCAAGTCATGGACTGCTCATCCACCTGGGTTTTATCCTTAAGCATCACGGGTCGCCACCCACGGCAAACAGGAGGCCCCATTGGGGGAGTCTAACCCTCTGCAGAGGTGCAGTCGGTGCATTCTAACGCCCAGCCGACAGGGCGATTGAAGAATTGAGTATTCAAATTTGTGACTTGGACATCCAAATACTAGTTATTTTGTCAACATATCTATAGGCTCATATTAATGAACACTAGCAGGACCTGTGAATATACCACTGTGCGATAATTCAATTATTATGTTTGAGCTATTTCAAAATACTTCAATATGTTAAAAGTATAATGATTTTGATTTAACTGTCTCATTCTTTTTTTTTTCCTTATTTTCATCTTTTGTTTATGTTCGATTGAAACAGATTAATGTCATTGCTTCCGCGCGCTCACCCCTTATCTACCTAAGCAGCATGTTGGCCACAGACTAAATTTGCGCAGTCCCAGCAAACTGATTTTTCCTTTAAATGAAATGGAGAGATTCTGCTTGGGAGTGGAATATCAATGCCAAAATTTGCCCAGGTTTGTTGTATCCCTTTCGAAGATTTGATGTCCATTGAAAGGGTAAATGTACTCGTACCTCAGCTTGAACCCTGAAGTCAGTGCTCAAATCCCAATCATAGATTTGGGCAACAACATAGGTAATTTTCACCTTTAATTGTTAAAGTTCCTAGCATGAAATTGTGCGTGCGCATTATCTGATCTGAACTTAATTGTTATCAAGAACATATTTTATGATACTTTTGTGTTAAAGTAAGCAGTTGTATTGTTTTCGAAACGATTCTAAGATTTGTATAGTTTCGCACGGACACTTTCAAAATGGCTACCGTCTTGTTTCAAAGTGAAAGTCAGTTGGCTAAATTCCTAGCATGAAATTATCTGAAATGAACTTAATTATTATTAAGAACACATTTTATGATATTTTTGTGTTAAAGCATGCAGTTGTATTGTTTTCGAATAAGTTTGTAAGATTTGTTTGTTTCACGCGTAGTCTTTCAAAATAGCTACCGGCTTAGTTCAAAGTGAAAATCAAGGGAAGTTACTCTAATTACCTTATTTGCTAGGAATTTTAACAACTAAAGGTGAAAATTACCGCAACATATTGATTCTATTCACAAAAACAGTTACTCTGATTTTAGGCGAAGTAGCAATTCATATGTGTGTGTTGTTGGCATCCTTCCGTTTGCGAAAGACGATGGAGTAGTGTCCAACAGTTTTTTTTTTTGGGGGGGACTATATAGCCTGGGCGGGTTGATATAGAGGATGTGCTGTTGCCCAAGCAGCAGAACCCCCCTCTCCACACTGCCGCTGTGATCCAAAGGAAAGGTAAGAAACCAATGCAGTTTGGCAACGGTAGTGTCGCAGGAGTTGCTGTGTAACGCTGAAGTTCAGCGTTACTCCATTTTAGGAACTCCGGCTCCGGATTTGTTTTAGGGGATTACTTCCCTAGCTTTCCTCAGGAACATATTAAGCCGCTCGGAAGCGCGTGGTGTAATGGTTAAAGTCATGGGAAT
>CM042137.1:147552640-147563955 GCA_023376005.1 Doryteuthis pealeii
TGTTTGATCAAAGCCTGCAAGAAGATTACCGAGAATATCTGAAAAACACGTGCTTGCGTATGTTGAGAATAAAAGAATAAAACATTTTTTCCTGGAGAACGATAAATTTGAGCGGACCTTCTTCTTTTCTTTTTAGTTAATAAGATTACATTTTCTCCCGTGGAACCAACGAACAACATTTATATATATATATAGACTATATATATTATATATATAGGATTTTTCTGGAGTCTTGTTTTATATTTAGAAACGTTGCCTGAATAACAAAGTTATATATTAAATTTTTACTTGAAGCACTTACAACGCATTGTTATCGCATTTCAAAATCGTACTTTTTCTATAGAAAAAGAACTTGGACAGCGAATCCCAGCAAAGGATGGCCTCGATGTGTAGAATACCGTACAGACTGTTTCGGGAAAACTTCTATTAAGTTCATCAGCGGTATATACTAACGATTTCCCTCCGACCAGAAATCGAAACCGGGACTTCAGCAGTAACAGTGAAAAACACAGTGAAACACCTTTTATCGCCTCGGCCACAGTACACAGCTGACCACCTAGCGAAATAAGCTTTGTCACAAGTGATACTCACGCCATATTACCATAATAGGTAAGGGGGCGTTAATGAGAGAATTAATAACAACAAACAGATGTATGCCCTTCGGCGAAAGTGAAAAGATTTTTGGATGTTTGTTTATTAGAAACTGCTGAACAACAGTATATATTAAATTTACTTGAAGGCCACTTACCAAACGCATGTTACGCATAAAATTCGATTACTTTTCTTATAGGTATTTACACATCGAGCATCCTTTGCTGGGATTACACTTTCAAGTTCATTTTCTATAAGAAAAAGTATCGAATTATTATGCGATACTGCGTTGTAAGTGCCTGAAGTAAAAATTAAATATATAATATATATTATATATATATTAATATATAAATTATATATATACACGCACATATATATATATACACTCATAACATATATATATACACACATATATTATTATTTAACACTATTTAACTAGGAAACGGAGATATAATAAATAATACATGTCGGTTATTTAAGGGAACAAAGTGGGAATGATAACTAAATAAATAATTAGATGAAGCTGGTATTTTTGTAATTAAACACTATTTTAGCTAAAACGGAGATATATTGAAAAACCATGTCGATTATAAGGAGGGCAAATGCGAAATTGCACAGGCCTTCAAAAATCTGTCGTAGTCTTTTGTTTGTGAATATGGGCTAATATATTATTTATTTAGTTATCATTCCCACTTTGTTCCCTTAATAACCGACATGTATTATATATTATATCTCCGTTTCTAGTTAAATAGTGTGAAATAATTACTAGATACCAGGCTTCATTTAATTTATTTTATTTAGTTATCATTCCCACTTGTTTCCTATGTTCCTTAAAAATAACAGTCCATTAATACTTTTTCTCGTCTTTTGCATTTCTTCGAGTAGCGTCACGCATCATGACACCTTCGCGTGAGTAGATCGCGACTTGCCTTTCAAAAATAAAACGTGATCAAATACAGTTACATAATTAAAAGATTTTCATCTCCTGTCAACATATAAAAACATCCATCATTTCTTCACCCCAAGGAGACATCCTGATGAAGTTCAATGTAACCGAAATGTTCCTTAAACATCGATTATTAATTCATCCCATTTTGAACACTTGTTTTCAAATTTTCTTTATATTGTCGGATTTAATTTCCATTATTTACTCCCCATATATATATATTATATATATATATATATATATATATATATATATATATATATATATATATATGTTCGGCAGAAATACCACATGCATTTTAAACTATCAACTGTGTGATGCAAGTTTAATTAAGCATGTGATTTATGCTAGGTCGATCCTTCTAATAGCTTGTTCATTTTGTTCATATAATATCAGTTACGATCATAACTTGGACTTGTCACGTTCATAAAGGCTGGAAAATACACCGAATTTATGCTTTTATCTTTTTGACTACCGAATTTTCCACTCCGATGTACCTACTTTTCATGGTAATGTTAACCTATATATATATATATATATATATATTATATATATATAATAATATATATATTAACGGATTATTGACGGTGTAAATGAAAACATGTTCCTTTCTTAATCGAGATCAATCGGGTGCCTAAAGGTCATATAATCCAAATGTTGTCCTGTATAAAAACAGTTTTTCTTTAGATTATTTTTTCATGACAGTTGTTTTCAACTATTATTTTCAAATTAAATTCAAATTCAACCAATTATAAGTTAAATGGTTAAGGAATATTACAAGGTGTGTCACAAAAGTATTGAGATTGAAGCTGTATTTACCAAGATAGGATATAACAATAAACGTAACGTTAATTTTTTCAAAATACAGGTGTCGTCAAAAAAGTGCAGATTTTAAAACATGTATTTACTTTTTATTTAAGTAGAAAGGAAGAATGAATGGAAAGGTGTGTCAAAAAGTGCAGATTTTAAAACTGTATTTACTTTTATTTAAGATAGAAAGGAAGAATGAATGGAAAGTTAATATTTTTCAGAATACAAGGTGTGTCAAAAAAGTTCAGTATCTATGACAAGTCCTATTATTATTCTAATCTGAGTCCCTCTGCTCAATTATATTGTACTAACCACGTTTTTGTACTTTTTGATCGCTACGGTGTGTGATCTGCTGTGAGCGGTTTAAATTAGGCAAAAGGTGAATGGCGATTAGCATCCTTTAATTCTTCTAGACCACATTCTTATAATCGATAAACCTGAGTTTTGGAGGTGTGTGTTGCGTATTCATATACAGCTCGTTCATAAAGCCTTACAACAGTTTTCAATCTTAAAACTTTAATAACTCACTTGTACAAATCTATAGAATCATTTAGTAAAAAAACATATGACAGTTCAAGTCTTGTGTTTTTTTATGTACAGTTGGATAATTAAATTTCAAAAAGACTCTCATTTTCTTGTTTACGTATTAAATCTGCTGAAGGACTTTATAGACACCGTGCATATTATATATGAGAAATAATGTTAATTTTGTTTGATTTATTATAGAATGTAATATCACGACTGGAGTTCGATCTCACTACCTAAGATATCACAGTCCAACATGTTAGCTTACTAATTCCATGGCTTGAAATAGACACATTTTAGATATTATTTAATACTTATAATATATCGATTTTATTAATTTTATAATGTCTGTCTGTAACCAAAACTACGTCACTGCTTCGGTCACAATAGCCTCATGAATTGTGTAAGTTTTATGAATTTCTATTTAAACCTCTTGTCAAAAATCCCTAATACACACAAAAGCATAAATTTTATGTATTAACGAGGTCTATGAGGAAAAAACATGTGTTGATTTTCTTAAATGTGCGTTTTTAATACAGTAATGTTTTTTTTATTATATCACTAAGAAATAAATGTTCACTAATATATGATTTGGTTAATTTGCATACTGGTTTTAATTAAAACCGGGTTTAACCAACAATTACTTCATGTTATTAAAATACCTGTCATCATTTTATATGCGTTCTTATTTATTTTTTTAATCTTACTTTGATTTGAATACGAGGGTGTGTAAAAAAGTAATGCCATTTTTCTTATTTTCTGTGAATTTTTTTAATATAAAACTAATGCCTACAATTGGACCCCAACGAGGATCAGAGCAACTATCAGATCGTGTTAAGACCAACTTGCAATCGACAATTTTCCTCCTCTGCGTGAAAATGCATGACCATACATAAGTTACCAGATACAATGAGGAAATCGCTTCTTCTGGTTGGACACACTTTACCGCATTCCCCATTACTCACCAGATTTAGCGCCTTCAGACTATCATCTCTTCAGACCCATGAAAGGGCTTTGAGAAACAAACATTATTCCAGCGAGGAGGAAGGAGAATCTGTCGTGAAGAAGTGGCTCAAAGAACATTCAACATAATTTTCCGGTAGGGAATTCATGCTCTTATTCAGGAGAAAGCGCTGACTATCTGGAAAGTAGGGATATGATTTTACAGCAGGACCAGTCTCATCTGATGCATTTGATGCGTGTTCCTGTGTTGGTAATTTACCTGCCCTAAAAAAAATATTGACTTTACTTTTTGACTAACTCTTGTATATTTTATTAACAAAACTCAAATACTTACGCTTGAAGGCGCATTCTTTTGCTAATGAGTATAAAAGTGTTTTGTAAGTTTAAAAAGCGTGATTATCACGATTGTAAACAGCATTTAATTACTCGCACATTATGTGAGTATAAGAAAAGGAAACTTGAAACCATATACATTTCTCTTAAATAGGATAAGTCTCAAAACTCTAAAAAGACTCGTTAATTATTTACTACTAAATAGGAAACAGTTAATTGAAGCCATACACTCGTTAGCTGATTAATTAAATAGGAATTCAAATAGGAAATCTGAAACTTTATCATTACAACATTTCTTAAACTTTTACTAATGTTGAGACTCTGTAAAATTTTAAAAAAAACAAAAAACAAAAACAAAAGTAAAACGATATGTTTGAATCTATCATCTTCCATCTACGAGAGACGATGGAGCATGTCCATGTTTTAACTACGTAGCCTGGGCGGGTTCATGTGGAGGATGAACTGTTGCCAAGCAGCAAACTCTCCTCTCCACAATGCTGCTGTGACCCAAAGGAAAGGTAAGAAACCAATGCAGTTTTGGCAGCGGTAGTGTCGCAGAAGTTGAGGGGTTATTACTGGATTTCTGCATCACACCTTTTAGGGACTTTGGCTTCTGATTTGTTTTTGTTTTTTTGTTGTTTTTTTTCGAATTTATAATGAGGTCCATAGACTTGGAGGCGCACGTTTAGCGTAATGGAGATGGCGAACAGGAGTTCAAATTCTGGACGAAATTGTTTCATTTAACATTGCGTTAAGAAATGTATGCACGACACTATTCACCTCCAGGCAAATAGAACATAGTGTTATATTAATCTTGCATAGTATTTGTTAACACTGATATTGTTGATTATTTTGTTGTTATATTAGCCGTGCAACAATACACCACTTACATTTATAGACTAAGCGAGGTCACGTCAGCCAATCAACGACCCGTATGCGTGGTTTGTGACTACTTAATTAGTGATAACTGAGAGACGTCCATTCTGCATCATTGACGAAGGACTTGCAATCTGCAGAAGCACCAAGGAACAACCAAATGTTTTACCGGCGTATATCGAAACTACGCTCTCTTTAACACAAAGGATCTCCGCTGGACAAACGGTCTACTTGAAGCCTAATCGATGGCCATTAAAATCTTAACAGATATGGCAACGGGTATAGGAGAAGGAAAACTTTTTATCATTATACCTGTAAAAACACCGATTCAAAATAAGTATTTTGAGAAAGATTTAATGTTTTTTATGGTTCATCTCTCAATCAGTAATTCCGGTTTAAATCCCGATAGATTTAGAACACTATTATCTATGAAATAATACGCAAATACATCTCCTTGGTCTAGCGCTATTGAAAAGGGGATAGACTCCCTCGCTTACTGGCTTATATCGACTTTAGGCCGCCCCTACGACTTTACTTTACTTACTTTATATATATATTAATATTTATATATATATATATATATATATTTGAGATATTTTTTGTATCTATATCCGTTTTTTGGGAGTACATATACCAGGTTTGGGCATTACTGTGAAGCATTAAGGTGCTATATCTTATTATAATGGAGATTGTGTGTTTTTCTGTCTGTAACCGAAACTATATTCCTACTCAAGTCTCAATTCTCTTAGTTATTCACATTCTCCATGATTTTATTTTTATCTAAACCTCAATTATTAATAAAATTGTCTTACATTATTAATACTGTTAACTATGTCTACATACTGACAACATGCAATTATATTTATATATACAACAAAATAGCGGTTTACAGTTTTGAACGGGAAGGCTAATTTGCATATTAATATTAAAAAATCGAATTTAATAAAATATGTGCTTAGTATTATTGATTCTAACTGTTTTTGGATTATTTAATGAATATAAAGCAAAAATCTCTTCAGTGAATCTTAAATGAAATCCATTAACAAGAAAAAATAACTGTCATTTTATTCTTACTTCCTCTTTTAACTAAATACATAAATTAGAAAAAATAACAATGGAAAGACGAAAGTGATGGAAGAGAAGTTTCAGTAGTTTCTATTTTTTATTATACTCCCTCTGTTTCAAATCTTTATTATATCCTTCTGTTTCAAATCTTTTTATCTGTATTCTTATTTAGTTTCATTAGCCTTTTTAATTTAATACAATTTTATTACATTAAAACTTAAATACTTGCACCCGGAGGTGCATATATTTGCTAGTTTTTGATATGTAGTTACCATAATATGTGTAATCTAGGAATAAAATATCAGAAAATTAGGTAGTTTTTTTTTGATTCTTTATTTATTAACATATTATGATAACTACATTATCATAATATAGTACTTTAATGCTTCTCACCAATGCCCATACCTGGTATATGTACTTCCAAAAAACGGATACAGATACAAAAATATATATCTCAAATATATATACTCACTAGAAGCATACGGAAACACAAAATCAATATATATATATATATATATTCTCTCCTGGTCTGAATATCTTCCAATTTTCCTTAGTATGCTTCTTCTCTCACACACACACACACACACACACACACACACATTGCATAATTGTGTATGGTGCGTAGTGCTTTTGAAAAAGCCCTGTAGCGAGAATGCCCAAGTGGAAAAATACGGACCGTTTGGGAAATTTGACCCCAAAGGCGGGAATCTCGCGAGTCACATGATAGACTTAGTTAAGTCAGTTTCAGCCAAAATGAGACGCAGAGCAAACGTGCGACTACGGGGCTGAACTCAGACCGCGTGGGGAATGGAAATGGTCAATAAAGCTTTGATCGAAGTAATAAAAAAAAGTATTGATAGTTAATTACCTGACTTTAAAAGAACTATCCCTTAATGAGCAAGCCCTTATGAAAAGAAGCAACACGAAGGAATAGGAGAAGACGATCAAAGATGTCCGAACGGAAAAAGATAGAAAGTAACAAGTAAGTAAGTCACACGACTCTATCTATCGCTCTATCTCTCGCTCTCTCTATGACCGGAAGACTCTTTCTCTCACTCTCAATGTATATAAGTAAATAACACTTCATTGATTCTCGGGGAAACATCTGAGTGAAGCGGTCAATAAAGAAGATCGTGCTGATAGTTTTCCAGTCTCATCACTATTGATTTTCCTTGAAAAAAGGCGCAACTGTAAACAGTCATTCCTATCCTCAATTCTTTAGGCAAAATTCAACTTATTTATTGGAGGACCCACGTACATTGACTAGTTAGCAGGACATATGTAACGATTTTATGGGCCATCGTTTAGGCTTCAGGCAAGAGTGCTTGTCCAGCGGAAATTGTTGAAAAAAATAAATAAATAAAAAACAAAAACAAAAAAAGGAAAAAGGGGACAATACTAATTTTGACAGTAATGTTGGCAGTAATAAGGTTAAGAAGTAGACTAGGAATAGCAAAATAATAACAATAATTAATATTTTTTTTACAAATAGGATTAGTAAAACTAGCAAATATATGCACCCTTCGGGTGCAAGTATTTAGGTTTTGATGTATAAAATATGTATTAAATTATAAACTATTTAAAAATGATAAACTGGGGGGTATAATCGAAAAATAGAACAGCTTTAGATTTAACTCTTCCATCATTTTCTTTCACTCCCGTCTTTCATTTTTCCTAATTTATCTATTTAGTTAGATTATGAAGTATTTAATAAATTACAGTTCTTTCGTCTTGTTTATGGATTTCTTTTAAGATTTATCCCCGAGATTTGCTCAGATTCGTTAAGAAAAACCAAACAATTAGAATCAATAATACTAAGCATATATTTATTAAAATCAAATTTTTAAATATCAATATGCAATTAGCCTTCTCGTTCACACTGTAAACCGCTATTTTGTTGTATATATAAATACAATTACATGTTATTAGTACGTAGATATGGTCAACAGTATTAATAAGGTATAAACAATTTTATCAATAATTGAGGTTTAAATAAAAATAAATTCATGGTAAATGTGACGTCAATAACTAAGGGAATCGTGACTTGAATAGTGATTTAGTTTCGGTTACAGACAGACAAACACACAATCTCCATTATAATAAGATTAGGTTTAGAAGTATAGAACAAAATACTATTACTATAAAATTTAATTTTTTCTGAATGAAATGATTGTAAATTATAATATTCCTGAATGAAATGATTTAAATATTTCTGAATGGAATCACCCACCTTATACCAAAAAAAGGGAAGTGTTGAGATTTTTTTCTGTATATAAGGTGTGTGCTAGACGCCCACTTTTATTTATAGACTGGGCGATTAGCACACACCTTATACACAGAAAAATCTCAACAAAGCTTCCTTTGCTTTTTCCTTGGTGCTCCTCAGTATTGTAAGTACTTGCGCAATGATTTGCAAATGAACGTGTCTCAGTATCAGTGATTAATTAGTCAACCAGCCACGCATTCGGGCTGTTTATTGACTGTGGTTTAAGACACGTGACCTAGCTTAGTCTATACATTTAAGTGGTTGTGGTTAGCTCAGTCGGTAGAGCGTTCGGCTAGAAACCATAAGGTTCCTAGTTCGATACCGGTCCTCGCCAACTCAGCGTATGAGAGTAGCACAGGATCTGCGCGTAAAGTAAGGAGCTGGTGGTAGGTGTGGCGCTCACCTCAGATGCTAAAACAATCTCCTTGTCTAGCGCTATTGAAAAGGGTATAGACTCCCTCGATGTATGGCTGATACCGACTTTAGGCCGCCCCGACGACTTTACTACTATTTGTAGCCAATCTTATATACAAAAATCTCCAACAACCAGTGAATATACCCCAGAATAATTAATGATTACATGTTTGGATGTTTACTTAAGAGCTATAGCGAAATTGTTCAATATGTAAAAGTATAATAATCTTCATTTAAACCTCTCACTTTTTTTCTTTCTTTCTCTTTACATTATCTTCGATTGACACGGATGAGCGAATCGCTTCTGCGCGCTACCCCTACCTTCCCCCCGACTTTCCTTCTTATATTTTTTCGTGTGTAACATATCCTTTTATTCTTTTCTTATAATAAAAATGAATGATCCATTATTTAGCTGAGGTAACAACACGACAAGAAAAGAAGAAAAAATTCGGTGGATAAGCAACACTACTAATCATGATTTACATTTTTTTTGCATTAGTCTTGGATGGTTTGGACGATCTCATTTCTAACCAGAAGGGGTTGCAAGAAGATCACGGTGTACAATAAACAAGTATTAATATATATATACCGTTATCATTTTAGTGTTTTGTATAGCTATCATGGCCAGGTTAGCTCAGTCGGTAGAGCGTTCGGCTAGAAACCACAAGGTTCCTAGTTCGATACCGGTCCTCCCCAACTCAGCGTATGAGTAGCACAGGGATGCTGTGCGGTAAAGTAAGGAGCTGATGGTAGGTGTGGCGCTCCACTTCAGATGCTAAACAACTATCCTTGGTCTAGCGATATTGAAAGGGGTAGACTCCTTCGCTGAGTGGCTGATACTGACATTAGGCCGCCTCGACGACTTTACTTACTTACACAGAAAAGTATGATAAGATATACAGACATGAGAGTAAGGGAAAGATATATAGAGAGAAGATGAGAGCGCGCAGAAGCGAAACGCTAACCTGTTTAAATCAAACATAATGAAAGAAGGAAAGACTTTACTTTTTATAGTTTCATTGGGAAGATGGTGGGAAATCCTTAACGCCAGCATTGACCAACTTTATTCCTCAAAATTTGGGATAAGACTCACGAAAACAAATCCACGTATTTAATATGGGTTAATCTGACTACTAATGGGTATGGCGGGGTGCTCACATTATTCACGTCATCACTTATCTGTCTCGGCAGCTGTTATTTGAGTTACCGACGTGAACACGTTGTGTCATATTAATGTCGACGTACACGAACTTGGTCAAGGAATGCACAGAAAGAAATGTTTGGAGCGTAACTTGGCCGAGATAAAAGCGGGGAAAATCCATAACCTTTACCTTATTGGGATTGCCAAAAGCGGGAAAAATCGATTGACCGACTTTTCAAACACTCAGTCTTGTTCTAATCTTTGCTTATTTTCAACATTTTCAACAGAGGAAAAAAAGTTTTTTTCTCTTTATTTATTTTTGTTTGTTTTCTGTAATCTTTCTTATTACCGCCCTGTCGCAGGGCGTTAGAATGCACCGACCGTACCGCTGCAGAGGGGTAAAGGACTCCCCCAATGGGGCCACTGTTTGGCGTGGGGTGGCGACCCGTGATGCTTTAAGGGATAGAGCCCAGGTGGATGAGCAGTTCATGACTTTGCAATATTCCACTTTGGCCCTATCTTGGGCTAGACGGCGGTCGGAGAGGCCCCCTCCGATCAATCGGCTGGTCACGTCAAGCCCTAGCACCTATATGATTTTCCCAACCCTATTGCCCTTATGGCAAGCCCCCCAACCCCTTTTATCATATGGGTGCTAGGAAGCGGTGGCTTGCGGGTTCTACATGTCCTGGGAATGACGTTAAACACTTATCTGATGGTGAGTTCCAGTTCTGGAGGTTTGGGGAATGTGGAGCACCCCTTCATCACCATTTGCTTCTTGGTCCACTCTGACCCGGAGTGGTAGTACCTGTTCAGGGTCCCATCTATGGGTTAAATAGAAAAATGTATTTATAAAAAAATTGTATTATCCATTATAGAATTGATTCTTGATTTTTCAAAACGTTATCGGACATTAAATGACCCTATCGAGGTTGATATGCCGTAAAACCGAACAGCCAATATCTTTTCTTTATTAGCAGGACCTGGGTAGATATACCACCGGGGTGGGTTAGTTAGTCGGTTAGAACCTAGCAAGGTCCTAGCTTCGATAGCCGGTCCTCGCCCAATCTTAGCCATTTGGAGTAGCACAGAGATTGTTGGCCGTTTAAAGTAAGGCCGTCGATGGTAGGTTGTTGGCGCATACACCCTCAGACGCCAAAACATTCCTTGACTAGGCGCAGGTTGAAAAGGGATATACTTCCCTCACTGATTGGCTGATACTGAACATTAGGCCTACCTCGACGAGCTGCTTAATACTGGTGCCTTCTTAATCTTGCGTCCGTTATATCTGCAACGCCCATCTATTAAAAATCAGACGTCCATCCCGTTCTATATTATAGAAGAAAGTTCTGGGAACTGCGGATGGCTGCTCGTCTTGGCGCATGGGG
>CM042137.1:147564055-147596555 GCA_023376005.1 Doryteuthis pealeii
TGACATCCATCGCGTTCGTTCGAACGGTTGGTAATTATGATATTATATATAAATATATATGTGTGTGTGATAGTGTGTGTGTGTGTGTGTAGAATTAAACAAAAGGCACACATCTCCTGTTTTTAACAGATTTTGAAGTTTTTGATGCTTTTTAATTTTCTGGCACTTTTAAATGTTTGGTATGGAGATTTCGGGTGGTAGGTAATGTCCACCAAAGTTCAGTTCCTGAGATAATGTTGCGGTCACTGTCGTAGTGCGATCATTCTAGGGGTGATGTAGTTGACATGTTTTTTTTTTTTTATTTTATTAATGTGGAGGCTGCGATAGGGAGAATTGTGAGAAGAGGTGGTTATATGGCTTATTTTAAGAATGGTGTGTACTGGTATTGGAATTAATTTGTGTTTAAGGATGATTTGTTTGGCTTTATGTATTAAAGCTTCTAGTATTTGGAGTTTTTGTTTATTTTTTCTTTGATGCAATGTGGGTTTACACCAATTCCACCCAGACATGTAAATTCTCATGTATGAGAATGAAACCAGATATGCGCTCGCAATGATACACACACACACACACACACACACACATATATATATATTATAGTAATAAAAATTAATTATATTAATTAAAATGTATATATTTATATATAGTATATGTCTTATTATAATATATATATAATTTAATATACCAAGCGTGTTTGGTAGAGTCCTTGCGGAGAGAAAAAACCCGGCAGAGAGTTTGATTGTAAAAAATATACAAACAAACATCAACCAGGAAGAAAAAATTTTTGAAAAAAATTTTTGAAAAAAAAAGAAAGACAGATATCGTGACCAACAAAAAATGATCTATTGGTATACGTGTGATTGTGGTCCCGACAAAGAAAAAACAATTTATATGTATATATAATAATGATATAAGATATAATTATATGTTTACTTTCGATCATGAGACCGCTTGGAGAAGCTAGATTTGTAAGAACGTGCTCGATACCTAAGTAGACGCGCAAAGAGTAAAGTAAGGGATAGTCGACTGGAGTTTGCAGACGAACCTGACCTATTGTTTCGCATAAGAGCTCTTGGGCAGGGGCTAAAATCTGCTGCCTTATAGTGTGCTGTAGTCAGATTTTTATGTTGAGTTCGAGCCGGATAATGAGCTTTATGCCGAACTAAATAGTGGTCGTCTGACTTGCTCCAGTAGAGGTATCCTGTATTGATATATTAGTTACAGTAGTAGGTATTAAGGTGAGAAATTTTCCCAACGCGAATTTATATATATGGCAGCTATTTTGGGCAAGCCACGATCTAGCTGCATTACGCAAAAGAGTTAGTCAAGAGCCGTACGGAGGAATTTGTGACTGTCTGTGTGTTTAGAATAGAGACTTGCGCGCGTTCTATAGTCATTTTCAACTGAAGGGTTTTTAATTCTCTTTTATAATTTTGGAGCCGATGTCGTGTTAAGGATTAGTTACAGATTTTTTAAAAGATAATGAAGCAGTGGATGAGAAAAACTTGAACTTTTGTTTAACTGATAAATTATAGTTTGAGATAGAATAAAGGCTGCGAGAGATAAAACATATAAAAAATGGGGTTGGGGGGGTGACGGGAATTTTGCGAGAAATGGTGAAGAAGTAAAGAAGAAAAATAAAAGAAATAAAAGAAGCATAAAAGAAAGAAGAAAAAAAAAAAGAAAGAAATGAACGCATATATTATTCCTCTGAACATGTCGATAAACGCAAAAGAAAAGAAAACGAATGAAACTTCATGGAGCAGAAACCATCACGACACAAACACACGCACACCACACAAGCACCACACACACAGCACACATATATATATATATATATGAGTTGATATAATATATGTATTTATATATATACATTTCATGGATATATAAATAAGCATAGAGTATATAGTATATTATATTATAATATATTATATATATATATATATAGTATATATACGCAGGGAAATGAAATCAACAAATATGAAATGAACGCAATATATATAATATATAATATATAATACGTTTTGACATTATAATAAGTACATTTCGAGAAGGTAAAAGAAGTAAATTACTCGCCACGAACAAACAAATATACATACACACGCATACACATATACATACATCAGCACACACACACACACACACTCACACACACACACACACACATGTATATATATATATATATATATATATATATATATAGTAAAAAGTAAAGTCGACGGGGCGGCCTAAAGTCGGTATAAGCGAGGGAGTCTATCCCCTTTTCACTAGCGCTAGACCTAGGAGATTTTTTTAGCGTCTGAGGTGGAGCACCACACCTACCATCAGCTCCTGACTTTACCGCACAGATCCTTGTGCTACTCATACGCTGAGTTGGCGAGGGCCGGTATCGAACTAGGTACCTTGTGGTTTCTAGCCGAACGCTCTACCGACTGAGTTAACCCGGATGGTGGTGTATGTTTGTGTTATAGATTTGAGAAAGAAAGACAAAAAAGTTTGCCGAAATTAATGCGTCTATATTCATTCGAATCTTCTGCTGAGCAGATTTTGATAAAAGAGTAAAAGAAGAGGGAAATGAACATATGTACATACGAAGGAGGGCTGAAAAGTTCATAGGCTGAAAAGACCATAGGATGACATCTTGTCTGATAGTGATGATGTTGAAAAATTAACCTCATTAGGTCACATTCCTAATACTAACACAACACACACACACACATAAACACATTATACACAACACACACACACACACGTACACAACACACACATATATATATATATATATATAATATATATAATATTTAATAAATATATATATATATAAATATATATATAATTATAATATATATAAATATATATATATATTATATATAATATATTATAATATAAATAATATATATATATATATAGTATATAATTATATGTATATATATATATATATATATATATATATAATATATATATATATATATATGTATGACTATTAATATTAAACATACGCATATCGTTGAAGAAAAATTGATAGAATGAAGAAAAAAAAAGGAATCAATTTTACGCATTTGAATATTATCATAGTACATTTCGAGAAAAGAATGAAATGAAATAAAATTACAAATATATATATATATACATATATATATATTATATGTGTGTGTGTGTGTGTGTGTGTGTGTGTGTGTGTGTGTGTGTAGTGTGTGTGTTCGTGTGCATATCGTAGATATTTGAAAAGAAGAAAGAAAGAAGGAAAGAAGAAAGGTGAAGGGAGAAAGTAAGAATACAAACAAGCCACACGATAGTTTTAGAAAGATTGAAATTACAAAGAAAGAAAAAGACGAAACAACACACAGATTTATATTTGCGCATTGTGATTGTTTTAAAGAACAGAGAAAGATAAATGAAAATAAATAAATAGATAGATAACTGAAAAAGAATGAGAAAGAAAGAAAGAAAGAAAGAAAGAAAGAAAGAAAGAAAGATAGGATACAGAAGGGAAAAGATAAATAAAAAGAAATAAAGAATGAAAGAATGAAAGAATGGAAGTACGAAAGTAGAAAGGAAAATAAAAATAAATATTAAGAAAGAAAGAAAGAAAGAAAGAAAGAAAGAAAGAAAGAAAGAAAGAAAGAAAGAAAAGACAAATGAAAATAAAGAGAGATAGAAAGAAAACAACCAAACGAAAGAAAATAGAAGTAAAAAGACAAATATAAAGAAAGAAAGAAAGAAAAGAAGAAAGAAAGAACTAGAGTAGAAGGAAAAAGAAAAATGAAAATAAAGAAATAAATAGATAAAGAAAGAAAGAAAAAAGAACGACAGTAGAAGCGAAGAGAAGAGAAAAAGAATAAAAGGAAGAAAGAAAGAATGTAGAAGCGAAAAGACAAATAAAAAGAAAGAAAGACAAAAGAAAGAAAAAAGAAAAAGAAAGAAAAAGAAAGAAAGTAGAAGCGAAAAGAAAAAAAAAGAAGAAAAGAAAGAAAGACAAAAGAACGAAAGTAGAAGCGAAAAGAAAAAGAAAAAGAAAGAAAGAAAGAAAAAAGAAAGAAAAAGAAAAGAAAAAGAAAGAAAGAAAGTAGAACAGCAAAAAGAAAGAAAAAAGAAAAAAGAAAAAAGAACAAGAAAAAGAAAGAAAGAAGTAGAAGCGAAAAGATAAACAAAAAGAAAGAAAGAAAGAAAGAAAAAAGAAAAAAACAAAAACAAAAGTAGAAGCGAAAAGACAAATCAAGAAAGAAGAGGGGGGAAAAAGAAGAAAGAAAGTAGAGAGCGAAAAGAAAAAGAAAAGAAGAAAGAAAGAAAGAAAGAAAAGAAAGAAAGAGAATAGAAGCAAAAAGACAAATAAAAAGAAAGAAAGAAAAACAATAAAAAAGAAAAAAAAGAAAGACAAATAAAAAGAAAGAAAGAAAGAACGAAGTAGAAGCGAATAAAAATAAAAAGAAAGAAGACAAATAAAGAAAAAAGAATAAATAAAGAAAGAAAGAAATAAAGAAAGAAAGAAAGAAAGAAGAAAGCAAAGAAAGAAAGACAAATAAAAAGAAAGAAAGAAAGAAAGAACGAAAGTAGAAGCGAAAATAAAAAATAAAAAGAAAGAAAGACAAATAATAGAAAGAAAGAAAGAAAGAAGAAAAAAGAAAGACAAATAAAAGAAAAGAAAGAAAGAAAGAACGCAAGTAGAAGCGAATAAAAATAAAAAGAAAGAAAGACAAATAAAAGAAAGAAAGAAAGAAAGAAAGAAAGAAAGAAAAAAAGAAAGACAAATAAAAGAAAGAAAGAAAAAGAACGAAAGTAGAAGCGAAAAATAAAAATAAAAAGAAAGAAAGACAAATAAAAGAAAAGAAAGAAAAGAAGAAAGAAGAAAAGATCAAATAAAAAGAAGAGAAAGAAAGGAATATCGAAGTGAAAAACCGAAAGCCGAAAGCTAAAGAAGAAGCAATGTCAGAAAAGAAAGGTAAGAAAGAAAAAGAAAATGAGAAGACAAGGAGTCTTTTTGAAAAGGGCAAAAATCACTGGCGGCAATGGACGCGAAACTCTTGCGTTGGCGACAAAAAAAGTCAAAGTGACAAACGACAAAGAAACAAGCTGACTAACAATAAATCATATCTATCACTCACATCTCTTGACTCTTACTACTTCTTCATCACCGATAACCACCCACTAAAAAAAACAAAAAAAAAAACAAACAAAAACAACCACCTATCACCAACCTCACCAGCGTCACCCACTTCAAGACTTGCAAAATTGCCTGTACGCTAAACGGTACGAGACGCTGCTCACGGTACGCTAGGGTGACCACGATACGATCGTATGAGAATTGGTTTTACCGAATCGCCCGAATGTTATATTATCTGATAGGTTGCTTTAATAATCATTAGGGAAATGTGACCTTAGCAGATGAGCGCTTCTTGTCAAAGTCTTGCTACTTGTCCACTTTGGCGTCGTATTTTACTTTCTTTGATATCAACGCCAAGTGGATCAGCTGACAAATATGGCGTAAGGACAAGTGCTGCCTTCTTACATTCGAGTGAGGAATTATCACTCAGTAAAAGGTCAACGATTCACCACTATCGTTCGTCTTCTCTCTCTCTCTCTCTCTCTCTCTCTCTCTCTCTCTCTCTCTCTCTCTCTCTCTCTCTCTCTCTCTTGGAAATGTTCCTTCCCCCTCCGCTCTTTCCTACTGTCTTTTAGTCTTTCTTTATTTCGCCTCTCCACTTCTTCTTCTTCTTCTTCTTCTTCTTCTTCTTCTTCTTCTTCTTCTTCTTCTTCTTCTTCTTCTTCTTCACAGCTTCCCTCTCTTTTTGTTTGTTTTTCTCTCTTTCTCCTCCTCCTTCTTCTTCTTCTTCTTCTTCTTCTTCTTCTTCTTCTTCTTCTTCTTCTTCTTCTTCGTCTTCTTCTTCTTCTTCTTCTTCTTCTTCTTGCGATGGATGCCAGTTTTGATTTGTTTTGTTTGGTGGAATTTACGGCATGTCAACCCTTGTTGGGTTATTTTATGCGGAAGACATTCTTGGAAATGTTCCTTCCCTCGCTCTTTCCTGCTGTCTTTTAGTCTTTCTTTATTTCGCCTCTACACTTCTTCTCTCTTTTTCTTCTTCTTCTTCTTCTTCTTCTTCTTCTTCTCTTTTCTTCTTCTTTGCGATGGATGCCAGTTTTGATTTTTGTTTGTTTGGTGGAGTTTACGGCATGTCAACCCTTGTTGGGTTATTTTATGCTGAAGACATTTGGTTTTATTCATTCTTGATGGGTACTCAATTTTTTAAAAACTCATTTTTTTAAACACATTTTTCTATTGAACCCAATCAACCAAAACATTTAAATCTCTGAGAATGAAGGAAATAGATTATTCCTTATTAATCATTCCGTAGATTATTCTAATTTTACTTTTTTATTTTATTTTATTTCATTTATTTATTTATTTTACAAATATCTTCATTTTAAATTTTTGCAACGTTTAGTCTGATATATTCATCGATCTTCCTGAATTTCCTTAAAGTTTTCAGATTAAGTGTTTACACTATTCCGTCTGAATTTTTTTCATATTATTTGTTTTTTATTTTTTCGGAATCATTCACTCTCACAACACAATATTCACCTACCTCCATTCTTGATGAAGATTGTAAAAACCGAAATTCATCTTTTGGAAATACTTTGTTTTACTATCTTTTTTACATACAGTTGGATTTAATTCCTTATTTTACTCCCATTTCAATACTATGTAGTTTTATTATTCTGTAAACTATCTGAAAACCCGCACAAAAGTCGTAACTTGTCTAATCTCACCTAATTGCAGAAGATATAAAAACAGAGGCATGGGACATCCAGTGAGGATCAAACTCACTAACAATAGTTTACTATTTTGTTTGCTAACTATTACTCAACGTATGCTGCCCAAAATTTAGATTAGTACCAATGATAATAAAAAAGACATTCCTAAGAAACCCTGGGTCCAATACAAGTGAGTGTCTCTGTATGTCTTGTTGCGTTGCTTCCACCAGTCACGAGGTGATGGAGTGAGTGATCGTCTGGAAAATTGGAATAACAAATTAGTAATAACATCCAGTTTTAAAAAGGATATATCTATATATCAATACTCCTGCTCATTAATTCTACGACCGTTATCATCTTGTAACACCCTTGGTTAAATGAGACTGTCCAAATCATCCAAGATGAAATGCAAAAATATAAATCCTGATTATCCGGTGTTGCTCATCTGCTGAATTCTTATTTCTTATGAGTGTCGTCACCTCAGTTGAATAACGGACCATTCCGTTTTTTATTATAAAGAAAGAAAGGGAAGAAAAGGGACATGCTACACAGAAAAATAGAATATTCAATAAAGAAAGTAAGTAGGTGAAAGATTGAGAGGGGGTGGTAAGCGTGCAGAAACGTTAACGCTAATCGGTTTCAATCGAACACAATGAAAAGAGGAAAATAATGAAATAAAGAATAAGAGAGAGAGAGAGAGAGAGAGAGAGAGAGAGAGAGAGAGAGAGAGAGAAATCAAAATTAATATACATTTTACATAGTGAACTATTTTCAATAGCTCTTTGGTAAACATATCAAACGTTGTAATAATTAAATTATCATACTGTGATATATCCACAGGTCCTGCTCGTAATGTCTAATAATCTTAGAGGGAGATTGAATGTCGGAGTTTCAGGTCACTTTGTTCGCAAAACATAATGTGATAATAGTGAAAGTTCATCCCATGTCTTGATGTTCTTACTTTGTTGGTTCTCTCACCTTTTACATTTCCCTTCCCCGTTTTCCCCATCTCTGAACCGCTGACTTAAATTTGTAGGATTGTTTATCTCCAATGAAGTCCTTCTGTCACGCCACTTGAGCTGACCTTGAGAAAACGCGACCACTTCAATCACCTCTTAATTTTTAAATCTAATCATTTATTTACACAGTGTCATCTGTCATCAGGTGATCTTGACGTACCGGTAATTTTCACCTTTATTGGGCTAAATTCATAGCAAATAAAGCATTTAGAGTAACCTCCATTGACTTTCACTTTGAAACAAGCCAGTGGCTATTTTGAAAGTCTCCGTGCAAAATAAACAAATCTTAGAAACTTTTTTCGAAAACAATACAACTGCATGCTTTAACACAAAAATATCATAAATTGTGTTCTTAATAACAATTAAGTTCATTTCAGATAATTTTATGCTAGGAATTTAGCCAACTGACTTTCACTTTGAAACAAGCGGTAGCTATTTTGAAAGTCTCCGTGCGAAAATACACAAATCTAGAAAAATTACCGACATACCTATCTCTCATTCCAAAATTTGTATGTTCAAACCTATAGGGCTCCCAAAATATTTTTACTGTTAAATTTTCAGTTTTCTGTTATGCGGAAAAAATAATCACCTATCGGGGTCAGGATTTGAACCAAGATTAACCTGACCACCAAAACAGGTTTCTTTAGCATTTTTAAAAAAGAGTAAGACTTTTTATTCTTTATTTTTTGTTTTATGTTTATTTTTATTTCTTACTTGTTTGTATTCGTGGTTAATTTATTTCCCAGTAATGATGGAGGGGGGACTAAAAAAAGTAACTCAACACGTTTAACGAGTTATCAGAGATCCCCCTTCCTTTATTCTGATGTACACCTGGCCTCATTCTAGAAACAATCTTATAATGACCTGGCCAACGTCAAATAAAATTAAATAAAACCAACACTTTAATCTAATTACCATATCCCTGATTAAACATTAAAAGTACTATGTCTGTCTGAAGAAAGCGCTGATGGAAAACGGAAAATATAGTAGTAACAATATTTTTTTTTTGGGGGGGGGTCGAGTATTATATTTTTCTGCATACAAGTTATTGGAATACGCATAGGAAAATATGGACTGCTATTAAATAGGTTATCGACCATATGGATCTGATATCTAATAAAATAAAACATGAATTCGTCCAAGCTGTGGCCGTATCATTACAACTGTGCCACTTAGACTAACGAAACGCCTGGAGAAAATGCTACAAGAGAACATGTTACCTACTATTTTGAAAATATCCTAGCAACAGCACCATTAAAAAAAACAGAATTGACGTTCTACTATAGATTCCTACAAATGAACACACCAGTGTTGACCTACCCAGCAAAAACTTGCATTCAATAGTTCTTTGGGGACACTGTATGCCGACTACAAAGACCAATAGTTACGGATGGAGAGAGCGTAAAAGAATCCGTGCTGTCAGCACGTCTTGAGAAGGGTGATGATGATATATATAAGTTACATTGATGGCTTGTTGTGAACTTTGATTTAGTTATTTCCAACCGGGTATGACGTTAAACTCCATCTAATGATGAAGTTTCAATTTTTGAATACTCCTTCATTGCCATTACTCCCAGGTCCACTCTGACCTGGAGTGGTAGTAACTCTTAGGTTAAATAGCTAAAAAGAAATGAGATTTTAAAAAATGTGAATATTCAACAAGAATGAATAAAACAGCACGTCTTCGGCATAAAACACAATAAGGTTTGACTTGTAAAAACCGGGATTTAAAAAGCCGATTTTCAAAGCAAGCATTCCTTAATCATTAGAATACGTAGTATGTAACGTCATCGTTTTACGTCGTTATTCTACCTCATGTCAGGCGAATCACGGTATCTAATGGTAAAGTTCCAGTTCTGGATCTCTGGAGAATGGGGAGTACCCCTTCATTGATGATGATATATATAAGTTACATTGATGGCTTGTTGTGAACTTTGATTTAGTCATGTTTCCAACCGGGTATGACGTTAAACTCCATCTAATGATGAAGTTTCAATTCACCCGGAGTGGAAGGGTTGGTTAGCGTTTTATCTATGGATTAAATATAACAAAATGTGTTCAAACCAAAAAAGTTTTTAAAAAAATTGAATTTAAATAATATATGGAGTACCCATCAAGAATGAATAAAACAAAACATCTTCGGCATAAAATGACCCAATGGGTTTACATGCCGTAAAACCCAACCACCCAAAGAAGCAAGGTTTAATGAATATATGCATTGTTGCAGGAGATGATAGATGAGGTCCGCCCTGTCGGCTGGGGCGTTAGAATGCACCGACTGCACCTCTACAGGGGGGTAAGACTCCCCCAATGGGGCCACCTTTTGGCCGTGGGTGGCGACCCGTGATGCTTAAGGATGGAGCCCAGGTGGATGAGTAGTTAATGACCTGCAATACTCCACTTTGGCCCTATCTTGGGCTAGACGGGCGGTCGGAGAGGCCTCCTCCGATCAATCGGCTGGTCACGTCAAGCCCTAGCACCTATATGATTTTCCCAACCCTATTGCCCTAATGGCAAGCCCCAACCCCTTTTTATCATATGGGTGCTATAAGGCGGTGGCTGGGGGTCTATATGTCCTGGGAATGACGTTAAACTCTATCTGATGGTGAGGTTCCAGTTCTGGAGGTTTGGGGAATGTGGAGCACCCCTTCATCACCATTGCCCCCTGGTCCACTCTGACCCGGAGTGGTAGTACCTGTTCGGGTCCCATCTATGGGTTAAATAGAAAAATGTATTCATAAAAAAATTGTATTATCCATTAAGAATTGATTTATTTCAAAACTTTATCGGCATTAAATGACCCACTGAGGTTGATATGCCGTAAAACAAAACAAACCAAACAAACCAAACAGATGAGGTATCGTCTCTATTGGAAGTAGAAAATGCAGTGAAAAGTGTGCAACATATTTTTATATTATCTGATATGCAACAGGATTTTGGTTGATTGTTGTTTGAAAGTGAGTAACTGCGGTTTTGTACTAGCGTCACATATTTGTATTTCCTGTCACAAGGTTTACACTGTAAACAACACCGGTCTAGACAAAATACGTTTGTGGTATACGCGTCATGTTTGCTGGTTGTGTTTCTGTGTGTTGTCTGCAATTCTTTCTTTTCTTTTAGACGATTTTTGTTTGAATGCTGATCCTTGTTAACGCCTAACTAAATGTACATCCACCGACACAGATACGGACACATAGATGCCAAGCAAAACTATTTGATGGAACGCCTGCTTTAAAATGTTGGTTTGTGTAATTCATTTGTGTAGTGAGGTTCATTCTCACCAAATGTCCTGATATGTCTAGTGCTATCTAAGCTAAGCATATTTACTTAGTGGCTGCTTGGTTGGATTTTACGGCATGTCAGCCATTGTTGGGTTATTTATATGGGAGACATTCGGTTTTATTCATTCTTCATGGAACTCAATTTTTTAAAAAACTCAAGTTTTTAAACAATTTTTTGAAAACTCATTTTTTCTATTTAATCCATAAATGGGACCCTAACAGGTACTTCCCTTCCGGGTCAGAGTGGATCTGGGAGTGATGGTAATGAATGGGTACTCCACATTCCCCAGAGCTCCAAACTGGAACTTCATCATCAAATAGAGTTTAACGCCATACCCATGACAATAAGAGCCCCAGTCACCGCCTTCTAGCTCTTATATGATGAAAAAGGTTGGAGGTTTGCCGTAAGGGCTCTAGGGTTGGGACAATCATATAGGTGCTAGGGCTTGACGTAACCAGCAGACTGATTGAAGGGGGCCTCTCCAACCGCCAGTCTTGTCTAAGTAAGGGTCATAGTGGAGTGTTGCATGTCATGGACTGCTCAGCCACTAGGGTTCCATGCTTAAGCATCATGGGTCCCCACCCATGCCCAAAAGTGGCCCGATTGGGGCGATTTTACCCCTGTGCATGGGTGGCACAACCGACAGGGCTCTTAAGACGTTGGTTTGTGTAATTCACTAGTTTAGTTAGGTTAATTCTCACCAAGTGTCTTACTATAGGGCCGGGTTAGCTCAGTCGGTAGAGCGTTCGGCTAGAAACCACAAAGTTCCTAGTTCGATACCGGTCCTCGCCAAATCAACAGAATAACAAATGGCAAACCTTTTACTGTGCGGTAAAGTAAGGAGCTGATGGTAGGTGTGGCGCTCCACCTCAGATGCCAAAAAAATCTCCTTGGTCTAGCGCTAGTGAAAAGGGGATAGACTCCCTCGCTGATTGGCTAATACCGACTCAAGGTCGCTCTATGGGTCGAATAGAAAAAAAATCGTATCAAATATGTGTTTACAAATCTGACTTTACTTTTTACTTACTATATGTATTTAGTGGATTATTCCCCTCTGTTTTCATATTCTAAAAGGAACTTTGGAGAAACTGTCTCTCAGCTGATCTATCATTTAGCTGTTAATTCAAAATTCGGAACTTTTACGATAAATTTGTCGAATCTCATAGATAGATAGAGAGGGGGGGAGAAAACATTTTCTATGAATGCCTTGTTGGCGGACTCAGAATATACTGACTGTATCCCCTGCAGTGAGACAAGACCTCTCCATAAGGAATGTCCTGGTTATGAAATTAAACTGCATTTGATTGTGAGCTTCCAGAGATGTGGGGACAGTGGAGTACCCCAGCATTACAATTACTCCCAGGTCCACTTTTGGTAGTTGTTAGAGTTCCCTCTGTGGGTCGAATAGAAAAAAATCGTATCAAATATGTGTTTACAAATCTGAGTTTGAAAAAAATGAATACCCATCAAGAAGGAATAAAACAAAATGTCTTCGACATAAAATAACCCAACAAGAGTTGACATGCCGTAAAATCCAACCAAACAACAAACAACACCCACATAAGATGGAAAATAACCCAAAGAACCGGGAGAGAGAAAGAAAGAGAAAAAATAAAATAAACTAAAATTCTGTCTTGTCAACAAAGAATCCCAAGCAGATCTGTTTGCGTTTACTTTATATTAATGTTCGGACCATATGGCCTAGGCCTTTTGCGATCTAGATTCTTGGGGACATTTTTTTCATTTACACGGTCAAAATCCGGTTAATTGTTAACCGACGATTTTTAGAGTTTAAAAAAAAGATTATAACCTAACCCAGCCCTAACCCTAACCCCTAACCCTAACCCTACCCCTAACAAACAACCGGATTTTGACAGTGTAAATGAGAAAAGTGTCCTTGTGAGTCGAGATCGTGGAAGGGGTGCCTAAAGGTCATATGGTCCAAATGTTCTTGGGAAAGGTTCGAATCCATCTGAGCGTTCTTGCTGTGATAGAATCTGACGGCGAGGCTGTAAAACCAGAGCTTTAAGGAGTGTGAATACACCTTCATTGTTCCTGTTGAGGTCCCATCTATCTGTCAAATACGTTGGTTTGGAAATAATTTTTATTAGATAGGAATACTTGACACTGTATAACTTTATGTAAATTATATTTGTTTACTAAGGATTATTATTGTTGGCACCCTTCCTTCTGCTAAAGACGATGGCGTAGTGCCCACATTTTTTAACTGCATCTGCGCGAGTGGCTGAACAGGCCAATTTTTGAATGGCAATCTATGGTGCAGTGACTACAAACAAAAGAGTGATGCTTGCTGGAGTTGCTGTTTTCTCTCCTTCCTTCTTTCTCTCTTTTCTGTGGCGGCTTCTTTCCTCTCCTTTTCACTCCTTTTCGTCCCTTGTCTGACAAGGAGACGCCAGGCCGCTCGGTTTTCTGCACCGCCTTCCCATGTGTTGGTGTTGATTTGGCATGTCTTCATGTTTGATCGAAAATTTAAACAATGTTTAAATTTTTTTTTATTTACTTTTTAAACAAATTAAAATTCTCTTCCATAAATAACATTTCTTTTGCATTTAATATGGTAGGAGACATTAATTTTTTTTTCTTAATTTTAATTTTTAAATTAAAAAAAATACATACAATTCGTCGATTATTTATTCACTAAATTTTACATAATACAAAAAAAATTAAAGAATTATTTTTGATTTAAATACGGTTGCTTTATTTTTATGCAATTATTTAATGCAATTACTATATATATATATATATATATATATATATATATATATATATATATATATATATATATATATTGAAAGTTTTTTCACTTTGAAATATGATATTAATTAAATTAATTCTACTTCAATTTTTTTCAATTTTTTTACCATAATAATTTCATATTCGATCGGCTATGCTTTGAATTAATATGTTTTTTTTTAAATTTATCTATTATTAAATTTTATATATTACAAAAAAATTAAAATTAAAGAATTATTTTAAATTTAAATATTGTATCTATTTAATTTTTTTGTATGTATCTTTTTTGAATATTAGTTTAACAAATCGCCTCATTTATATCTTTTTGAAATTTTATTTTATAATATATTTAATTATTTAATCAAAAATGTCTCACGATATCGGTGATGTCAAGATGCAAACGATTATTGATGTATAAATATATATATCTAATAATTAATAATTAATATATATATAGAATGATGTGTGTTGTGCTGTGTGTGTGTTTGTGTGTATGTGGTTTTTAGTATTTATAACAAACGTTTAAGGGTAGATAAGTACTAAAAAAAACTCAAGTACTTCTAAAAATGATGAGGATTTATAAAAATTATTTAGGAGAAAAAGTAAATAAACATCATTTTCACAAATATTCCAGTGCATGTATGCCTTCTAAATTTCTATTTTACACATACATACAATGCTCAAACAGCTATAAAATCATACAATATAATATATATATATTATATATATATATATATATAATATATATATATATAATATATATATATATAGTAAGAGATATGAGGAACATAAGGACAGACCTCAAACAAAATGTAGGATATATTTCGCTAGAGCTTTGAGCTCAGCAATCAAGCAGTTTTTTTATTGATTATCAAATGTATCATACAATGTTTTATTAGAGAGGACGGGACAGGATGGATGAGAGAAGAGGTCAAGTGGGTGGGTTAGTGTTTGTGAGGAAAGATTTTGATGGTCAGACGGGGATTCATAGGAAGAAAGGGAAGGAGATCGAAAGCAAAGAGAGAGGATAAAACAGAGTGAGTGGAAAAATACATTTTGAAAGGGACGAGTTTGTAGCGGAGGGAGTTAGCCATCTTGGAGAGAAATTTGATCCAAAGAAGCGGTAAAGAGAGTAATTAAAAGGGGAGAGGATAGGTAGGGGTGGGTATAGGTGGAGTTGGTCAATCAGTGTGAGGAAAATGAGGTGAGGGGAGAAGTTTGGTTAGTGAAGCGGGGGTTGGGGAATTGGTTAGATGAAGGGAAAAAGAGAAAGCAACGAAGTGTGAGGAAATGAGGAGACCATGTAGGTTAGGAAGAGGAAATAAATCACCTCACAATTCAGTCATAATGGATCTGCGGGACTAACTTAAAAAAATCTCCCTCTACCCTGGCGACGCTGCGTAGCCACTGCTAGTAGATATATAAAGGGCAGTTGTGTTAATCTGTATGTCCGGAGGAAACTTCGAAAATAAAATAATTAACGACAAAGTAAATATATATACACATTAAATATCACCAGGGCTTGGTTTTTGAGCAAAAATAATAGAGATTTGATTTATATTCGTGGTGATGATTAAAAAAAATGAAATTTGAATGATAACAGCATGAATTTTTTTTTTTCATTTAATATTTTAGATAGTAACATTGATATTTCTTTTCGGAGTAGCTGGATCAATGCAAGGTCTATTTTTTTTACATAGGGATTTAAATGAGACATCCCACGAGGATTCAACTCACGATTCAGTAATATTGGATCTGTGGGAATAACTTTTTAAAAATCCCCCTCTACCCAGGCAATGCCGGGTGGCCGCTGCTAGTCTTATTATAAATATATGCAAACAAGTAAATTAAACCTCCATGGACACCTATTTTTTTATTCATCCTGCCAACATTTTATTTACCCATGATCTATAGTTGGTTGGTTGGTTGGTTGGTTGGTTACGGCATGTTAACTCTTGTTGGGTTACTTTATGCCGATAGCATTTTATTTTATTTATTTTTGATGGGTACTCATTTTTTTAAACTTAAGTTTTTTTTAACCACGTTTCTTTTAAAACTATTTCTCTATGTAACCCATAGATGGGACCCTAACAAGTACTAGCACTCCGATACAGAGTGGACCTGAGAGTAATGGTGATGACGGAGTAATCTACATTCCCTAGTGCTCCAGAATTGGAAGTTCCCCATCAGATAGTTTAATGTCATACCAGGACATTAACACCAGTAGCCACCGCCTTCTAGCACATATATGATAAAAATGGCAGTAGGGTTGGGACTGATCTTTATAGACCATTTTGAGAAGCCCTGAAGTAGACAGTAGACTGGAGGTGGATGGGATATCCTGAATGAAGTCGTGACTTAACATTTGGTAATTTGCTGTGGGGTCTGGTAAAAGATCATTTTTTTTTTACATCATGCCCAATTAATGTATCCATAGCTAGGTAGAAAAGATAGTTGGTTGGTCCTTTTTTTTCTTCTTTAATGGCATATCAACTCTTTCGGATGATAATGCCATATCAAGTCATTTTTGATAAACAAAGTACTTAGATTGCTTAGAGTACAGAAAAGATGGGTTCATGCCTTTCCTCATAGATATTAATGTGAACTGAACATAAACAGCTTCATACAAAATTTGGTTAAGGAACGGAAGACTTTCACAGAACGATGTTTCTTGAATTACAACCACCAAAAGAAAAAAAATAACCAAAGGAACTTGGAGAAAGAAAAAAGCTAAAAATCTGTCTTGTCAACCAAAAGTCATATAGAGATATACAAATATTTTTTTTAGCCTGGGATTTTGTGACCACCCTATACGGTTTGCGACAAGAGATGTTATTTGAGTATTGCACTGCTAAATATAATCAAATACTTAGAAACGCACAAATACACGCGCATGCGTACAAATGGTGACCCTGAACTCTCTCACCGATCTCATAACACGTGGTAATACTACAAACCCCGTTATGTTATGAAATGAAGAGCCTCTATTCGGTCGAAGTAGGTATGTGGGGGTTGTAGTGACTAGGGTGAACAAGTAGAAATGGGCCTTTTTTTTCCATATTTGGATAAGAAGATTACGACAGAGGAAAACGTATTTAAAAAATAAAAAATAAAAAATAAAAAGGAAATGAAGAAACTAAAGTTTAGTGCAAATAAAATAAAAGCAAATAAAACGAAGAGTGAAAATTTTATTTTTGTTATTTATAATTTTCAATTTGAAAAAAAAAGTCAGTTCTTTAGAGCAGACAGTAAGATTGAAGTACAAGTCAACGTTTCAAAAATCACCCCACACCCCTCACTGCATCTCACCTGCTAGACAAAGAAAACAAACAATATATATTTGAGAAAAAAAAATTAGAAGTTACTATAAGTTTGTTTATATTAAACCCTATACACGACATGTTGTTTTTTATTTCAACATCGTTTACTAAGATTTTTGGATCAACGTTTCTGTTCTTTTTGTTTATTAAACATTTGTATGTATCTATATTGTTGCTTATTTATAACTTTTTTTCGTGCTACGTTCACTTTTTATTTCATATAATTCTTCTACATTTGCTCTCCTGTTTATTTAAAAATGACACTTTTCTTTTTAATCAACAAACACACACACAAGCACACACATATACACACAGACAGACACAGAGACACACAGTGACAAGCATATATATATATATATATATATATATATATATATATATATATATATATATATATAAGTGGGGATATCAAGTGTTATTTCATATCATAAATTGAGAACTCAAACGTACATACGAAGATTTGTGTATATATTCTTACATATACGGAGTATTATATAAATAAATAAATAAATAAATAAAAGATATATAAGTAAGTAAAGTCGTCGGGGTGGCCTAAATCGGTATTAGCCAATCAGCGAAGGAGTCTATCCCCTTTTCACTAACGCTAGACCAAGGAGATTGTTTTTGCGTCTGAGGTGGAGCACCACACCTACCATCAGCTCCTTACTTTACCGCACAGACTCCTGTGCTACTCATACGCTGAGTTGGCGAGGGCCGGTATCGAACTAGGAACCTTGTGGTTTCTAGCCGAACGCTCTACCGATTGAGCTAAACCCGGCCCTTAGAAAATAAATTTATTTCGACTTTGCCGTCTCATCAGTTCTTTTTTTTTTTTTCTTTTTTTTTTTTCTTTTTTCACCGTCGGCCTTACTGGTGTGATTTTGTCGTTTCTTTATTTTTTGTCTTTTTTTTTTCAATTTTTTTCCCCTCAAATTCTGCGTTTGTTAGATATGCCATGAACTGGCTAATGTAATCAGTCTAGGAGAAGTGAAACTTTGAAATTCAAACCAAATGTAACCCGCTTAAATAATTTATCTTGTTTCACATCCTGCTTGCGACAGAGAGGTTTAACAAATATATACATACATACATACGTAGCAATCGCATAATCTTTACAAATCACTGCAGTCCCTCATAATTCTATAACCCCACCATCAGAACCTTTTCTCTCATGAGCCCACGAGTGACTCATCAATCCTGCTACAGATCCACACATTTTGATGCAAATGTGACACAGGAAGGACGTCCTTTTCACTGGACTAATTGGATCAGATAGTGAAATTTGATGCTTGAGCAACACGGTATGAAATACATACATACACACAGTACTGTTCATATGTATTTTGAATAAATGTCAATTGAATTTGTAAATTAAAAATGTGAACGTTAGACAAGTTGCGTCAAATGAATGCATCTCTAGGGTTATCTGCCCTTGTTTGGCTGGAAGAGTTATCTTCCCTTGTGTCTCTGGTTTTCCCAACCTGGCACTCTGACTATTTAAGCAGGCAAGCGCCAAGTTTGAACTCTCTTTCGTTCTCCGGGACTTGACGAACACACATGGGTTAGACGGATTGTCTACACCCTTCTTGTGTGGGAATGTTCCCCCCCCCACACACACAGACAACATAGTAAGTGACTTTGACTTATGGACTTTCCATAACTTATATTCTTCCATTTTGCATCTTGTCACATATAAGTGTTACTCATATATCTACCATATTGTTTCTTATGTATCTCGTTGTATAAATGCTTCTCCACGTGCTCCTTGTATTAAAGTCCATTGTGTATTTAACACCCTTAGTAGGGGTTGTTTGTTCATATATGTACCAAGTTGGGAGGCCTCTAAGCCAACCAACTAATTATAATTAACATTATATTACTTTTGAACCCAACACATCCACTAAAGTTTTGTGATTTTGTCTGCAAAATTTCTAGGAAATGTATTTTTTATAAAAACAAATTCTTTGATGAAAAAAAAAATGATCTTTCTAAAATCTTGTTGGCAATCGATCAAAGGGATCGGACATGAAAATTGGGTATTGCTTTATCATTGGTTTTTCGCAAATTTGTCACCGAAACTTTGTGGGGAAGATCAATGAAGAAGTGCTTGGATTCCGTCGGTGAAAAACTTCATCAACAGCGGATATGACGTCATCATATGAGGCCTATGAACTTTTCAGACCACCCTCGTATACAAGTATTCATATATGTTTGTAACTGAGTGGGTCACAGTGTTTATGAAAAGAAAGAATAGAGAGAGAGAGAGAGAGAGAGAGAGAGAGAGAGAGAGAGAGAGAGAGAGAGAGAGACGGTATAATAGATCTTATCTATCTGTGCAATTTTGAGTGAAACGATAAATAAGACACGCACACATACATACATACATACATATACAGGCTTATTGAAAAGTAACTCCTTATTTCAAACCATTTATACTTTTTTATATGCAGTTACATTTTTGTAAATTTGTTAATGTGTGTTCCTTAATATATGGCAATTAAATCTGTGTTATGCAAGATGGTGCTGCTCCACATTTTGCTACTGTTGTTTCTGAATGGCTTAATCAGCATTTTCCTGGAAAATGGATAGTTACACATGGTCCACACGAGTGACCGACCAGAAGCCCTGATTTAACACACTGCGACATTTTTTTTTTTTTTTGAGTGTGTTGAAGGAGAAAGTCTACTCTACGAAAGCAATGACTTTGAAAAAACATGAAGGACGAATACAAGAATTTATTTCGGACATTCCACAAAAGCTCCTGGGAAAATCAAATGATACGATTGTCGAGCGGTTTGAGAGGCTGGAACATATATAATTTTAAATAAAACCCCTTGTTATGTGTGTTCTTTTCGTATTAATCTTTTGTAAATAATAATGATTCAAAAATGAATTATATTTTTTTTAAATAGGGAGTTACTTTACAATCACTCTATAAAAACTGTTAACACATAAACCACATTCATATAAAAATACATTAATTACAAAAAATGTACACCGCTTTAACTGGCATTTACTATAATCGCCCGAGTTCAATATCACTTAAATATTAATTTTAACACGACTGGTAAGTCATTTATATTTTTTAAACATCACTCTTATTTGAACATCTACGCGCACATATTCATGCTTAAAACAAAAACAAAAAAAACAGTTTTTTTATTTTTTTTTTTTTTTATAACAAACAAGAAAAGCGTACGCGAAACCCTTAAAACTTTTAATATATATATATATATATATAATATATATATATATATATATTATATATATATTATGGACTCTCTCATCGATTTGGACGTATGAGGGTTCATACAATGAACACCCACACAGTGATTTTTTATAGTGGTGAAGGCTTGTGTTGGACCATTCACACTTTTTGGCACAGTCGATAGGAAAGAATTGGTGCATCAAAGGTTGCCATAAACCCAATCAACGACCAACCTCAGGAATTTTTGAATTCCTATATATATATATATATATATAATATATATATATATATATATAAGGAAAATACAGGAAAGAAAATGCTGAATGGTGAAATACATTTTATCTTATTTTATTTTATTAACACGTGTTTCGGCCAGGAGTTTATCCATGTACATATGTACTCTATCTATTATTATTTTAAATACAACCGAAACACGTGTCAGTAAAATGAAATAAAATAAAATCTATTTTATCCATTCAGCATTTTCTTTCCTTTATTTTTCCTTTCAACATACCGTCGGATTCGCTTCTATTTTCAACTTACACACACACACACGCACACACACACACACACACACACACACACACACACGCGCACATATATATATATATATATATATATATATATATATATATATATTAATTGTATATACTAAAGTATTGCTCGCTTACAATTTTTGTTTATAACTGGAGGTCGACGTACATATGAAAAATAGATTTATTTGGTTAAAATATGTGCACCATGTAAAAAAGTATGGGAGCAATTATTTGCTTCAGATAAGAAAATATAAACCTATTATTTCAATAATTGTTATTATATTTCAATATTTTTTTTATTATATTTGCCTAACTCGTTGAATGAAATTATAAATTTATTTTTGAAACTTTTGGCGTGTCAGTGTAAAATGGCAGAATAACAAATGGCAAACCTCTTAGCGTTTTGCACTCAATGCTTCCGGTTCAGCAGGATTTAAATGAGATTTTCTTTTTCTGGGATGTGTTTCATTTTACTATAAATCGTTCTGTCGTTTTCTGCCTAATTTCTTGTTTGGTCATCATGAAAATCTGTGGTTGTCCAAGACGCATAGAGAAAAAAAAAAACTATTGGCCTTAAATCAGAGTCTGCCCTCGAAACAAATTTAACATATTGTTGGCTTAAGGCCTTACACACATCCATCAGTTATGAAATTAAATGATCAAGTATATTATAATTCTATCTAAAAATGATTTTATATTTTAATTTGAAATCCAAACATTGGACACGTATCAGTGAAAAGTGATGGAAGAATAAGTGGAAATAAAAACTTTGCATTTGGTATCCGGCGCTTCTCTGGCTCATTGACAATTTTGAGAACGACAATGTATTTTAGAATATTGCACTTTGTAAGCCAAATTTAGAGTGTGTGTTTGTAGCCGTATACATATTAACAATTTCATATATATATATATATATATATATATATATATATATATTATATAAGTGTGTGTCTCTATGTATCTGTACTAGAGCGTATATATATATGTATATATATATATATATATATATATATATATATATATATATACGCGCTAGTAGCACAGGGATTTGTGCGGTAAAGTAAGGACCTGTTGGTAGGTGTGGCGCTCCTTGGTCTAGCGCTAGTAAAAAGGGGATAGTCACTCTCACTACTCTGGCTGATACTGACTTTAGGCCACTCCGACGAATTTACTTTATATATACTAGCAAATATATGCACCCTCCGGGTGCAAGTATTTAAGTTTTAATATAATAAAATATTATGTTAACTTAGAAAGGCTAATAAAACTAAATAAGATGCCGATAAAAAGATTTGAAACAGAGGGGTAACAACTAAAACTTGCTTTTTCTACACTCCTGTCTTTCATTGCTAAATTTTCATAATTTAACTATTTAGTTTAAAATAGGAAGTAAAGAATAGAATTACTATTAATATTGTTACTGGATTTCTTTTAAGATTTATTGAAGAGATTTTTGCTCATATTCATTGAGAATAAAACCAAACAATTAGAAATCAATAATACTGAGCACATATTTATTAAAATCAAATTTTTTAATATCAATATGCAAATTAGCCTTCCCATTCACACTACAAACTGCTATTTTTTGTATATATAAATACAGTTGCATGTTATTAGTATGTAGATATGGTCAACAGTATTTATAATATAAAACAATTTTATTAATAATTGAGATTTAAAATAAAAGAAATCACGGAGAATGTGATGTAAATAACTAAGGGAATTGTGACTTGTGTAGTAATATAGTTTCGGTTACAGACAGAAAAAACACAATCTCCATTATAATAAGATATATATATATATATAATATTATATATATATATATAATATATAAGTAAAGAAATAACAAAAGACATAGAGATTTAGCTTTATAGTCTATTTCAGGGAACTTAGACAAAGCGTCTAACTCTCCCGACTCATCAGATGCGAATGATGAGTCGGGAGACACCTTGTATAAGCTCCCTGAAATAGACTATAAATGCAAAATCTCTAAGTCTTTTGTTATTTCTTTACTTATATATTTGCTCTGTGACTCTAACATTAAGAGCACACATTGAGCTCTCAAACTGCGACAGGTTTTTTAAAATAAAACTCTTGTGTCGTAAGGAAGATTCTTTCTCTGGACTTTTGGAATATATATATATATATATATATATATATATATATATATATATATATAAGGTAATCCAAATGATTGGTAAGTAAGTAATGATTCCATTTGGGATCATCGAAATCTCACTGTACAACCATACTGTATGCTCTTGTAGGTGCAAACATATATACTCATACAAGGATTTTCTTTTATAAATCCTTAAAAAGAGCTAATGTATAATAATCAAAAAACTAAATAATATACAGAGCAATATCTAACTTTTAACGAAAGAAAAAACTTAACAGTTTGTTAAATTTTACTTCCTTTGAAAAAAATTCAACAAACTCTGCACAATATTCTGTGTTATATCTATATTTACCAACCCTTCTGCACGAGCAGTATGTGACACAAGGTCAATTTCTTAAGTGGAGTTTAACAGGTTTGAATTCAGAGTGTTCCTTCTCCTAGATCAGTTGCCTAACCAAGGTTAAAAAGCCCAGCCTTCCCTACTATTTATCCATAGCAGGAGGGAGAGTAGGATTCATACATTTCCCAAGGGTATTAGCACTAAGTGAAATGCAATTATCACGTCCAGGATTTGAACTCGGGGCGACGAATCCATTTCCCATGACTTTAACCATTATACCACGCGCATCCATTGTTCAGTGTTTTATTAAGAGTCGAAATCTTGCGGCCTCTCCTCAACACCAACTGTAATTTCTTGAAAACTATTGACATATGTTTCTTCCATATGCAGTTGTTTCAATTCTAATTTCATTCCAATGCGTTACCGTAAATTAATCTCTTTACAATTAAGGGATTTTTCAGTTTCTTTGGGGTCTGCTTTCTTTTTTTATTAATTTATTTATTTTGTTGTTTCTTTTTTCAGTTTGAATTTGTTCAACCATTTTCCATCCTCCCTTATTTCCATCTTCTCCTTTTGTCCCTCCTCCTCCCCTCTTTTCCCTCCTCTTCTTTTTCCACCTCCCTCTTTTTCCTTCCTTCCTCTTTTTCCATCCTGTCCTCTTTTCCCTCCTCCCCTCTTTTCCATCCAGTCCTCTTTTCCCTCCTCCCCTCTTTTCCATCCTGCCCCTTTTCCCTCTCCCCTCTTTTCCATCCATCCAGTCCTCTTTTCCCTCCTCCCTTCTTTTCCTCCTCCCCTCTTTTCCATCCTGCCTCTTTCCCTCCTCCCCCTTTTTCATCAGTCCTCTTTTCCTCCTCCCTTCTTTTCCCTCCTCCCTCTTTTCCCCCCTCCCCTCTTTTCCATCCAGTCCTCTTTTCCCTCCTCCCTTCTTTTCCTCCTCCCCTCTTTTCCATCCTCCCTCTTTTCCTCCTCCTTCTTTTCCCTCCTCCTCTCTTTTCCATCCTCCTCTCTTTTAATCTTCTCCTTTTTTCCATCCTCCCCTCTTTTCCATCATCTTTTCCCACCTCCTCCCCTCTTTCCCCTCTCCCCTCTTTTTCCTCCTCCCCTCTTTTTCCATCCTCCTCTCTTTTAATCTTCTCCTTTTTTCCTTCCTCCCCTCTTTTCCATCCTCCCTCTTTTCCCTCCTCCCCTCTTTTCCTCCTCCTCCTTTCCCCCCTCCCCACTTTATCCTCCTCCTCTCTTTTCCATCCTCCTCTTTTTAATCTTCTCCTTTTTTCCATCCCCTCTTTTCCCTCCTCCTCTCTTTCCTCCCTCCCCTCTTTATCCTCCTCTCTCTTTCCATCCTCCTCTCTTTTAATCTTCTCCTTTTTCCATCCTCCCTCTTTTCCATCATCTTTTTTCCCCTCCTCCCCTTTCCCCCTCTTTCCCCTCCCCTCTTTTCCATCCTCCCCTCTTTTCCCCCTCTCCTCTTTTCCCTCCTTCCCTCTTTCCCTACTAGAAGGCGGTGGCTGAGGGTCAGTGTCCTAGATATGAGGTTAAACTGATGGTAATGTCCCAGTTCCGGAATTCTGGGGAATGCGAAATATCCTCATCATCATTACACCAAGGTCCACTCAGACCCGGAGTGGTAGTACCTGTTAGGGTCCTATCTATGGGTTTAATAAATGAGTTTAAAAATTCACCACAGCGCAATCAATTGAGCTGGGCAATTAAGAGAAAGAAAACTATTTAAAATGCATTTATGCTTAGCAAGCCAATCTGGCAGATTGATTGCTTTTACGTGTTTGATATTTCCCATAGAATATTGTGACATCCCCAGTTTAACAAAGGATCCAGATCCCTGTATCTAAGAATAGGTATGGACATTTAATCTTATCTAAGAAGATTAAAATGTTAGTTTTGTCAGCATCTGGTTTGTATCCGTTGAGGCTTGAAAGAAAAGTTACGATTTAAAGGCGAAAAAATGTTCAGTTTCTTTTTCCTTTAATGACAACCAAGATAAAAAGAATCACTTCATTTCTTACAAATGATTTGCTTATTTTGCTAATAAGACTCTTTAAATAATAAGAATAAAAATTTTCAGATATTTCGGTCTCATTTGAAAAAGAGGACAAGTTAATATATCTAAATTCAGTTTGGGACAGCATAAACATTAATATTTCATTAGAATTAAAGAACATATCCACACACGTGCGTCCTCATTCCATAAACATTTAATCAAATGCAAAAATAAGGACAATAATTTCTACATTAAAATAGAAACAATAATACGCAACGTTGGTAATCTCAGAATTAGAGAAAGTTTAATAGCTAAGTTAAACCCTCACATAAACAGTAGGTTAGAATTATACACTGAATATATAATTAGTTAACATACACATTCCATAAATGCACACAGACACACATACACACACACACACACACACAGATATATATATATATATATATATATATATATATAATATATATATATATATTTGGGAGAATATGTGCTTAATTGAAGTCATACAATTGATTTTTCTCGATTTGTTTAGCCTTACATTTGAATAGGTATTCCCGCCTAATTCATTAATTATTAATTAATTAATTTTCAAAAATTAGGAATGACTTCAATTAAGCACATATTCTCTCAAAAATTGTCGGCTAAAAAAAGCCATATCAAAACACATCGTTTGTTTGTTACTTTCTCATATATATATATATATATATATATAATATATATAATATTATATATATATATGAAATAATAAATAAAAATAGATATATAAATAAATAAATAAAAAGATAAAAGGAATGAAAATGAAATTGATTGAACAACGGATATCTCTGCTCTTCCGCGTGGCGTTATAACAACCCACGAGACGCGTGTTTATAACGTCCAAAACAAAAAAAACACACAAGACCGCGTGCATTTCAAAAACAGTCTCTGAAGATGAAGTTTCTTCGAAATCGATTAGACACCGAACATTATTTTATTTTTTATACGCATTGTAATTGCCTTCTTAACATAAATAAATATTAATATTTCAGAATAAGCCACATCACCAGTCACTATTTTTAAAGTAGTTCGATCAATGTTGGTTGGTTGGTTGGTTGGTTGGTTGGTTGGATTTTACGGCATGTCAACCGATGTTAGGTTATTTTATGCCAAAGTTTTTTTGTTTTGCTTTATTCATACTTGGTGGTATTTAATTTTTTGGTATGCAATGTTTGACAGTCCTCATTGTTTTTAATAGATACATACCTGGTATTGTCTATCTCTATATAGTTTGTTTTATTTTAATATATATTTTAAAGTTATCAGAACTAAGTTTCCATTTCAAATTTAAATTTTTTTACTCCTTTAATGAATTTATTTTATTTTTTGCTCCTTTAATAAATTTGATGATTTTACTTTACTTATGATACAAACTCTCTGATATTACATTTTCAACTCCCATCCCCTCAGGCAATATTTATTTTATGTCGCCCAGAGGGCGTTTTTAATTTTGCTAGTAATATTTAATTATTTTAAAACTAAAAATACTTGTTCCCGGATTGCACATATTCTTGCTCGTTATATTAATTTCTGTTTGTATTGTTAGAATATTGAGGTTAATTTCATCATTCAAAAAAAATGATGATGAGTAAAGAATTCAACTGAAACAAAACATAATTGAAAAAGAATCATTTATAATTTATAATCAAATTAATTAGAATGAATTAAAAATAAGTAATCTTTTTTGCTTTCGTATTTAATTTTATTAGTCTTTCTATTTCACTATATTTGATAATTTAAACTTAAATACTTGGGCCTGGAGGGCGAATTTTTTTTTTGCTAGTTATATCTTATTATAATGGAGATTCGGTGTCAGTCTGTCTATAATGGAATCTACGTCACTGCTTACATCACAATACCCTTAGTAATTGCGTAAGTTTATTAAAGATGATTTAATTTATAGTCAAAACCATTAATACATTGAATAAATCTTATTTCATTATTGATGTCATTATGAAAATCTACAATAACAACCCATGTTATTGGTGCGTTTAAATCCTGCAACGTGCCTTATATATCCCTAAAAAATAAAGGTTTACATAATATATGGTGTGGTTAATCTGCATACTAGATTTAACAAAAAGCCGGGTTTAATAAATAATTACTTGGTGTTATTGATTCTAATATTACTGTTTTATTCTCAAACGTATTAAAATCAATCCTATGAATGATTTTTTTATAGAGAAACCAATTAAAATATAATTAGAATAAATGTTTTATCTTTATATGTGTTCGTATATAATTTCGTTTGTCTTTCTAATTTAATAAGGGGCCGGGTTAGATCAGTCGGTAGAGCGTTCGACTAGAAACCACAAGGTTCCTAGTTCGATACCGGCCCGCCAACTCAGCGTATGAGTAGCACAAGGATCTGTGCGGTAAAGTAAGGAGCTGATGGTAGGTGTGGCACTCCACCTCGGAGGCAAAAACAATCTCCTTTGTCTAGCGCTAGTGAAAAGGGGATAGACTCCCTCGCTGATTGGCTGATACCAACATTAGGCCACCCCGACGTCTTACTTACTTTACTTACATTAAAACTTAAATATTCTTGCTAGTTATATTAAGAAAATGAGGGGCCGGGTTAGCTCAGTCGGTAGAGCGTTCGGCTAGAAACTACAAGGTTCCTAGTTCGATACCGGTCCTCGCCAACTCAGCGTATGAGTAGCACAGGGATCTGTGCGATAAAGTAAGGAGCTGATGATAGGTATGGCGCTCCACCTCAGATGCTAAAACAATCTCCTTGGTCTGGCGCTATTGAAAAGGGGATAGACTCCCTCGCTGACTGGCTGATACCGACTTTAGGCCGCCCCGTCGACTTTACTTTACTTTATATTAACTACAATTGGTGATGCTATCTGAGGAAAGGGTCCTTCGTATTAAGGTGAGTTATTTGTTTATTGCTTTCAGTAGAGATTGAGACTTACATGTCCTAAAACGACTGATAGCTAATTCCATTTGAGATATAGTTCACTTAGACTTCTACTGATTCATTCTCTATGTCAATTGGTACAAGGTGTGTTAAGAGGTTTCAATCAAAGCCATAATTTGTTTGCCATTTAAATGAGAAGACATGGTCAGTCGTCCACTTATCAAATTAGCGCTAAAGCGGTAACTTTTCGTTTTCTCTTACACTGTTGTTATCAGCACGAGACAAGAGAAAGAGGCGACAAGTATTGATACTACGAAACTTGTAAGGCGTCTTGCTTAATTGTCTAATCTGTGAGCAACCTATAAAATGGAATAAAGGGAACCCTAGAGTGTAAATTGTCTGAGGGGACAAAGTCGCTGTGGTGTGGCTGGTTTCTTTCAGGGCGTGGTTGCATTTATTTATTTTTATTTTTATTTTTATTTTTTCGCAATTTATTTGTGTTAAGGATGGGATGAGAGACATTTTAGGTTGATGATAATAAAACCATTTTATGATTTGTTAATTATGTATGTATTGAAACTAAGTGTATTTTTCTAAGCGTTTAGTGATAAGTTACAAATTAAATCTCTATATATTTCTCACGCCTTCCGCTTGCTATATATATATATATATATATATATATATATATATATATATATATATATATATAAAGTGTTATTATGGTTCCAACGGGAGAAAATCAATATTTTATTAAAAAAAGAAGGTCTGCAAAATGGATTATGATTTTAGAAAAATTTTTTAATTATTTTTATCTTACATATGCGACACGTGTTTCAGATCTTCTGGTATCTTCTTCAGGCTTTGGTTAATAACATGAAAAGTTTTCATATTATTGACCAAAGCCTGAAGAAGATACCAGAAGATCTGAAACACGTGTCACATATGTAAGATAGAAATGATTAAAACAGATTTCTGAAAACATAATCCATTTTGCGGACCTTCTTTTTTCTAATATATATATATATATATATATAATATATATATAATATATATATAATAGTATTTGATAATTTGCTTGAAGCATTGTTAAGTAGAATATATTATTATTTATATTTTAAAGGCAATTACAATGCGTATAAAATAGTGTCTAACGTCTAATCATTTTCGAAGTATCTTCATTTTCAGAGACTGTTTTTGAAAAATTTCAAAAACAGTCTCTGAACATGAAGATGAAATTGATTAGACATTAGACACTATTTCATAAGCATTGTAATTGCCTTTTAATAATAATAATAATAATAATAATAATAATAATAATAATAATAATAATAATGCAATCTGCCAGAATACTCAGAAGAGTCCTAATAATAATAATAATAATAATAATAATAATAATAATAATAATAATGCTGGGGGTTTGGAAAGGAAAGTTTGGAAATCAGAAGAAGGATTGAAACCATTCAGAACACTGCACTGCTGCAATCTACCAGAATACTCAGAAGAGTCCTGGAGACCTGAGGAGACTTGCTGTCACTCAGACTCCAGTGAAAGACCATCAGCTAATGCTGATGTGAAAACTCAAAAGGAGCAAATAATAATAATAATAATAATAATAATAATAATAATAATATATTGGTATTGTAAACTATAATTAAATAAATACAGCTCTTACAGAAGTAATTGAGCACTTTATTATCATTTCTCCAATACTAAAAAGACATTAACTATATATATATATATATATATATATAATATATATATATATATATATACTCATTTATTTTTATGTTTATTCTTATTTCTATCTTTATTTTTAAACTATGACGGCGTGAAAAAACTTCAAACAATACAATTTGTAAATATAAAATACAAATTGTTGCCTGAGGAAAAATATATATAAAAAAGAAAAGACCAAAACATTCCCACCACCTGAAAATAATCAACCGACGCCAGTGCATATATATTATATATATATATATATATATATATATAATATATATATATATATAAATAACTAGCAAATATATGCACCCTCCGGGTGCAAGTATTTAAGTTTTAATATAATAAAATATCATATTAAATTAGAAAGGCTAATGAAACTGAATAAGAATGCAGATATAAAGATTTGGAACAGAGGGGGTATGATTGAAAAATAGAACAACTTTGAAATTAACTCTTCCATCATTTTCCATTACTCCCGTCTTTCATTGGTAAATTTTCCTAATTTAACTATTTAGTTAAAATAGGAAGTAAAGAACAAAATTACAGTTATTTCTTTTGTTAATGGATTTCTTTTAAGATTTATCCCCGGGATTTTTGCTCATATTCAATAAAATAAAAGCAAACAATTAGAAATCAACAATACTAAGCATATATTTATTAAAATCAAATTTTTAAGATCAATATGCAAATTAGCCTTCCCATTCACACTGTAAACCGCTATTTTGTTGTATATATAAATACAATTGCATGTTATAAGTATGTGGATATGGTCAACAGTCTTAATGATGTAAAACAATTTTATTAATAATTGAGGTTTAAATAAAAATAAAATCATGGAGAATGTGACGTTAATAACTAAGGGAATTGTGACTTGTATAGTAATATAGTTTCAGTTACAGACAGAATAACACACAATCTCCATTAGATATGGTTGCGATATTTAATAGAGAACACTACTCAATGTAATTGATAGAGCAGTTATATCTAAGTTAAAGTAACGTGAACATGGAGTCAACGGCGCCTGATTACTGACAGCTTCTTGCGTATGGTCTGGATGGGTTAATTTTCGTCAGTATATCGATAGTTTATTTGGCTAATATTTCAATATTTATTTCCAGTTAATCACCAGGTGTCTATGTTGACAGAATTACAATAAACTGAACAAAGTTTAAAGTTATCCTGTCAACAAAGCTGAACTCATATGAAGCATTGTTTTCCTTTTGTTTACATTAAAAAAAACATTATTTTCTTCATTCTTCCTAATTTCGGTTAGAATATTTAGAATCTCAGTCGATAGCAGGATTTATTCAATTTTTTGGTGTGATTGAATAATAATTAGATGCAAGTACAGTGTGACCCCAAAAAACAGAATTTGGGTTCTGGGAGTCTACATCAGTAATAGTATACATACAGGGTGACCAAAAAAGAAAGAAAAAAAAAGAATTTGGGTTCTTTTTCAGCGGGGGTCACCCTGTATTAAATAAGTTTACAATTGATATCGAAATTACTACACAATAGTATTGCTTAAAGCAATATACCCAATAATAATTAAACTAGCAGGACCTGTGGATATACCACAGTATGATAATTTGATTATTACAACGTTTGATATGTTTACTTAAGAGCTATTGCTAAATAGTTCAATATGTAAAAATATAATAATTTTGATTTAACTGTCTCACTCTTTATTCTTTCCTTTCTTTTCATTATTTTCATTATATTTTATTGAAACGGATTCGTCTTATCCCTTACGCGCGATTAGCCCCTTTCTCGGTCTCCCCTTCCTCCCCCCCCTCTCTCTCTCTCTCTTTCTCTCTCTCTCTCTCTCTCTCTCTCTATGTATCCCCGACTTTCTTTCTTTCTTCTTATATTTTTTTTCCTTTTCTTTATAATGATAGCAGAATGGTCCATTATTTAGCTGAGTTGACGACACTCATAAGAAATAAGAATTCAGCAGATAAGCAACACCAGAAAATCAGGATTTACATTTTTGTATTTCATCTTGGACCGTTTGAACGGTCTCATTTTTAATCAGAGGGTGTTGCAGGATGATAACGGTTGGAAGATTAAGGATCAAGTGTATTATAATTAAATGCTGCTTATAGAATCTTAATTGCCTAAAAGTATTTTGGCATTATCTTATATACTCGTGTATAGGTCGAGTTTTGAAGACCTAATTTTTATCCATAACTTGGGTGTGAAGTGTAATAACATATACCCGAGTAACCTTTTTTGTTTTCGTATTTAATTTTATTAGCCTTTCTGTTTCACTATATTTGATTATATTAAACTAGTTGAAACTCAAATATTATGAGAAAGGCCAAATATGTGCTTTGATTTTAAAATTCCATAACCGATTGATTCATTGAGGATTAAGTTTTAATATGATAGAATATTATATTGCGTTAGAAAGAATAATGAAATTAAATACGAACACAAAAAAGATTACTTATTTTTACTTTCTCATTGAGTTCAATATAAAATCATACATACGATTGATTTTAATACGTTTAAGAATAAAACAATAATATCAGAAATAAATAACACCA
>CM042137.1:147601555-147611555 GCA_023376005.1 Doryteuthis pealeii
AAGGAAGACGAGTATTGATATCTCTATTAATAATGGAGATTCGCTTCCGGTTTTTGTCTGTAACAAAAACTACGTCACTGCTTACGTCACATTACCCAAAATCCTCAAAACATAGAATAAATACACTCAAAATTTGAACATGCAATGTTAGACAGTCCTCATTATTTTTTAAAACAAGTTTTAATAAATACATGACTGGTATTATATATATATATATATATAGTTTGTTTTATTTCAATACATATTTAAGGTTTACATTTCAAATTGTTTTATTTTTTAATTCTTTAATGAATTTGATGATTTTACTTACTTAGGGTACAAACTCGCTGACATTGAATTTTTTACTCCCACCCCTCAGGGAATATGTTTCAAAAATCTATTTTTACATCGCCCTGGGTGTGTTTTTTTATTTTGTACTAGTATAGATAATAATTGAAATATCAACATAAGCATTAGGGAAGAACAAATATGAAAGTGAGAAAAGTTGTTTGCAAAGATTTAGTTAAATTTCACTAACAATGGTCTGCAAATCTAGTTTGCTAACCATTACACCACATGAGGTGCTCAAGAATTTTTCATTATAAGGTGTGTTCTAATTCCCCACTTGGATTTATAGACTATCCTAGGTTATGTGGTTTACTCCTCCGGCCAATCACTAACCATACTGCGTGGCTGATACATTACTTAAATACTGATACTTGCCACAGTTCACTTGCAATCAGTGAGGAGGAACTTACGACCATTGACGAAGGAACTGAGGACTCTTTACCAGGAACTGAGGACTCTTTACCAGGAACTGAGGACTCTTTACCAGGAACTGAGGACTCTTTACTAGAAGAACCAAAGGATTCATAATCGTAGGACTCTTTACCAAGGATCCAATTCCACTGGACAAACGATCTGGCTTAGGGCCTACAGGATGGCAAAACACATTGTAACACTTGGAGATTGTGAAAACCACATTCCCCTGTTAGCCTTAGTAAAAAAACTAACTCCAGGTGATACAGCGGGGGTCAAAGTTTAGGTATCGGACATGTATGCCGAAGAGGGGGTTCTTTTAATGAAAATTTGTGATATTGTAAAATATACCTGATGTCTATTACTTAAGCATATCATTTATTATCTAGATGTAGATATAATGTAAATGATTTATGTATATATTTAGATAGTAAATTAAAATAATCTATAATAAACTATTTCAATTTTTTTTTAAATGCATGTCACAATGTCATTGTTTCTATTAACTTTAACTTTTAAGTTATTCAATCAAGTAATTTTAGAATTTAATAAAGATATACAGCTTATTCATTGTGTCCCGATTACGCTTTGGTCATACAAGACTAACGCACTCCTATATATTCAAACAAGAACAACAACCACAATGTGGAACATGCCAAACACCTTCGACAGTTAAACACTTATTCATGGAATGCAGGTTTTTGCTCACATCAGAAACCGTTATTTTAAAGCAAACACTATAAAAGATCTGTTTGAAAATGTCAACATGGAGGATATTCTCTCTTTTTTGAGGGAAATAAAATTATACCATAGAATATAGACATGAAACTAATCAATACCATAAAACATAATCCCCAATAATGCTAATTGTTAAAACCAATTACTAAAAAGTACAAATATAAATACACGATATGTATTACTTCCTAACCGTTAGGCATGACATAACCCCAGACGAGTTTATATGCCGTTAAAATCAATAAACAAACAAGCAGCTTATTCAACTGTGGCATATGGAAATCTAATAGATTGAAATGGAGTTATCAGAATAATAATGGATTTGAATAATTTTATTTATTTTGTTATTGTCAAAAAAAACTACAATGGTTAAATTACAAAAATACTAAGAGTAGCATGTACTTGCTTGGTTACTTCATTTCAAGAATGAATCCGACTTCGTATGAGGTACCAGATACTTTTTACAATATCACAATCTTTTTTAAGAGAAGCCTTTCTATTCAGCATACATGTTCAGTACTTAAACTTTGACCTCACCCGCTGGGTGATCAATGGCAAAAAGTACTTCTTAGTTGACACTGAATATACGTATCCTAGCAACAAACGAATAAATCTATAAGATAAAACTGATGTTTCAAAATGCAACAGTTATTATCTTGCAACACCCTCTGGTTACAAATGAGACCGTCCAAATGAGTGTCGTCACCTCAGCTAAATAATGAACAATTCCAATTTTTTTTTAGGAAGAAAGAAAGTGACATGCTACGCTGAAAAAGATATAATAAAAAAGAAAGATAGAGAGTAGGGAAAGATAGTGAGACAGGGTGAGCGCACGGAAGCGATAGCGCTAATCTGTTTGAATCGAACATAAAGAAAAGATGAAAAGAAGGAAAGAAAGAGAAAAAAGAGTTAGAGAGATTTAAGTCAAGATTAGCATACGTTTTACATATTGAACAATGCAATAGCTCTTAAGTAAACCTGTTAAACGTTGTAATAATTGAATTGTCATACTGTGGTATATCCACAAGCGTGGATACTAAAAATAAAACATTTTGTCAAATTGCGTTATTGTGTCAGAGTATTATTTGCTTATCTACAAAATAAATGTTTAAGCTTGGAGCATTAAAAAAGGGCAACGCATATTTTTAAAAATGTATCTTATTAATGAGCTCGTTTAAATGAAGCCATTAAATTTCATTTTTATCAAAATAAACAAATTGTGATTTTGCTGCTTCTTTTTACTTTCGGAATTAAAAAAAAAATCATTATCTGATGTCGCTATTAAGCAAATAAAATCATGAAGAACTGAAGAGTCAATTAAATGACGTCATAGAAATCAAAAAGGATAATTCAATTGTTGTAATTATTTTTATTTCGTTTACTTCAAATTCCGATTTAATTTGACTTCATAATTTAACGGAGAATCTTGCATTCTATTTTGGTTGGTTGGTTGGTTGGTTGGTTGGTTGGTTTTACGGCATATCAACCCTTTTCGGGTCATTTAAAGCTGAATCAAGTCCTTTTTTTTATAAACAAAGGACTCGGGTTGCTTACAGTACGTGCCATTGCTTATGTGGTCTCCTTCTGTTTTAGTATTAGGATTATCCTGATTGCTATAATAACTATGGCTTCGTGCCAGTCTTTAATACCTGTTTGTTATAAGTAGTTATATAATTATTATTATTAGTAGTACTACTACTAGTAGTAGTAGTAGTAGTAGTAGTAACAATTGTTTCGTGTTCTGGGTGTAACACTAAACATCATCTAGTGGTGACGTTTCAGTTCTACTGGTCTGGGAGAGGAAGTGTGTACTCCCCGCCTTCGTTGTCATTACTCCCAGATCCACTGTGATCCTGGGTGGTACTTGTTGGTCGACTTATATACATAAGCGGCCCTAATATCTGTAAGGTCTTAAGGAGCTTTCACTGCAACGCAGTCCTTAAATGATGTTGACAAATAAACATGTATATTTTACACACACGCGTCTTGGAGTTATTAATGACGAACAGTACTAACTTTTATAGTAATGTCTATGAGTCAAATATATCAGTTGGAAAATTACTATTTCTAAAATTTGAAAGATATCAATGCAAATTGCTTGTATTATAAATACTGACATGAAGTTACTACATACTATTAGAAATACTTACTTAAAGTTACTACACTACTATACTATTAGAAATACTTACTTAAGTTACTACATACTATTAGAAATACTACTTAGTTACTACTATTAGAAATACTGACATGAAGTTACTACATACTATTAGAAATAGTGACATGAAGTTACTACATACTATTAGAAATAGTGACATGAAGTTACTACATACTATTAGAAATACTGACATGAAGTTATACATACTATTAGAAATACTTACTTAAAGTTACTACATACTATTAGAAATACTTACTTAAAGTTACTACATACATACTTATTAAAGTTACTACATACTATTAATACTGACATGAAGTTACTACATACTATTAGAAATAGTGACATGAATTTACTACATACTTAGAAATACTGACATGAAGTTACTACATACTATTAGAAATACTTACTTAAAGTTACTACATACTATTAGAAATACTTACTTGAATTACTACATACTATTAGAAATACTTACTTAAAGTTACTACATACTATTAGAAAATACGACATGAAGTTACTACATACTATTAGAAATAGTACATGAATTTACTACATACTATTAGAAATACTGACATGAAGTTATACTACATACTATTAGAAATAGTGACATGAATTTACTACATACTATTAGAAATACTGACATGAAGTTACTACATACTATTAGAAATACTGACATGAAGTTACTACATACTATTAGAAATAGTGACATGAATTTACTACATACTATTAGAAATACTGACATGAAGTTACTACATACTATTAGTAACTTAAAGTTACTACATATATTAGAAATACTTACTTAAAGTTACTACATCTATTAGAAATACTTACTTAAAGTACATACTATTAGAAATACTTACTTAAGTTACTACATACTATTAGAAATACTGACATGAGTTACTACAATACTATTAGAAATAGTACAACTGAAGTTACTACATACTATTAGAAATAGTGACATGAAGTTACTACATACTATTAGAAATATGACATGAAGTTCTACATACTATTAGAGTTACTACATACTATTAGAAATACTTACTTAAAGTTACTACATACTATTAGAAATACTGACATGAAGTTACTACTACTATTAGAAATAGTGACATGAATTTACTACATACTATTAGAAAACTGACATGAAGTTACTACATACTATTAGAAATACTTACTTAAAGTTACTACATACTATTAGAAATACTTACTTGAAGTTACTACATACTATTAGAAATACTTACTTAAAGTTACTACATACTATTAGAAATACTGACATGAAGTTACTACATACTATTAGAAATAGTGACATGAATTTACTACATACTATTAGAAATACTGACATGAAGTTCTACATACTATTAGAAATAGTAGTGACATGAATACTATTAGAAATACTACATACTACTAGATTACTGACATGAAGTTACTATACATACTATTAGAAATACTGACATGAAGTTACTACCTACTATTAGAAATACTTACTTAAAGTTACTACATACTATTAGAAAATACTTACTTAAAGTTACTACATACTATTAGAAATACTGACATGAAGTTACTACATACTATTAGAATAGTGACATGAATTTACTACATACAATTAGAAATACTATGAAGTTACTACATACTATTTAGAAATACTTACTTACTACATACTATTAGAAATACTTACTTGAAGTTACACATACTATTAGAAATACTTACTTAAAGTTACTACATACTATTAGAAATACATGACCTACATACTATTAGGAATAGTGACATGAATTTACTACATCTATTAGAATACTGACATGAAGTTACTACATCTATTAGAAATAGTGACATGAATTTACACATACTATTACTACTAGACTACTATAATACTATTTACTGAATGAAGTTACTACATACTATTAGAAATAACTTACTTAAAGTTACTACATACTATTAGAAATACTTACTTGAAGTTACTACATACTATTAGAAATACTTACTTAAAGTACTACATACTATTAGAAATACTACTGACATGAAGTTACTACATACTATTAGAAATACTTACTTGAAGAAATAACTTACTTTTAATTTACTACATACCTATTAGAAATACTTACTTAAAGTTAATTACTACATACTATTAGAAATACTACAGTTACTACATACTATAGAAATACTGACATGAGTTACTACATACTATTAGAAATTACTTACTTTGAAATACTTCTTAAAGTTACTACCATACTATTAGAAATACTTACTTAAAGTTACTACATACTATTAGAGAGAATACTGACATGAAGTTACTACATACTATTAGAAATACTGACATGAAGTTACTACATACTATTAGAAATACTTACTTGAAGTACTACAATACTATTAGAAAATAACTTACTTGAAGTTACTACATACTATTAGAAATACTGACATGAAGTTACTACATACTATACTTGAAGTTATACTACATCTGTACATGAAGTTACTACATACTATTAGAAATACTTACTTGAAGTTACTACATACTATTAGAAATACTTACTTAAAGTTACTACATACTATTAGAAATACTGACATGAAGTTACTACATACTATTAGAAATACTGGACATGAAGTTACTACATACTATTAGAAATACTTACTTGAAGTTACTACATACTATTGAAATACTTACTTTGAAGTTACTACATACTATTTAGAAATACTGACATGAAGTTACTACATACTATTGAAATACTTACTTGAAGTTACTACATACTATTAGAAATACTTACTTGAAGTTACTACATACTTATTAGAAATACTTACTTAAAGTTACTATACATACTATTAGAAATACTGACATGAAGTTACTACATACTATTAGAAATACTTACTTGAAAGTTACTACATACTATTAGAAATACTTACTTGAAGTTACTACATACTATTAGAATTAAATTACTACATACTTTAGAATACTTACTTGAAGTTACTAATACTATTAGAAATACTTACTTGAAGTTACTACATACTATTAGAAATACTTACTTAAAGTTACTACATACTATTAGAAATACTTACTTGAAGTTACTACATACTATTAGAAATACTTACTTGAAGTTACTACATACTATTAGAAAATACTGACATGAAGTTACTACATACTATTAGAAATACTTACATGAGTTACTACATACTATTAGAAATACTTACTTGAGTTACTACTACTATTAGAAATACTTACTTGAAGTTACTAACATACTATTAGAAATACTTACTTGAAGTTACTACATACTATTAGAAATACTTACTTAAAGTTACTACATACTTATTAGAAATACTTACTTAAAGTTACTACATACTATTAGAAATACTTACTTAAAGTTACTACATACTATTAGAAATACTGACATGAAGTTACTACATACTATTAGAAATACTGACATGAAGTTACTACATACTATTAGAATACTTACTTGAAGTTACTACATACTATTAGAAATACTTACTTGAAGTTACTACATACTACTTGAGAAGTTACTACTACTATTAGAATACTGACATGGAAGTTACTACATACTATTATGAAAATACTACTATACATGATACTATTCGAAATACTTACTTACAGTTATACATACTATAGAAAATACTGACATGAAGTTACTACATACTATTAGAAATACTGACAATCAAGTTACTAACATACTATTAGAAATACTTCTTGAAGTTACTACATACTATTAGAAATACTTACTTGAAGTTACTAATACTATTAGAATACTTACTTTAATTTACTACATACTATTAGAATACTTACTTTAAAGTTTACATACTATTAAAATACTTACTTTAATTTACTACATCTATTAAGAAATACTTACTTGAAAATACTACATACTATTGAAATACTTACTTGAAGTTACTACATACTATTAGAAATACTTACTTAAAATTTAACTACATACTATTAGAAATCCACTTGAAGTTACTAATACTATAGAAATACTACTTAAAGTTACTAACATACATAGAAATCTTACTTAAGTTACTACAATAACTATTAGAAATACTTACTTGAAGTTACTACATACTATTAGAATACTTACTTAAAGTTACTAACATACTATTAGAAATACTTACTTAAAAGTTAACTACTATTAGAAATACTTACTTGAAGTTACTACATACTCTTACAAATACTTATTAAAGTTCTACATCCCTATTAGAAATACTTTACTTGAAGTTACTCACTACTATTGAAATACTTGAAGTTACTACATACTATTAGAAATACTTACTTAAAGTTACTACATATCTATTAGAAATACTTTACTTGAAGTTTACTACATACTATTAGAATACTTACTTGAAGTTCTACTACTATAGAAATACTTACTTAAGTTACTACATACTATTAGAATACTACTTGAAGTTACTACATACTATTTAGAATACTTACTTAAGTTACTACATACTATTAGAAATACTTACTTGAAGTTACTACATACTATTAGAAATACTACTTAAGTTACTACATACTATCTAGAAAGTACTGACATGAAGTTACTACATACTATTAGAAACTAACTTACTTAAAGTTACTACATACTATTAGAAATACTTACTTAAAGTTACTAACATACTATTTTAGAAATACTGACATGAAGTTACTACATACTATTAGAAATACTTACTTACTACTTACTTAAGTTACTACATACTATTAGAACTACTGACATTTACTAATACTATTAGAATACTGACATGAAGTTACTACATACTATTAGAAATACTTACTTGAAGTTACTACATACTATTTAGAAATACTTACTTAAAGTTACTACATAATCGCTCGCTAGCAAAATATTTTAAAGATCATAAGATTTTTGGATGTTTGTTTATTTAGAAACGTTGCTGAATAAAGTATATATTAAATTTTTACTTGAAGTCACTTACAACGCATGTATCGCATAAAATTCGATACTTTTTCTTATAGAAAATGAACTTCAAGTTCATTTTCTATAAGAAAAAGTATCGAATTTTATGCGATATATGCGTTGTAAGTGCCTTCAAGTAAAAATTTAATATATATTTTAAAGATCAATTCAGATTTAAACAAACAAAAAGTTGACACGTTTTAAAATGAAGCAACCAACCAAAATATCTATATATTAATACTCGTGTTTCTTAAAATACGTCCGTTATCATCTTGCAACACCCTTTGGTTAAAAATGACACCGTCCTAATCGTGCAAGATAAAATGCACAAATGTAAATCCTGATTATCATGTGTTGCTTATCAGCCGAATTCTTATTTTTTATGAATGTCATCACATCAGCTAAATAATGGACAATTCCGTTTTATTATAAGAAAGGGAAGGAAAAGGACATGCTGTACAGAAAAAAACAAAAACAAAGAGAGCAGGGGTAAGATAGAGGGGGAGTGAGTGCGCGGGAGTGATAACGCTAATCTGTTTCAATCGAACATAATGAAAAGATAAAATGAAGGAAAGAAAGGAGAAAAAACTGAGCGAAAAGAGGAGAGAGAGAGAGAGAGAGAGAGAAGAGAAGAGAGAGAGAGAGAGAGAGGTGTGTGTGTGTGTGTATGTGTGTGTTAAATCAAGCCGGGTTAGCTCAGTCGGTAGAGCGTTCGGCTAGAAACCACAAGGTTCTTAGTTCGATACTGGCCCTCGTCAACTCAGCGTATGAGTAGCACAGGAATCTGTGCGGTAAAGTAAGGAGCTGGTGGTAGGTGTTGCGCTCCACCTCAGAACAATCTCCTTGGTCTAGCGCTAGTGAAAAGGGGTTAGACTCCCTCACTGTTTGGCTGATACCGACATTAGGCCGCCCCGACGACTTTACTTACTTTTTTATACTTTTACATACTGAACTATTTCGCAATAGCTCTTAAATAAATGTAACAAACATTGTAATAATTAAAGTATCATACTGTGGTATATCCACAGGACCTTTTCCATTAGCTGAGAAATATGATAGCAATAATAGGCGCGTCCAAAACCGTGCTAATCATTCTGATTTTCATGGCACGCAGACTGGCTTGTCTGCTTGCCATGAAAATCAGCATTTGATTCCTTGGATCATACCAGGTATCGAACACCGAACACTGTAAAAACAACCTGATAACTTTCGCCAAGAATCAAGTCCTATATAAAAAAGCAATATATTTCCAGGTGTTATTATCATTATTTGCAAGAGTAAATGTTTATAATTTTTATTATTGACTTTGCAAATAACACCCAACTTCCGTTCTTGCCCAAAGTGGTTTGATATCCTTTGAAAATAAATTGCTTGTAAAACGCCTTTCACTTCTACTTAGTCATGGCAATCTCTTTAGTATTATGAACTAACACTTCCTTCCATTTTTATTTTCTACATTATTCTTGTCCCTCGT
>CM042137.1:147616555-147626555 GCA_023376005.1 Doryteuthis pealeii
TTATTTCTCCTATATATATATACATATATGTATATATATTAAGAAATATTTTTCCAAAAATAAGATGAATTTATTTATCGACGTTTAAACGTTTCGGTTTCTTTAAACCTTCATGAGGATGTATTATGGGGTGAAGAAATTGATGGATGTTTTATAGATGACAGGAGATAAAAAAAATCTTTATAAAATTTTATAAAGATGTTTTATCTCCTGTCATCTATAAAACATCAAGACAAAGTACAAAATAAGACAATAAACCAGAATAAAAACTCACGACGCAGAGTTTCACATTGTCGATCCTCAGATGGACCAGTATTCAACTTCTGATTTTGTTAGATTTAACTACATCAATTAAGTTGAATCTAACAAAATCAGCCGTATTGAATATCAGCTCACCTGAGAGTCGACAACGTGAAACTTTTAGTCGTGAGTTTTTATGGTTTTTATTATCTTATATTACACTTAAAATATTTCGTGATATTGTTCTGTATTTTCTTACATTGAGCACTGCAAAGATATTACGGATTAAAAACCTTTTTAGCGTTGGATTTTTATCATAATTATATTTACAAGCAAAAATATGAACCCTCTGGTTGAAAGTATCTAAGTATCTATTAATAATGGAGATTCGCTTCCAGTTTTTGTATGTAACAAAAACTACGTCACTGCTTACGTCACACTGCCTAAAATCGTCATAACATAGAATACACTCAAAATTTGAGCATGCAATGTTAGACAGTCCTCATTGGTTTTGTAAACAAGTTTTAATAAATACATACCTGGTATTATCTATCTATATATAGTTTTTTATTTTATTTTAATATATATTTAAAGTCATCAGAACTAAGTTTCCATTTCAATTTTTTACTCCTTTAATAAATTTGATTTTACTTTACTTATGATACAAACTCTCTGATAATAAATTTTCAACTCCCATCCCCACAGGCAATATTTATTTTATGTCGCCCAGAGAGCGTTTTTATTTTGCTAGTCTATTTAATGTTATAAAATATTAGATTTGATCAAAAAGACTTACGAAACTAAATATGAACGCATATAAAAAAATTACACTTATTTTAATTTTATTCTAATTCTATTTCTATTTTAAATCATACATGAGATTGCTTTTAATACATTTAAGAATAAAACACTGAAATCAAGTAATAATTTATCAAATCTGTTTTTCTTAAAGCCGGTATGAAAATTATCCACTCCTTATACTATGTAAACCTTTATTTCTTCGTGATATATAACGCACATTGTATGCTTCTAAACTCATTAATAACGTGGGTTGTTTTGAGCTAAACGTTAACAAGTAAGCAAGTAAAACCAGTCAGCGAGAGAGTCTATCCCCTTTTCACTAACGCTAGACCAAAGAGATTATTTTAGCGTCCGAGATGGAGCGCCACGCCTACCATCTGCTCCTCACTTTACCGCACAGGCTCCTGTGCTACTCATACACTGAGTTGGCGAGGGGCCGGTATCGAACCAGGAACCTTGTGATTCCTAGCCGAACACTCTACCGACTGAGCTAAATCGGCCCTTTTAACGAAGACATCGTCAATAGATAAGATTTAATTAAGATTACATAATAACGATTCAATTTAGAATATAACGTAAATATCTAAAGGAATTATGACGTCGATGGTGACTTACTCTCGGTTACAGACATAATCTCCATTATAATAAGATATATCTTAATATGCCTCTTTATAAAAATGGTTTTGTTGATGGATCAAGAATAAGGTTTTATGATAGTGAAATCTATTTTTTCGATATTTTTCTCTTCATTTTCTTCTATAACGATCCAAACACGAAACTTCGACTTTACACGCGCAGAAAATTTTATGCCTCCTCAGGAGTTTGACTGAGAGGATATTTTCCTCTGATCATTGGCCTCAGACAAGAAAGGTCTTCGCTCACTTGTTCCTGATGGCTTTTACACGTGGTCTTGCCCTCCAGGGTATCTGAAAGGGTTCACATGAGACTAGACCTCTAAACTTTCTGGGTGTTCTGAGACCGCCGCCATAGCGTTTAAAAAAAACGCAATGCCATGCCAGAGTAAAGAATGAAAGAAAGAAAGAAAGAAAATAAGAAAGAAAAAAGAAGAAAGAAAGAAAGACAGAAAGAAAGAATGAATGAAAGAGAGTGAGATAGAGAAGAGAAAGTAAATGATAAAAATAAAATAATATGATATAATAAAAGTAAGAGGGAAAAAGTGAAAATACATGAATAAAGATGAGGAGAAATAGACCAAAAAGATAGATAGAGAGAGAGAGAGAGAGAGAGAGAGAGAGAGAGAGAGAGAGAGAGAGAGAGAGAGAGAGATAGATAGATAGATAGATAGAGAAAGATAGAGATAGATATATAGAGATTGATAGAGAGAGAGAAAGAGAAAGATAAATACATATATATAGATAATATATAGAGGAGAGAGGAGAGAGAGAGAGAGAGGGAGATAGATAGAGAGAGAGAGAGAGAAAGAAAGAGAGATAAATAGATAGATAGAAGAGAGAGAGAGAGAGAGAAAGATTAGATAATAGAAGAGAGAGAAAAGATTGAAGAGAGAGAGAAAAAAGTATATATATATATATATATATATATATATATATAATATATATATATATATATAGATAGAGAGGAGAGAGATAGATAGAGAGAGAGAGGGAGAGAGATAGATAGATAAAGATAGATAGATAGATAGAGAGAGAGAGAGAGAGAGAGAGAGAGAGAGAGAGAAACACAATCAAAAAGTAATATAGAAAGAATAGACTAAAGATGGGGGGGAATAAAATGCAAGAGAAGCGGGAGAAAGAGTGAATGATATGAAAGAAAAAAGATCTACTGAAAGAGAGAAGGAAAGTTTCAAAAGAAAAGAGAGACGATATAGTAAAGCAAAATATTGGAGAGAAGAAAAATCTGAAAGGAATAGAAAATAATAATGTGCCAAAAGATAAAAGATTAAAAGAGGAAAACAGAGAAAGGAGAGACTCAAACGAGGGGAAAGAATAAGATGATAAAAGTGAGGTGTCAATAAAGAATATTGAGAGAGAAAATAAATGGAGAGAGCAGAATGTAAAGAAAAAAGAGAAAGATAGATAGAGAGAGAGAGAGGGGGAGATAGATAGTGAGATAGATGGATATATATATATAATATATATATATATATAGAGAGAGAGAGGGGGAGAGAGAAGCACAATCAAAAAGGAATATAGAAAGAATAGAGAGAGAGAAAGTAAGGAGAGGGAAAAGGGGGGGAGTAAGGAGAATGAAAGAAAAGGAGAGACAGAGAAGGAAAGAAAAGAAGAGAGTAAAGAGAGAGAAAGAAAAAGAGAGAGTAAGTAGAGGGAAGTAAAAAGGGAGTGAAAGGGGGGGACGAAAGGAGGAGAGTAGAGAGGGAAAAAAGGGAGTAAGGGAAAGAAAGAGGAAGCAAGGAGAAGGAAAGAAAAGGAGAGACAGAGAAGGAAAGAAAAGAAGAGAGTGCAGAGAGGTTGAAAAAGAGAGTAAGCAGAGGGAAGTAAAAAGAGATAGCAAGGGCGAAAGAAAGGGGGAGAGTAAAGAGAGAGAAAGAAAGAAAGAAAGTGGGGAGAGGGAAAGAAAAAGGGAGAGAGTAAGCAGAGGGAAGTGAAAGGGGAACAACGAAGGCGAAAGAAAGGTGGAGAGTAAGAGAGGGAAAAAAGGTGAGTAACAAGGAAAGAGATGCGAGTAAGAGAGGGAAAGAAAAAAAGAAAAGAAGAGAGTAAAGAGAGGAAAGAAAGAGATAGAAGAGAGAGAAAAAGAAGAAAGTAAAAGTGGAGAGCAAGGAAGGCGAAAGAAAAGGTGGAGAGTAAGGAGAGGGAAAGAAAAGGTGAGTAACAAGAGGGAAAGAAAAGATGCGAGTAAGGAGAGGGAGTAAGGAGTGTGAAAGAAAAGGTGAGTAACAAGAGTAAAGAGAGGGAAAGAAAGAGAGAGATAGAGAGGAAGCAGAGTGAAGTAAAAGGGGAGAGCAAGGAAGACGAAAGAAAAGGGGGAGAGTAAGGAGAGGGAAAGAAAGGGGGAAGTAAGGAGAAGGGAAGTAAGGAGAAGGAAAGAAAAGGAGAGACTGAGAAGAAGAAAAGAAGAGAGTAAAGAGAGAGAGAAAGAAAGAGAGAGAGAGAGGGAGAGAGAGTAAGCAGAGGGAAGTAAAAGGGGGAGCAAGGAAGCCGAAAGAAAAGGGTGAGAGTAACAAGAGGGAAGAAAAGATGCGAGTAAGGAGAGGGAAAGAAAGGGGGAAAGAAAGTAGAGTGTGAAAGGAAAGGAGAGTAACAAGAGTAAAGAGAGGGGAAAGAGAGAGAGAGAGAGAGAGAGAGAGAGCAAGCAGAGGGAAGTTAAAATGGGAGAGCAAGGAAGGCGAAAGAAAGGTGGAGAGTAAGAATAGGGAAAGAAAGGGGGAGAGTAAGGAGAAGGAAAGAAAAGGAGAGACTGAGAAGGAAAGAAAAGAAGAGAGTAAAGAGAGGGAAAGAAAGAAAGAAAGAGAGAAGAGAGAGAGAGAGAGAGAGAGAGAGAGAGAGAGAGAGAGTAAGCAGAGGGAAGTAAAAGGGGAAAGCAAGGAAGGCGAAAGAAAGGGGGAGAGTAAGGAGTGTGAAAGAAAAGGAGAGTAACAAGAGGGAAGAAAAGATGCGAGTAAGGATAAGGAAAGAGAAGGTGTGAATAAGGAGAGCGAAAGATAAACAGAAATAAAACCTAAATGTAAAAAAACACCAACGAGAGAAAATAATGTTAAAAGTTGTAAAGTGTTTTGGATATAAAGAGACACTTCCATGATGGAGTGAGAAATAACAAGTAAAACTTTCTAAATACTTTTAGACCACCAAAAACAAACGAGAGTTTTATTTGTCTTCAAGATTTCTCGTTTGTGATATGAAAGCAATGTTTCTGTCGTAATATTTGTTAAGCTTCACTTGATACGACCCCGAAACCAAATAAGAGAAATGAGAAATTTAAAAAAATAGTGTTGTGTAAATGTTTTAACAGTATAAAGAAACTGCCTTATTCAAAAATCAGCATACGACTTTTACTGGGTTCGAAACCTGTTCCGCAGATCATTCGCTCGTGTAGTGAATTCAATTTTCTCGTTGTGTTCTCACAACTGTGGCTCTCACACGCTGAATTAAGCTTCTAAAACATCTACATCAACAGAAAATAAGATGGATCGGCCTACACCGGGATGGTGTAGGCCGATCCGCAGGAACCTACATCAATCAGCTCTGTGCGGATTCTGAATGCCATGCAGAAGACTTGCGATGACAGATAAGGACGAGTTGTGGGTATACGTGCCATCAGCGTGACCTGATGAGGACAATGATGATGATCTGGAGAATAATATTTTGTTTTTTCATTTTTAAGACCTTTAATCTTTTGTGATTTTAGTTGTATGCAGTCGTCTATTAAGGTTATGGAACCCCGTACCTTTCCGATTGATTGACACCGGGATTTTTATTATCATTAAAAAGTAAAGTCGTCGGGGTGGCCTAAAGTCGGTATCAGCCAATCAGCGAGGGAGTCTATCCCCTTTTCACTAGCGCTAGACCAAGGATTATTTTAGCGTCTGGACGGAGCGCCACACCTACCATCAACTCCTTAGTTTACTGCACAGATCCCTCATACGCTGAGTTGGCGAGGGTCCTTATCGAACTAGGAACCTTGTGGTTTTAGCTGATAAAAAAAACCTAAGTAGACCCAGCCACTTCAATTCCACTAAAAACTCTCCTTGGATTTATTTTGGATAGATGATGGCTCCCGATTACGACAAGAAAGTTCCCGAGTTCGAAAAGAAGGTTCCGAGTCCGAGAATGTTCCCAAATCCAACAGGAAATACCTGAAGAAGGTCGGAGAGCATATCGACCGAAACGTTGTACAAATAACAATGAAGATGGGGACAATAGTCCGAATAACGCAGATAATACTAATCTTCAAGCCTCATCTCAAACATTCAGAGAAATAATTATTATAAGTATAAATAAGTATTAGATATTATTTCTATACTTTATTATCAGTTAAAGTATTGACATTTGTTATAGTTTCTTTTATTTTAATAGATATTCAAAGTTAATAGAACTTAGTTTCGATTTCAAATTGTTTTATTTATTTTTTTTACTCCTTTAATAAATTTGATGATCTCATGATTTATGGTTCAAACTCTCCGACATTTAATTTTTAACTTCCACCTTCTCAAGCAATATCTTTCAAAAATATATTTTTACATCGCCCGGAGGGTGTTTTTTTATTTTGCTAGTGTTACTAATATATATTTGCACATAAAAAATATTTATGATGTACTTTTTAAGGAACCAATAAAATTAAAAAATGTGTTACATCTTTTCAATTGTTACATTACAATCAAAATTTGATCTTTAAAATCAAAAGCATACTTGCTACTATATTCTTTTTTATCGATTAGTAAATACAATAGTTTAGGTATCGAATTTGATTGCATACTTAGAGAAAAAAAAAACATGTTAATACTTGTTGAGGTAGTCCATCATCTCATATCGCCTCATTCGGGTGGACAACTTTACTTTAATTTACCTACTCTTATAGTCAAATTTACGATATTTATGCAATTACTAGAAGAGGCTACCCAGCATCACCTGGTAGAATGGGGAAACGTGGTGCAATGGTTAACATGTTAGTCTCATATATCCATTATTATTATCCTGCATATTTTGATTTTTAGATATCTTCGTGAATATCATATTTTTTGCACAAAAAGCTAGAACTGATGATATTTAATGTATATATATATATATATATATATATATATATATATATATATATATATATATATACTTTGTCGTTAATTGTTTTATTTTCGTAGTTTCATCTGGAATACATACACACCAACTGCCATTTAGATATGAAGAGATGGATTTAAACTAGTTTACGAAGTCTTTTTCTGATGTGAATCGTGCAATGTTTTAATAGGACTTCCTAAAAATCCATCCCATATTAACCGCAGACATCAAGGAATGCTTTGTTCAATAGAAGTTAGGAGATGTTAGTTGAGATCTTATCTCCAATATCAAGATAAATCTTTTATTTCTTAATCTCTCAAAATAACGTTGCAAAGTTCTCTAGGCCACTCTTTGACTCGGCCATCCCTTATGTTCTTTCAGCATCCTCTATAAAGACCAAAATAATCAAATAAAAATCAAATAAACTAAGGACATCAACCACTCCCGAAACTCCCACAGATTTCTTAACGATTAAAAGAAAAGCCCCCGTCAAAATCTGTGTTCTGTTTAAGCAGATAAAAATCTTAAAATCATTTTTGTTAAACTCAAACAAGCAATGAAAATATGTTTATTCAAAAATAACATTTACATAAACATCTTATTTATCGATGCGAATGTTATCAACTGACGTCAGTAACATTATAAAAAAACAATTTTAAAAATCTCAAGTTAAAAAGGAAATATATTTTACTGTTCAGTAAATGTTATAATTATTATTAGTTTAGTTCATTTTGGTTTTATTGTCTCTCTTTTTCTCTTTTACAATTGTCCCAATCCTATTGGCCTTATAGCAAGCCCCCACCCTGCTAGATTGCAGTGACGGAGGGTCCTACTATCCTAGGTATGACGCCAACTCTATCTGATGGTGATGTTCCAATTCTGCAGCTCTGGGGAATGTGGAGTACCCCTTCATCACCATTACTCTCTGGTCCACTCGGACCCGGAATTGTAGTACCTGTTCCCCTCTATGGATTAAATAGAAACAAAAATGAGTTTTAAAAACTTGTTTAAAAAATTAAGTTTAAAACATATCCATCAAGAATGAATAAAATAAAAGTTCTTCGAAATAAAATGGCCCAATAGGTTGACATGTCGTAAATCCAACCAACCAACCAGCCAACGAATCTTTTCTCTTTGGGATTTCACGGCTTTTAATGTTTTTTCTTCTTTTATTCATTTATTCATTCATTCATCTATTTATTTTTTACTTTTCAGTTCTTGGTTTTCGGTGTCCTGGAAACTGCATCTAGTATTGAGGTTCCAATTCTGGAGCTCTGGGGAGTGTGGAATACCTTTTCATTACTATTACTTTTAGGTCTATCCTGACCTGGAGTAGTAGTTACCTGTTTCGAAAGTCACCCACAATTATACATAACATTTCACCAAACTCAAGGTCTGATAAAGGTTGTAAAAACCGAAACCTTATAACGTCAAATTCAGCAGTAAAAGTAAAACTCATACTTTAGAATACTTAGTGTTTTTCTATCACACACACACACACACACACACACACACACACACACACACACATATATATATATATATATATACTCTTTGCTTAATACCTCTTCACTTTCTTTCTGCAAATGTCCCATCCTTTTTCACCGTGTAATATGAACGATTTTGATTTTTGATGATTATGACGTAACAACAAACACATACATGAGCTCTCTCTCTCTCTCTCTCTCTCTCTCTCTCTCTCTCTCTCTCTCTCTCTAGCTCTCTAGCTCTCTCTCTCACACACACACACACACACACACACACACACACGTAATTATGGATGAATGCGTGTGTGTTTATTCAAATGGATTCAGATTTGTTTCGTTTTCATAATGCAATCTAATGTATAAATTAAAAAACATTATTTAATTTTCTACGTATTAAATCATTTTTGACACTATCAAATATGGAAGTGCACTTTTTTCTGCTTTTGTTATCATCCCACTTTTGCTTTTTGTTGATGTTGTTGTTTTTTGTGTTGTTTTTATTAATCATTACTTTTATTTATTAATGTTGTTTAAATACATGTAGATACGAACATACAGACACATATACACACAAGGAGTTGTACAATCGCATACAAGCTCAGAATCAAAGGAACAACTTCCATATCTCTACATACATGTCATATATTATGTATGAGTACAAACTGACTCTTTTCATTTTATACAAACTCTCTCTCTCTCTCTCTCTCTCTCTCTCTCTCTCTCTCTCTCTCTCTCTCTCTCTCCATTTCTTTCGCTCTGCTTGCTCTCTCTTTTACTTCCCTCCTTACTCCTCTCTATCTTTTCTTTCCCTCTCTTTACTCTCTTTTTTTCTCTCTCTCTCACTCTCTCTCTCTCTCTCTTTCTCTTTCTTTCCCTCTCTTTACTCTCCTTTTCTTTCCTTCTTAGTCTCTGATCTATCTATCTATCTATCTAAGTAAGAAAAATCGAAATAAATCCAACAGAAATGTTGAAAAGATAAATGGAAGAAAAAATATTTTGGTATGGAATAATTTTATCATTGCTATATGTTGACACATGTTTCGACCAAAATTACTTAAACATACAGTATTCTATTTAAAATCTTTTAAATTATAAAATTAAAAAGAAAAAACAATAACAGAAAACACAAAATTAATCATGCAACCAAAAGGTAATCATCAGTACAGAGTACTTTGATTTTTAAAAGAAAAACGACAAATACAAAAGAAATAATCGAATTTGATTACATCGTAAAATGGAACCTTTTTTTTTTTTTCAAAAACTCAAAAACGATTTCTGGCTTGAAAAACAATATAGAAACATTTTTAACTGTTTATGTTCTGAGATTTTTACATGTAACTACTAAATTTAATCCCTACCAAAATATATTTTTCTTCCATTTCTCTTTTTAACCTATCTAACTATCTATCTATCCGGGTCTCTTAATTATCTATGTATTAAATTCAATGCACATTTGTCTAGCCACAAATTTCTACTTATACCTCTCAATCTTTTGCTGTACACAACTATATATCTATTTTAGTATGCACTTATTTATGGGTAAAATTATTTGAAATTTATGGGTAATATATATATATATATATATATATATATATTTGTAGAAAAGTTTTTCTCTCTACCACGGTTTCAGTGTTCCATGTACACCTTCCGCAAGAGAACTCCTGAGGAAGGTGTACATTGAACACCGTAACCGTGGTAGAGAGAAAAACTTTTCTACAACTATTATGCTCTATATTTTATGAGATATATTGAGCCATTTTG
>CM042137.1:147629055-147664094 GCA_023376005.1 Doryteuthis pealeii
CAAGAGTAGGATGTGACACAAGGTCAATTTCTTAAGCAGAGTTTAACAGGTTTGAATTCAGTTTTCCTTCTCCTAGACCGGTTACCTAGCCATGGTTAAAGAGCCCGGTCTGCCCTGCTATTTACCCATAGCTGGAGGGAGAGTAGGATTCATATCTTTCTCAATGGTATTGCATTTGAAATGCAAACAGCTACGTGCAAGAATATATATATATATATATATATATATATATATATATACCCTTCATCACCATTGCTCCCAATTCTAATCTGATCCGGTGTAGTAGTACCTGTTAGGGTCCTATCTATGGGTTAAAATATAATCAAATGAGTTAAAAAATGTTTTTTAAAAATTGAGTTAAAAAATTGGCTACCTGGATGAATCAAAATGTCTTCGCTATAGAATAACCCAGCAAGGGTTGACATTTCGTAAAATCCAACCAACCAACCAACCAACCAACCAACAAGTCGCTGGAGAACCAAATATTTTTTGAGCAAAATATGGGAACATAAACAACACAACAGAAAAGCTGGATGGTTAAATAACATAAAAACTGAATTTCAAGGAAATGTAGAAAACACAGTAAAATCCACCTGGAGTCTCTAAGAACAACAACCAGGAAAGTAGCAAATTGGAAGACTTCATGCGACGATGGAAAACATGGATTCTGGTTCAAAAATATTCATCCATCAACATCAGATTGTCTTAGCAACTAAATAAATGCCAACGAGTAGCATGAATACCGATTAAGATCAGCTAGAATACTTAAAGGGGTCCTGGGGACTCGAAGTGTCTTGTTGTCACTCAGACCTCAGTGAAAAAAACGACAGTTAAAATTGATATGAAAAACATGCAGAGTGGGAAATAATAATAATAATAATAATAATAATAATAATAATAATAATAATAATAATAATAATGATAAAATCTCATAAGAAAAAAATTAAATTTTGACCATACAACAAAATGGTATATGCATAAACCAGAATCTGTTCTTGAGAACGAAACGCATAAAATTCTCTGGGACTTTGAAATAAAAACGGATCACCTTATCCCAGCAAGAAGACCAGACCTATTGTTGATTAACAAAAAAGAAAGAACTTGTCAACTGGTGGATTTTGCAGTGCCAGCAGATCACAGGGTGAAGCTAAAAGAAAATGAAAAAATGAACAAATATCTGGACCTTGCCAGAGAACTGAAAAAGTTATGGAATATGAAAGTGAAAGTTATACCAATTGTAGTTGGTGCACTAGAAACGGTCCCAAAACGATTGGAAAAGGGTTTGGAAAGTCTGGAAATCAGAGGAAGAATTGATACCATCCAGAACACTGCACTGCTGCAATCTGCCAGAATACTCAGAAGAGTCCTGGAGACCTGAGGAGACTTGCTGTCACTCAGACTCCAGTGAAAGACCATCAGCTAACACTGATGTAAAATAATAATAATAATAATAATAATAATAATAATAATAATAATAATAATAATAAAGACGGATCACCTTATCCCAGCGAGAAGACCAGATCTAGTAGGGATTAATAAGAAAAAGAGAACTTGTCGACTTGTCGACTTTGCAGTTCCAGCAGATCAAAGGGTGAAGATGAAAGAAAAGGAAAAGACAGATAATCGACCATTCCGTTTTTATTATTAAGAAAGGAAGGGAAAAGGGGAACATTCTACACAGAAAAAATATAAATCTTATCTACCGAATTCTTATTTCGTATAAGAGTCGTTGCCTCAGCTAAATAATGGATCATTCCGTTTTTATTATAAAGAAAGAAAGGGGGGAAAAAGGACATGCTACAAAGAAAAATATAACAAGATATAAAGCAAGAGAGTAGGGGAAAGATAGAGAGAGGAGATGAGCATATAGAAGCAATAACGCTGATCTGTTTCACTTGAACATAATAAAAAGATACAAAGAAATAAAGAAGGAAAAAAAATGAAACAGAAAGAGAGAGAGAGAGAGAGAGAGAGAGAGAGAAATCAAGATTACTATACTTTTTACATATGGGACTATATTGCAATGGTTTTTAAGTAAACTTATAAAACGTTGGAATAATTAAATTATCATACTATGATATATCCACAGGTCCTGCTTGTCAAGGTTATTATACTTTTTACATATTGAACTATTTAGCAATAGCTTTGAAGTAAACATATCAAACGTTGGAATAATTAAATTATCAAACTGTTGTATATCCAGAGGTCCTGTTAGTAGTCATTAATTTTCATAAAGTAATTTGAGTAAAAAATATTTCGTTTATTTCTATCTAATACGTATGTCACGAGTAAGACGGACTAGACACGCAGGACACTGCTGGAGAAGCAAGGACGAGCTCATAAGCGACGTTCTCCTGTGGAAGCCAACACATGGACATGCTAGTGTGGGTCGCCCACCAAGGACCTACATTGACCGACTATGCGAGGATGCTGGTTGCTGCGCAGAAGACATACAAGGGGCAATGAATGATAGGGAAGGTTGGCGAAGGATTGTCATGGGTATCCGTGCTGTTTGCCCGACATGATGATGATGATGATGATGATGATGATGATGATGATGATGATGATGATGATGTCACTATATATGTCACTTTCAAAAATCTGATATTTTTTCATCGTGAAAGAAACACTGGATTGTCGGCATAGACTTGTGATGTCTTTGTTCTTTATCTTTGACTTTTTGTGTGTGGATACACAGCCTCCCGGGATTTGGCCATGTGAAACTAAAAAGCTTTTATTTATTTGGTAAGTTTTTCTTCATATTTTCTCTTTCATTTATCTAGTATTTTTTTGTTTCTTTTATTATATGAGAGAAATGAAAATATATCGAAAATGATGAATCAAATATTCTATATATCCACGAAATACATCAACAAAAGATAAACCAGTAAATGAAACTTAAGTACCAACTTTTATCTCTCAGTCTAACAGTATTGGCATTAAATAACCCTTAGGGTTATTATTCCATTAAACAAACCAAACCAAACCAAACCAAATGAAGTTAATGAAAATTATTTATACTAATAAATATTTGTTCTGGAACAGAATTTCTCCCTGGCCTTTATTTGCTGTCAATTCAAAAGAGACTCGAACTGTAAACCAGGCATGTCAAACTTAGTAGACCATCTAAAGCCACATGGATTAGTCACGAGGGCCGCACATGACAACAAAATCTTTAAATCCTTCTTCTACATTAACAGAACAAAGGTGAAGATTGTTATCATTATTATTTTAACTAGCAAATATATGCACCCTCCGGGTGCAAGTATTTAAGTTTTAATATAATAAAATATCATGTTAAATTAGAAAGGCTAATGAAACTGAATAAGAATTCAGATAAAAATATTTGGAACAGAGGGGGTGTAATCGGAAAATAGAACAACTTTGAAACTAACTGTTCCACCATTTTCCCTTACTCCCGTCTTTCAGTGATAAATTTCCCTAATTTAACTATTTAGTTAAAATAGGAAGAAAAGAATAAAATTACAGTTATTTCTTTATGTTAATAGACTTCTGTTAAGATTTATCCCTGAGATTTTTGCTAATATTTATTAAGATAAAACCAAACAATTAGAAATCAATAATACTAAGTATATATTTATTAAAATCAAATTTTTTTAAGATCAATATGCAAATTAGCCTTCCCATTCACATTGTAAACCGCTATTCCGTTGAATATATAAATATAATTGCATGTTATTAGTATGTAGATATTGTTAACAGTCTTAATGATGTAAAACAATTTTATTAATCATTGAGGTTTAAATAAAAATGAAATCATAGAGAATGTGATGTCAATTACTAAGAGAATTGTGACTTGAGTAGGAATATAGTTTCGGTTACAGACAGAAAAACACACAATCTCCATTATAATAAGATAATAACAATCTTCACCTTTGTTCTGTTAATGTAGAAGAAGGATTTAAAGATTTTGTTGTCATGTGCGGCCCTCGTGACTGATGTATTTAATCCATGTGGCCCTCGTGATATACATATGTAATCCATGTGGCTTTAGATGGTCTATTAAGTTTGACATGCCTGGTTTACAGTTCGAGTCTCTTTTGAATTGACAGCAAATAAAGCCAATACATAGATATCTAAAAATCATTTTTTTGTAATAAAAAGAAAGAAAAAAAGAATATTACTGACAGAGTTCAAATACTAAAACATACACGTGTCATTGTCGCTTTCAATTATAACATGTGTTGATTGAAAGCAGGAGAAGGTAAGAGGAAATACACACTCCATTTCATTAACCAAGCCTCCTCCTTCAGCAACTCAATAGAAGGTGTGAGAGACCATGCGTTGATAACAGACTGTTTCTTAACAACACATTGCCTTAATGAAAATAAAATGACCGTTTTCACCCAGGATTTTTTTTGAAAAAAAAAGTTTTCTTTAAAACCTGAGGTACGGTAAAAGCTCCGTATGAGAGCGCAGTCTACGTTCGGGCCGTGCCTGTGATTACAGAATTCTGCCTCCATTTCGTACCAAAAAGACAGCAATTTGTTACTGTGAATAATGGGAATATGTGGAATCCTTAATGGATTGGTTTTAGACTAGTAAATGAAAAAAAAAAAAGTTTCGATTTGTACAAAAATTCATTTTATTGTCAATATATGTGCAAAATGAAACACTCTAGAGAATTATTTTTTTTACATCCAATAGAACTAGGAATTTGTCTGAATTTTTCATTTTAGCGAGACCTGGGGATATACCTGTTACAATATGTTTTGCCATCCTGTAGGTCTTAAGCCAATGCGCTTGTCCAGTGGAATTGGATCCTTGTAAAGAGTCCTCAGTTCCTGGTAAAGAGTCCTCTGATAATGAATCCTTTGGTTCTTCTGGTAAAGAGTCCTTAGTTCTTGGTAAAGAGTCCTCTGATAATGAATCCTTTGGTTCTTCTGGTAAAGAGTCCTTAGTTCCTGGTAAAGAGTCCTCCGATAATGAATCCTTTGGTTCTTCTGGTAAAGAGTCCTTAGTTCCTGGTAAAGAGTCCTCCGATAATGAATCCTTTGGTTCTTCTGGTAAAGAGTCCTTAGTTCTTGGTAAAGAGTCCTCCGATAATGAATCCTTTGGTTCTTCTGGTAAAGAGTCCTTAGTTCCTGGTAAAGAGTCCTCCGATAATGAATCCTTTGGTTCTTCTGGTAAAGAGTTCTCAGTTCCATCCCTCCAGGTGGTGTAAAAATTATTTTTTAAAAGATATTGTCTGAGGGGAGGCAGTTAAAGATTCGATGTCTGAGGGGTTTTATCATAAGTAAGCAAAATCATTAAATTTATTAAAGGAATAAAAAAAATTAGCAATTTGAAATGGAAACTTAGTCCTGTTCCCCTCAAATAAAATGTTGTGTGGATCTATTAATTATTAATTAAATAATTATTTTGAATATTTGGCACATAATTTTTCCACAAAATCGTAGGTATTTATTTATTTGTAAACTTTTAATTAACTTATTGTGACTGTAAAAAGGGCGAGATTGAAAAATATTTTTTTAAATGGATTACAAATTTGGCAAATATTTTTTTCCATTTAAAGTAATACAATTTTCTAATTAATTTCATAGTTTATATATTTTGTTTATTTAAATATATATATTTTATTTATTACAATTGAAAGGATTCAAATATTGAATTATAAAGAATAGCTTATATCTATTTTATTATTAATAATTGTTCTTTATTCTATGTATTGGCGACTTTGGTAATTGTGACGTAGGCAGTGACGTAATTTTTGTTACAGACAAAAACCGGAAGCGAATCTCCATTATTAATAGATAAAGTGTTCGGTAATTAGTTAACAAAAATGTGGACACTACGCCATCGTCTTTAGCAGAGGGAAGGATTCCAACAAGAGAGAATAAAAATAAAACTTCCAATAAATCTGGACATAGTTGATTTTGAAGAGTTCATATTTTACAAAAATTATTTGCAGTAAGAATTTGCATATAAAACATTTAAGCAAAATGACACTGATTTTTTAAAAATGTCCCCACCATCAACCACTAATGAGATTTTATTGAAATTTATATCTTATTCAGTAATAAAGAAATTTATTTTTGAAATATTATTCTCGAAGTATTATTCTCGAATTTATATCTTATTCGAAATTTATTGAAATTTATATCTTATACAGTAGTAAAGAAATATAATCTCGAAATATTAAGAATTATTTTTAAAAATCTTCAAAACCAACCACCAATCCAATATAAACACAATGCGCCAAGAAAATTATAAAACCCTTTTAAAGAAAGTTGTTTGAAACCTGCATTTTATCTTTTAAAGAAAAATGTCTGGAAATAGTTTTTTTTCAAGTTAGTCAGCCTGATTTTTACATACATACATGCATACATATCTCTGAGTTAAGGTAGCGTGGAATCAACACTTAATTACTGTCAGTTTCTCGCCTATGCGATCTTCAGTTTTTGGGGGAGGTCTGAAGATTACATAAGCGAGAAACCACAGGTGTTGACTCCATGACGACGCGACCTTAACTTAAATATAAACAATTTATAAATGATATTGAGCACTGTCTGCTTAGAAATATAGCACCCATATTATGTACAATATATATATATATAAAGTCAATCCACAGACACGTGTTTCGAGGTTTTACCTCTCATCAGTAAAAAAAAACATTACAAAAATATATATACATAAGTATATATATATATATATATATATATATATATATATATATATATATATATATATATATATATATATATATATATTATTTACTTATGTATATATATTTTTATAATATTTAATATATCTTTTTGTTAGGCTTAGTATTTTTAACTTTATCCTTGCTATCTGACATCAATTTTGTGAATATTAAGATTTTATTTCCGGTTGTATAACTTCTTCTTTCGGTGAATCCCATTATTTTTGTAAAATCCGTCTGATGATGAGGCTAGGCTATTAAGAATTAAACATTCTTTTTTAAACTTTTAAAAATCTTTTGAGTTTCTGGTCGAAATAAATTATTACGGGATGACGGTTTGTTAAGTTTTTCTTTCTTTGAAAGTCATATATATATATATATATATATATATATATACGGGAAATGAGTGAATGAGTGTGTGCATGAGAGAGAGAGAGAGAGAGAGAGAGAGAGAGAGAGAGAGAGAGAGAGAGAGAGAGAGAGAGAGAGAGAGAATGATTTATAAAATATGGATCATAACGAAAGCATGCGTTTCGGATTCGAAATACTCATCAATATTTTGAATATAAATGTGATAATTCTTTCTTTTTATTTTTTTTATTTTTTTTTTTATCTCAAATGAAAAAAAAATGATTATGAAAATAACACTAACTGAGAATTAGTGATTAATAAAAACATTTCAATTTCCTCTTGAAATAAAGATATTACCCGATATTAATTTTGGGAGGATTTCATTTCTTTGTTGTTTATATTCCCGTGGACACCATTACAGTCAGCTACGCTGCAAGCTATTCATTTCAGCGAAGAGCTCTGCATTCTTCTAAATATAAATTACTCAACATGAGATTACTGGAAAGTACTGTTCTTCAGCAGAAAGCGTTGGTTGCTGATAAGCTAAACTTTCTTAGTGAGATTGTTTTAATCAGTTCGTTACTGCTGGCCGTGATCGTCTAGTGGTTAGGACCCCACGTTGTGGCCGTGGTAACCCAGGTTCGAATCCTGGTCACGGCAGTGACGAAATTCTTTTTTGCTAGTTTGAAATAATTTATATCTTGCTATACGTCTAGTATAACAATTCGCCTCTAATTCAGGGAATATTTATGTTTTTAAATCTTTTACGCAAAAGGTTTTTGGATATTATCATAATAACTGTAAATTTTCACTATCTTTATAGGAACTATTTTCCTGTGGACACCATTACAGTGTTCTATCCTGCTATCAATTCATTTTTGCAAAGAGCAATGAATTTTCTAAATATAGATTATTCGATTTGGCAAGATTGCTGAAAAATACCGTTCTCCATTAGTCAGCAATGATTGTTGAATAAAATCTCGTAGTGAGAGACGCTGAATCAATTCGTTACTACTGGCCGTGATCGTCTAGTGGTTAGGACCCCACGTTGTGGCCGTGGTAACCCAGGTTCGAATCCTGGTCACGGCAGTAACGAAAAATTTTCGTTTTTGGTGAAAATAATTCAAACTTTACCATTCGTCCGTTTTAACAATTTACTTTTTTCAGATAATGTTTATTTTTAATCGTTTATGCTAAAGGAATATCGCTTTCATTTCTGTCGAGTTCCTGACATAATAGTTGGGAATTTCAAAATCTTTATTTGGTAATCCTTAACTTTTTCCTCGTAAATTCTTACTGAACCCTCATTTTATGTCTGTGTTTTTGCAATAATTATTTTATTTTCTTGCACCCGTTATTTTACAATACTAAATATATTTTGTTTGTTTGTTAAACGAATAAAGGATAAAGAAAATATATTATTTATTGCATAAACACGGACATAAAATGAGGGTTCAATTTATTTTTTGGTAGGAATTTACGAGGAAAAAGTTAAGGATTACCCTTTATTTGAGCTATCTAAATGTATGTAAGGAATTAATTTTATCACTTTATACTGATTAATCCATTGGCTCTCCAGAAGTTTATAATTAGGATTTGAATAAACACTTATTGGCGGACCTGAGCATCTGAACACCTCCCCCACCCCCCATCTAATTTTTTTTCCTTAAATGGATTATTATCAATTACACACCAATCTATCAGATTGTAAAAAAAAAAAAATTCAAAAAAGTTCTTTATGTTTCGAGTTTTCAGGGGTGCTTAGTTCCCCGTCTAAGTTTATAGTAAATCGATTCCTCATATCGGAAACCGCTCTACCTTAACAGTTGGGCTGAACTTGCGCAAAGGTGTCAAAATTAAGGTGACCCGGAAAAAAACAGAACCCACAAATTTTGTAATAAAACTATTAATTTTAACTATGGGGATCTAGGGTTAGGGTTAGGTTTAAGGTTAGGGGTTAGGGTTAGGGGTTGGGGTTAGGGTTAGGGTTGGGGTTGGGGTTGGGGTTTAAGTTTAGTTTAATGGGAAAATAAATAAATAATGATAGTTCTGTTTTTTCTGGGTCACCCTCTATACCGTTGATCTAGAAAAAACAGAACCCACAAATTTTGTAATAAAACTGTTAATTTTAACTAGGGGGTTTAGGGTTAGGAGCTAGGGTTGGGGTTGGGGTTTAAGGTTTGTTTAATGGGAAAATAAATAAATAATTTGGGTTCTGTTTTTTCTGGGCAACCCTAATTTTGACACCTTTGTGCAAGTTTTCCGGGAGTCGTAAGGGACTTCCGTTCGAGTGGTTCCGATTGGGGGATCGATTTACTATAAACTTATACGGGAAAATGAGCACCCCTGAAAACTAAAAAAAATAAAGAACTTTTAAGAATTTTTTTTTACAATCTGATAGATTGGTGTATAATCTATAATAATCCATTGAAGAAAAAAAAAAATTAATTTTTTTTTAGATGGGTGGGTTCCAGATAGTCAGGTCCGCCCACTTATTTCATAATTAGTTAAGCTTAATTAAATCCGGACATTCACCTTTTTTGACTGCTTAAAAAATGGACACAAGCTATTTACTTTAGCGAAGAGCTCTTCCAAATATTCCAACTACTCACAATTAGATTGCTGACAAATAATGTTCTCTAGCAGTTGGTTTCTGATAGGATAAAATCTATTAGTGAGTTACTGTTAATCGACTCGTTACTGTCGGCCGTGATCGTCTAGTGGTTAGGACCCCACGTTGTGGCCGTGGTAACCCAGGTTCGAATCCTGGTCACGGCAGTAGCGAATATCTTTTTTTTTTTGCTGGTTTGAAATAATTTACACTTTACAATTCGTCGGTTTTACTTATTTGATTCTTATACAGGGAATATTAATTTTTTGATCAGGTAATTTTAACATTTTATCATCCTGGACTCCTGCCCTTATTTACGCTATGTTTTTCTTTGCCGCCTCAGGTGCAATTCCGACCAAACACAAATGTATATCGCTTTTAATTGGCAAATTAATGTAGGTATTTTTCAATGCTCCCAGTATATGTTTACAAGTAAATAGAAAACTTCGTGTGACCTGACGCCTCCTCATCAACGAGTGAAGGAGTGAAAAAGAGAGGAAAGTAGCCGCCGCAGAAAAGAGAGCCAAAAGGAAGGAGATTGTCATGGATATAAGTGTTACGAGTGCAGAAGTTAACGGTAATAAAGGACTATTTGCTCGTAAATTCCTACCATAAAATAAACTGAACCCCATTTTATGTCCGTGTTTTTGTATTAAATGTTTTATTTTTCTTGCACCCGTTATGTATCAATACAAAATATATTTTATTTATTTATTTTAATATTACTTCAATGTGCATATTCTAAAAGTTTTTATTTTGTGAGAATGTTTAGTTTTAAAGTGGGGGCTCGTTTTACAATTTAGGCATAAATTGGATCCTCCTTTTATGACCGTAATTTTGTTTTTTTATCGACGATGATTAAAATCTGACGTTTTTATTTTAGAGTACCAAAGCCAAAAAGAAAAGAAATAACAACAACAAAAGGTAATATTCAACTTTTTACTCGTAAATTCCTACCATAAAATTAGGCTTGGGCATTTTATGGTAGGAATTTACAAGTAAAAGGTTGAAGTGTAAAAACGAACCCTCACTTTAAATCTAAGCATTCTCACAAAATAAAAGCTTTTAGAATATACACATTGAAGTGAATATTAAAATAAACAAATAAAATATATTTAGTATTGTAAAATAACGGGTGCAAGAAAAATAAAACATTTATTGCAAAAACACGGACATAAAATGAGGGTTCAGTTTATTTTATGGTTGGAATTTACGAGCAAATAGTCCTTTATTACCAAGTTAACAGCGTTAATGTGGGATATCTGCGATATACGTGATACGTGGTAAATAAATATGATGACGATGATGATAATGATGATAATAAGAGTGTATGCCTGATGGTGTCTTAACCCGCCACTGCTGGCCGCGATAGCCTAGTAGTGGGGACTAAACGTTGTTGCCATGTTCGAATCCTGGTCACTGCAGTGACGGGGATAATGGTTTTGTTAGTCTGAAAAATGTCTTACGTACGATATATTCTTAGGATTTAGTTCTTTTTCATGGATTCTTTTTTAATCGTTTAGGCAGAATGAAATATGGCTTTTATTTCTGTCTGGATCTTATCTTAATCGTAATTTTTCACTATCTTTATTTGACCTATCTAAATTCATTTATATATATATATATAATATATATATATATATATATATATATATATAGTTCTGCTGATGAAGCCTAATAGGCCGAAATGTACATACAGAGATTGATTTTTCTCGATTTGTTTAGCCTTACATTTAAATAGGTATGCCCGCCTAATTAATTAATTATTAATTAATTAACTTTCAAAATTAGGTACGACTTCAATTAAGCACATATTCTCCAAAAATTGTCGGCTAAAAAAAAAAGAAAAAAAAAGCCATATCATAAACACATCGCGTGTGTATTTACTTCTCATATATATATATATATATATACTAGCTAAAGTACCCGGTCCATGACCGGACTAAAATGAAATTTGGATCACCAGGGAGTGAGAGAGAAAGTGGAAGACAGTAGTTAGAGAGGGGGTAAGAGGAAAATAATTCTTGAAACTAAAATCATTGAGAATTTGTATATTTCAGGATTTGTATTTTCTGTTTTATAGTTTAAAATTATTTCATATTATTATACAACAAATTGAAAGTATTCGTTTGTATATTTGTTTGTTATTGTTTTAAATTTTTTGTACATGACAACAATTCACATTTAGTTCTTAATTGCATGTTGAGTTTAAAAAGAAGCTGAGAATCGAAAATTTAAATTCTTCGTATTGCAATATCTATTTTTGCTAAAACCTAAGATAGTATTATAGGGACCACCAATTGATCAGTTTAGGCCATCTTGAATAAAACGGAAATATTTTGTTATTATTTATAATTAATTGATTTTTCATAGAATTTAAAAAACTCTTATCGTAACTTGTTTTTAGCTACGTTAATTTTCAGTTGATTTAACAGTGCAAAAATGAAAACGTTGTTTTTCAATCATAATTTTCATTATTTCCGTAAGCTGAAAAAAAGTTAAAAAATCATCAGGAGTTTATTTAATGTTTTTTTCTTTCAAATGGAAAAAAATTTTTCAAGAAAATATTAATTTTTCTGCAAGTTTCATAGTGTTAAATATAGGGGGGGGGGGTAAATTTCACAGGGTAAAATTGGTGGTACCTAGTATTTTAAAAACATTGTTTAAAAACGTTTTGGTGGACCTGATTATCTCCCCCCCCCCATCTATTTTTTTCCTTCAGTTGATTATTATCGATTACACACCAATCTATCAGATTGAAAAAAAAATTCTTAAAAGTTCTTTATTATTTGAGTATTCACGGGTGCTCATTTCCTCGTATAAGTTTATAGTAAATTGATCCCCCATATCGGAACCGCTTGAACGGAACCCAAATTATTTATTTATTTTCCCATTAAACTAACCCCCCCCTAACCCTAACCCCCCCCCCTAGTTAAAATTAAGTTTTATTACAAAATTTGTATTAATTACAAAACATCAATTTTCATAAAAGTTCAAATGTCACCTATGAAATCTCTATTTAAACATGCCAATTTTTCAGAACTGAAAAGTTGCACTATAAACTCAGCGATGTTTATTGACTTCACAATAAAGAGTAAAATCATAAAACTTAAAATTTAATTTGTAAGGCAAATTCTGAGGAATATTTTAAATTGTATTTTGAATAATAATTTAAATGTTGGTTGTTAGTTGTTTTGTTTTATCAACTTTTCGGGTAATTTACTAACGAATCATGTCATTTTGATAAACAAAGCGCTTTCAATTTTTCGTACTTACATATAAAATTTTTTGAAATGTTCCAATAACTGGATATTGTCGGATAAACTTGAAATAAATTTCGTCTTACAAATAATTGACTACTTATCTCCAGTCGGGCCTTCGACTAAAGATAAAACACCGGATTGTGTCCGTATTAGTAACCTTTGTTTTTTTTTTTTTTTTTTATCGTGGTTTGAGAAAATAATTAGTTAACGAACCAAAAGAAAAACAGTTTCTAAGGAAATTCGTCAATCTTATTGTTATTTTTTAACCCTTTAAAACTCTAACAATAAAAATTAATAAATAAATTAAAGAATTAAAAGTCATTTTATTCGAATGAAAATCTTAGTTTAATTTATACAAATATGTAACCGTACTTACGACGTAAACTGATTTTCATGATACTGTTATTTACGATTAAACTATTTTTTAAATAATGTAACCGTAAAGCGTACATTTTGATTTTCTACAATTTTTATGCATTACAAAAATTAAAATTAAAATGAGTGTACTGTACAATTTAAGAATATGGACAAACTCGCTGTAAAAAATAATTTAATCTATAAAAACACATACAAATTACATATTCAGAAAGACTAAGAGAATCCGAACTGCCTTATTCGTATTATCGCCTATACGTAGTTTTTTTTTTTTAACTCGCTGTAAAAAAAAAAATTAATCTATAAAAACACATACAAATTACATATTCAGAAAGACTATTTCATCTTATTACTAAAGATATAAATATTTTAAAGATTAAAATCCTAAATAGGTAAGAGATTCCGATCTGACTGTTTATAGACTGCACTGCTTGTATCGCAATAATCATAGGCAGCGTGGCTATCCGAAGCCATTTTTTAATTTTTTAACTCGCTGTAAAAATGATTCAATTAATAAAAACTCACACAAATTACATATTTTGAAAGAGTATTTTCTTATCTTTCTAACGATATAAAAATTATTAAAGACTGGACCATAAATAGGCCATAAATTCGGAGCTGAACGGCTTAGACTGCAAAATTAATTCATTAAAATCAAAACTTCGCTGCTGTTATCGCTTTAACAATAAGCAGGCAGAGACAATATTTTATTATCAGGAGGGGCTGATATACGGACAGTTCCGCAAATTGGGTGATTTTGGATTAATTAATCGATTAAATCCCTTAATCAGTAAAAATCAATAACCAAATTTGGAATTTTTCTTAGTTAGAACGATATCAATGTGTATGCAAGATTTTGAATCTGAGTGACCTCCCGTTTTTTTGTTATACGTCGACACGTACATACCAAAATCTCTGTTTATATATTAGATATATATGGTGATTGCCACTTCTTTACAGAATAAGGCCCTTTCTACAATTTTGGTTGTAACCATGCGGGGCCCATGAGGCGTCCAGTTTTGTTTTTTACTCACTGTCAAACATATGACCCTGGTTTCCCTCGTATGCTACCGTACGTGACTGAGAAACCCAGCGTTAGTCAGGCAGGCCCTGACAAGGCATTTAAGAGATTATAGAAGTTTTTAAAGAGGCTTGTGACTAACCGGCCAGGTCATCTAGTGCAGTGTTTCTCATAAGCAGTCCACTGAACTGGTACTGGTCCGTGGAGTACTGCTAGTCTACAGGTGCCACACATTTTTTTAATTGTATAGTTTTTGAAATAAGCAGCCATACATATAAACTAAAATAAATAAGGCAACCATACATATAAACTGGAGCTCGTATGCAATGGTTAGAGTCGTAGGAAATGGACTCATCGATTCGAATTCAAATCCTGGGCGAAGCTGTTTGCATTTCACATGCGCTAATACCCTTGGGAAAGGTATGAATCCATTTTTTTTGCTCCAGCTATTGGGAAATAGCAGGGCAGACTGGATCTTTAACCATGGTTAGGTAACCAGTCTAAGAAAGGAAAACTCTGAATTCAAACTTGTTAAACTCTGCTTAATAAATTGACTTGTGTCACATCCTGCTCGTGCGGAGGGGTTGGTAAATATATATAAACTAAAGGTGGAATATATATTTCTAAACATATCAACTGGCCTGAAATTGGTCTTAATATGCTTCTCCTATTTGAATTTTTAATCATTTTCATTTTCCCAAACTTTCGTTTCTTGACCTAGCATGGCTTTTGCTACCAGAACAAACATCGGCACAGAAATTATTTCCATGGTATTTTTAATTCCAACAAGTTGATATACAAAAAGGTTAAAAATTCTTATTCTTATTCTTATTCTTATTAGCTTCCGATATATACAATATTTGGCGGGGAAAATGTTAAATCAATTATATACAAATATCGTCCGGCGAAAGCAAAATCATTACTTTGCCTTTCCAATGAAAAACTGGATGTGTAGTTAATTTCTGCACATCATATTCTATGTTTTTGTTATTAATTTTCTTAGAAATTTTGATAAGGAGTTTTTTATATTTTGAGTGCGTTTCAGAATGTCCACTTCGTCCATTTTGAGGCGATTTTAATTGTTTAAAATGGATTATAATAAATCATATATGTAATATTATTGTGCCCTTTTTATACTGAGATTTAGCTTTTAAATGATTAATTTAATTAATTATAATCCTTCTTTTTAGTGAAAAAAAACCCGTAATTGTTTGGTACCTACTCTAAATGAATGCGATTTCCCTGATGTGTAAAGATATATGAGAACATATTTTCAAATTTCTATACGAACACATTTCGGCGTGAAATATTATCGTCACCGAGTTGGTTTTCTTGCTTTCTGTTCTCCATTGGTAATTAATGTTTCCTTGTTTAGTGTTTATACCTTTTTATCTTTCTCTTCTCCCTTATTCATTATAAATCTTCTCGTGTCTTTCTATTCCAAATGTCGTCGCTATAACCTGGATTATAACGATATTAAAATTATTGAACATCTTGTAATATAAGTAAAATGTGTGTGCTGTGATTTCTCATTGAAATCTGAAAAATCCAGAACAGATTTAAAAAAAAAAAAAAATTGCATTCGACTGCCGTGACCAGGATTCGAACCTGGGTTACCACGGCCACAACTGGGTCCTAAACCACTAGACGATCACGGCCAAACAGTCGATGCATTCAGCATGAAACAATATCTCATTAAATTCTTTTCTTGCTATGAAGTCTGAACTCACCAACCAGATTCGGTTGTCAAACAAGACAAGACACTCCTTTTTTCTTTCTTTCCTTCTACAACAAATTTTCTTTTTACTTTTTACGATTTCTTACATTTCTCTGTCTAAATTAAAATAAACCACCAAGTATGATTAAAAATACAGTTTCACTTTACTGCTCGTAATTATCAATTAATACAAATACAGCATATCACAAAGAAGATCTGTGTGCCATGTACATGGTGTTTCAGAAGAATGATATCATTTTAATATGTAAAGGGTGTCATATCTACATTGTATTTTACGAGCAGTAAAGGGAAAATGTATTTTTAATCAATACTTGATGGTTATATTTACTTTAGACAGAGAAAATGTAAGAAAATCCGTAAAAAGTAAAAAGAAATTTGTTGTAGAAAGGTAAGAAAGAAAAAAAGGAGTGTCTTGTCTTGTTTGACAACCGAATCTGGCTGATTTAGAATCAGACGAAAACGGAGAAAAATATTGCGCTCGACTGCCGTGACCAGGATTCGAACCTGGGTTACCACGGCCACAACGTGGGGTCCTAACCACTAGACGATCACGGCCAACAGTCGACGCATATCGCATACGCCATAATATCTTATCAAATTCTTTTCCTATCCCATAAAGCCTCACTCACCAGCCAGATTAACATGTCAGTGAAGACACGACAATAAACCTGGGATTGTTTCTATGTCAGTTTTTTTCTAGTATCAAGAATTATAATTTTTTCTGGTAATCTGGATATTAGCTCCATAAATGTGAGTAACCCCCATTGTTTCTTTCACTTTGAGGAAGCCATGTGTTATGTTTTTTGTAAAAATACGGATTTTCGACAAATTGATATACTAGCTATCTGGCAACATGCTCTTTAATACGCACGAGGATTGTTACAAAATATTTTAAAACGTCAATAAAAAATATTAACTTTTAATGTTTTCTTTTACGTTTAATATAAAGAACAATTTCCAGTTTATGTGTTATAAAAGAAAAAAAATTCTCTTAGATGAAATCTAAATTTTTGCATTTTAACGTAAATTCCCGCAAATTCCCGTACATTCTTAATCTTTGTTGACATAGTATCACATCTTGACGTGTGCACTATTGTTTATGATGACGATCGTACGGTAATAATAATTTTTTTCAGAAGCAGAGAAACAAATTACTAATTTAGCATTTCCTTGATGTCTCACGATTTAACTTATGTACCTCAACGACCTAGTGCTACAACAAACAAACTACAAGAGTTTTCTTTAAAAACCAAAGCGGATATTATTTCCGTAGATCCATCCATTAATAAGAATGACGACAATTTGTAATTCAAACATTATTTCAAATTTTAAAAAAAAAAACCGCGAATATGTTCATATATTTTTTAGCTAGATATTTTTTATACAATATTTCTTTGATTAATAAATACGATTTGATATCCGCTAACAAAAGTATTTATTTTACATTTTATAAATTTTTAAAAATCCCTGAAAAAAAATAAACAAGTAGATAATAGGAACTTTTAATATAAAATCTTTAGAAAATAATCTAACAAAAAAAAAGGAAAAAAAAAAAGATACATAATTTTTTTCTTATTTACGAGATTTAAATTTCAATGTTTAAGATTCTTTATTACTAAAAACCGAATTAGTAGCGATTTAGTTTCTTTTTTTTACATATGTTCCGTCATTAAATTAACAATTGAACCTTATATGTGATTATTATCTGCCTTTTTATTTGGCGAATTTCCAGTTCACTTGGATACAATATAAAGCCTCCCGGTCAGGTTTAAACAGGGGGAAAAGCTTGGAACAAAAACTTGTTGCGACCTTGCAAGTGTGTAACAAGGAATCGTAACCTTAGGCTCTAGTAGAATTAGTCAGAAAAGTTCCCTCTCGTGAGTGGTGACAGTATTTATTTACCAATTCGACCAATCAAAAGGAAAGTAGACCCAACCACATATATAAATTACTACGCAATTTTATTCCTGCTTTCTTCCCTCAGAAGATTGCAGGTGAGTAGTTTTCATTTTTTCCCGACATTTTTACTATGCTCAACTAAAACAAACATTTAGCTTTTAAATGATCAATTCAGTTAATTTCTAATCCATCTTTTAGTGAAAATAAATCTGTAATGGGTACCTACTACAAATGAACGCGATTTCCTGGGTTCAACGATATATGAGAACATAGTTCAAATTTATTATGTTATGGCTTCCATATATTACATATTTGTGCGGGAAAAATGCTTAAACCATATATACAAATTATCTGACCGGCGAACATCATTTCTTAGTCTTCCAATGAAAAACTGGAAGTGAGTAATTTTTCTCCATATTATATTCTATGTTTTTTTTATTATTAATTTATTAGAAAAAATATGAATATTTTTTGAAAACTTTGACAAGGAGTTTTTTTTTTTTTATATTGAGTTGCGTTTCAAAAAATGTTCACTTAGTCTTTTGGTTCGAAGTCAATTTTTAAAATATATTAATAATAAACTTATATGTAATATTCTGTTTGTTTTTTTATACTGATGCTCAACTAAAACAAACATTTAGCTTTAAATGATCAATTTAATTAATTCTAATCCATCTTTTAGTGAAAATAAATCCGTAATTGTAGGTACCTACTCTAAATGAACGCGATTTCCTGATGTTGCAAAGATATATGAGAACATATTTTAGAAATTTCTATACGAACAAATTTCGGGTGAAATATTATCGTCACGAAGTTGGTTTTCTTGCTTTCTTGTTCTCCATGGTAATTAATGTTTTCCTTGTTGAGTAGTTTTATACCTTTTTATCTTTCTCTTCTCCCTTTATTCATTATAAATCTTTCGTGTCTTTCTATTTCAAATTCCGTCGCTATAACCTGGATTATAACGATATTAAAATTATTGAAACATCTTGTAATATATGTAAAATGTGTGTATTGTGATTTATCCTTGAAATCTGACAAATTTAAAAATTCAGAACAGAAAAAACATTGCGTTCGACTGCCGTGACCAGGATTCGAACCTGGGTTACCACGGCCACAACGTGGGGTCCTAACCACTAGACGATCACGGCCAACAGTCGACGCTTACCGCATATATCATAATATCTTATCAAATTCTTTTCCTATCCCATAAAGCCGGACTCACCAGCCAGATTAACATGTCAGTGAAGACACGACAGTAAACGTTGATTGTTACTATGTCAGTTTTTTTTTCTAGTATAAAAAATTATAAATTTTCTGGCAATCTGAACATTAGCTACATAAATGAGAGTAACCTCCCATTGTTTCTTTCACTTTGAGGTAGCCGTGTGTTATGTTTTGTAAAAATACGGATTTTTCAACAAATGTGGTATAACTATACTTGTCTAATATAAAGGTACCCTCATAGAAATATTAACATTTTTTATTTTTAATCACCTGTGGGAGATTCTAAGCATATGACAGGGATGGTGAAAATGTGGAGACTGTTTGAAAATACAATAAATGTATTCCTATAAGGGTGTTAACATTTTTAATCGATGTAAAAGAAAGATGTTAATTATTCTATGACAGTACCTGTATATTAGGGAAGTATAGGCATACCCAAATTGTCGAAAAATCCGTGTTTTTACAAAACAAAACACACAGCTTCCTCAAAGTGAAAAAAACAAGGAGAGGTTACTCTCATTTATGTAGCTAATGTTCACATTACCATTTTTCTAATATACTGGTCATTGTATCTTGAAGGTGTGGACATTTTCACCTTTCGTCGTCCAGTTTCCAGCCCTAATTTACGCTATTTTAGCGTGCCGGCTTCAGGCGAATTTCTGGCCCAACTTAATATTTCATAGTTGTTATTTTTGTCGCTTTTGTTAGCTATTTACTGTGGATATTTTTCAAGCCCCCCCCCCATTTGTTCGGAATATTAACGCATATAATTTACAAACATTCAATTTTAATTTTTTTCTTCAAATTAAATTTGAAATTTGTTTTATCAAATGAAAGATTTTGGAAGAAAATAATTACCGAAAATTCTGAAAATTAAATGTAAAAATAACTAAAGTAAGTAATTGAATAGATATTTGTTTTTTTTAATCTAAATATTTGAATTTTAAAAGCTTAAATTATGGGCATTATATTTTAAATTAAATTTTATTGATTTAAAACACGATATAGTTAAACAACTATGGATTTCTGTAATATACAATTTATGTAAACCATTATGATTTATTTCCCATGAGTCAATGAAGAATTTCTGAATTATTACTAGTTAGAATATTTAAATTAATTAAAATGTTACTTTGATTCATTTCCATAGTTTAATTAATAAATGAATTAAGTTGAATTAAATAGATTAAATTAATTAAATGTGATCTAAAAGCAGAACAAATATCGGCACAGAATTATTTCCATCATAATCTTTTTAAATCCAAAAAGTAGAAATGAAAAACTAAAAGGGTAAACAAATTATTATCATTATGGGCTTCCGTATATTACAAATATTCGGCGGGAAAAATGGGTAAACCATATGTACAAATATCTGTCCGGCGAAAGCAACATCATTTCTTTGCCTTTCCAATGAAAAACTGGAAGTGAGTAATTTTTCTGCCCATTATATTCTATGTTTTTTTTATTATTGATTCATCAGAAAAAATATGAATATTTTTGAAAATTTTGACATGTATTTTTTTTTATATTGAGTGCGTTTCAAAATGTTCACTTCGTCCTTTTTGGGGGCGAATTCAATTGTTTAAAATATGTCAATAATAAAACTTATATGTAATATTCTGTTGTTTTTCTTGTTCTCCATGGTAATTAATGTTTTTCTTTGTTGGGTAGCTTTATTCCTTTTTATCTTTCTCTTCTCCCTTTATTCATTATAAATCTTTGGTGTTTTTCGATTCCAAATTCCGTCGCTATAACCTGGATTATAAACCATATTAAAATTATTGAAACATCTTGTATTATAAGTAAAATGTATGTGTGGTAATTTCTCATTGAAATCTGACAAATTTAAAAATCCAGAACAGAAAAAAAAAATGCGTTCGACTGCCGTGACCAGGATTCGAACCTGGGTTACCACGTGCCACAAACGTGGGTCCTAACCACTAGACGATCACGGCCAACAGTCGACGCACATTAACGTAAAACAATATCTCATTAAATTCTTTTCCTCTGCTATGAAAGTCTGACTCACCAACAGATTCGGTTGTCAAACAAGACATGACACTCCTTTTTTCTTTCTCTCTTTTCTACAACAAATTTCTTTTTACTTTTTACGGATTTTCTTACATTTTCTCTGTCTAAATTAAATATAACCACCAAGTATTGATTAAAAATACAGTTTCACTTTACTGCTCGTAATTATCAATTAATACAAATACAGCATATCCCAAAGAAGATCTGTGTGCCATGTACATGGTGTTTCAGAAAAATTCATATCATTTAATATGTAAAGGGTGTTTCAGAAGAATTGATATCATCTGATATGTAAAGGGTGTTTCAGAAGAATTGATATCATGTGATATGAAAAGGGTGTTTCAGAAGAATTGATATCATTTAATATGTAAAGGGTGTTTCAGAAGAATTGAATATCATTAATATGTAAGGGTGTTTCAGAAGAATGATATCATTTAATATGTAAAGGGTCGTTTCAGAAGAATTGATATCATTAATAGTAAAGGGTGTTTCAGAAGAATTGATTATCATTTAATATGTTAAAGGGTGTTTCAGAAAAATTGATATCATTTGATATGTAAAAAAGTGTTTCAGGAAAATTGATATCCGTTGATATGTAATGTTTGTCATATCTGCATTGTAATATTCTCTAAATCAGACGAATTACCTTTAAAAATCTAAAACGGGAGAAAAATATTGCGCCCGACTGCCGTGACCAGGATTCGAACCTGGGTTACCACGGCCACAACGTGGGTCCTAACCACTAGACGATCACGGCCAACAGTCGACGCATATCGCATACACCATAATATCTTATCAAAATCTTTTCCTATCCCATAAAGCCTGACTCACCAACCAGATTAACATTCAGTGAAGACACGTCAAACAAAATGTTGATAGGATGGTGAACATGTGGAGATTGTTTGAAAATTATATTAAAGATACGTCCTATAAGGGTGTTAACATTTTAAATTCATTTAAAAAAAAATGATGTTAATATTTCTATGACAAGTACCTGTATATTAGGAAAGTATAGGCATACCCAAATTGTTCGGAAATCCGTGTTTTTACAAAACAAAAAAACACAGCTTCCTCAAAGTGAAAGAAAACAAGGGGAGGTTACTCTCATTTATGTTGCTAATGTTCACATTAATATTTTTCTAATATTGTATATTAAAGGTGTGGAAATGTTCATCTTTCGTCTTCCCAGCTTCCCGCCCTACTTTACGCTATGTTTTAGCGTGCCGGCTTCAGGCGAATTTCCGGCCCAACTTAGATATTTTCATAATTATGTTTTTGTCGCTTTTTGTTAGCTATTTACTGTGGATATTTTTCAAGTCACCCCTCCCCCCCCCTATTTTTTTTCGGAATATTAATGCAGATAATTTACATGTACATGGTGTTTCTGAAAAATTGATATCATTTAATATGTGCATGGGTTCAAAAAAATTATATATATTTGATATGTTTCAGAAAATAGATAAATGGTGATTCAGAAAATTGATATCATTTGATATGTAAAGGGTTGTTGGTTGAGTGTTTTGTTTTTTACGGCATATACAACCTCCGTGGGTCATTTAATGCCGACAATTTTGTAAAATGAATCCATTCTAAAAGATAATCAATTTTATTAATCATTTGGTATGTAAAGGTGTTTCAGAAAAAAATATCAATTTACATTGTCATTTCTCCGAGTTAAACAAACTTTTCTAAATGATGTTAAAAAATCTAAAACGGCGAAAAATAGTTACCATCGACTGCCGTGACCAGGATTCGAACCTGGGTTACCACGGCCACAACGTTGGGGTCCTAACCACTAGACGATCACGGCCAACAGCATCGACGGACTCCTTGCTTGGTATTAAATATATTCTCGTCCATTGTGTCTGACTCGCTAGCCAAATTAGCTTGTTAACAAAGACACGACGCCAGATGATTGCTATGTCTGTTTTTTTTAGTTTCATAGTATTAGAAATTTTTCTAATGAACTTGTCATTAGATTTTGAAGTATGCATTTGTCTCGTCCCAGCTTCATGTCCTAATTTTCCCTATGTTTCAGTGTGCCGCCGTCAGGTGAATATCCGATATATATATATTTTCCGAGTCAGGCTTTTGTCGCTTTATCGCTCAAATCAATGTAGATATCTCTTCTCTTTTTCTTCACAAAGCGTGTTAAATAGACTGAGTTTCATTTGTAATTCATTCATATGAATTGAGTTTATATCTAATGTTTGGACTACATAATATGCTTTCTCTATGGTTTACTCTTAATTGTGACAATTTTATTACGAATGAGAATGTAAATTGGTCTATTCGTATTATTTCAAAAATTATCTTCCAACAATTCTATACAATCTTTCGTTGTTTGTTAATATTCATTTTATATTTACTCTATATTATTCAAATATATAGTAACAGACAGGTTTGAATATCTTCATTAAATTTTATGACTTTTACTGGTCCTGCGTAATTTTAGAACTTCTTTTGGGTAAAATATACCGAATAAGAGGACTATATTTGAATATATCCCATAACTTCTCCTTTTCACTTCTATCGGTGTAGTTTCTAGGTTCTGTAAATTAAATACACATAGCAAATGTTCACAAATTAAATGCATGTAATGAAATTTTGGTTTATTCATTAGAATAAAGACATACTCATTTGTAACGTGTTTCATATAATTCCTAAGCAATTCTTCAAATTAAATTATAATTGGTAAAGTCTTTTTTTTTGTTTTTAGAATGAAACTAAATGTCTCACAACTATCAGATTCGTAGCCTTCTATCAGGTAGGGCGTAACGCACACTCGCGCGTCTCCTTCTCTTGTTTGTATCAGTTGACTGCTACTGTCCTGGTAATCGTCTCCTGCGTGGCGGGTCAGCGTTCACATTCCCTCTTGGAATGCGTTTGCCGGAAGTTTTGTGTTGAATGATCTTTGGGGATTTCACTTAACTGTCGGTTTTTCACTTTCAATAGTGCATAAAATTCTTCTCTGTCTATTTTTTCTCTCTGTCTTTCAGTATGCGTGCAGGAATTTATTAACATACATTTTCAGGTTTAGTCACTTGAAGTAGGGATTATTCGCTTCGGCTGTTCGTCGTTTAATTTTGGCTGGTCTTTTCCGTCTGCAATATTTTGGTAGGCGTGAGTTTCCTTTTTGCGAATTCCAACACTGCAAGTTTTCTTGTGTTTTAAATTGTTTTTATATTTCGACATTTTCAAACTTCTGATGTCCATATTTTCTACAAATATAGAACATGTCCTTTAAATTTGTTTTGTGTGTGTTCGTCTGGCGGGGACGTTTTTTTTTTCACGCACATTACTTGTTGACAGCTTGTATTCTTGCTGTTTTTCTGGTGTTTCAGTGAAAGAACTGACTTTTTTTCATCCGTGTCTTTTCAGTGAGTTACTGAGATTTTCTTTTTTTTTATTCGGAAGTACTTGTGTCGTGGTTTATTTTTCTTGAAGTGTTAGCATATTTTTTTTAAAATTTGGTGGGCTTTGCCATCGTAATTTCGGTGTCCAGAACTTTGTGTGTATTTGTTGACATTGTAGATTTATAGAATATCTTCTCGTGTCATTTGTTCGGCATGTTTTCGGATCTCTTGCAAACTCTTAGCGCTGTATTTAAATTGTTGAATTTCAATATCGTCCTTCCCGTTGTGTGATACATGTGAAAAGGGTATTAAATTCATTCGTGAGAAGGCCTTTAGTATCTATAGCTATTAATAAGCTTTCATATATGTTTTTCACCAACACCAGTTTAGGGCGAGAACGCAGCTTTTTCTCCGCGTAAGAGAAAGTCTGTAACACTTTTTCCTGTTCTGACATTTTAGTGGATTGTCCATTCCGTGTATAAGAGAAATGTATCTGGTTTACTGACTTCCTACATAACATGTTCTCTGCAATTTGCATGCCACTGGTTCCGTTATTTCTGCGCGTCCCTCAAATTAGAGTAAGGCTTCTGTCATCTGAGTATCTTGGGTCATTCAGAGCATAAAACTTCAGCGTTTTTTTCTGTTTAATATGCGTAGTCTCGGATTCATATAGATATATGCTCGAGTTTTGAGTCGTAGTAGGAAACAAATTTATAGCTTCCATACTGAAATTGTTCACGGGTCTCATTAAAAAATAATTCTATTATTTTATATTACTGGAGCATAACTGTTGCGGTTTGTAAGTTAGCGAGAGGACCGTGCATAGTAATAATGCGGGAATAATAATAGAGATTTTACAAAAGGTAGATAAGTAGTGGGAAGCTGGTCAAACAAGGTAGGATAAAGATAGGCATGCCGGTAATCACCAGAGGTGAATTCAACAAGGTTTTATTACGACTGATCTAATCTCAACAAGGGGTAAAAAGCGGGAACAAACATTTGGGCGAAGTGGCGGAGGTCCACTCCTGCGATATTCATCAATATATTTATTAGAAAATGTAAGCTTATAAAAACTACAATCTGAAACACCCTTTACATATGTTAATTGATATAATTTTTTTCTGAACCCTATAAGCATCTTACTGATAGAATTTGTTGTGAACCCCATGTACATGGCCACACAGATTCTCTTTGTGAATGCTGTATCTTGTATTAATTGATAATTAGGACATAAAGTGATCATGTATTTTAAATCATACTTGGTGGTCAATATTTAATTTAGACAGAGAAATAGTAGAAAATCCGTAAAAAGTAAAAAGAAATTTGTATGTGAAAGGAAAGAAAGAAAAAAAGGAGTGTCTTGTCTTGTTTGACAACCGAATCTGGTTGGTGAGTCAGACTTCATAGCAGAGGAAAGAAATTTAATTAGATACTGTTGTTCATGCTGATATGCATGCGGACTGTTGGCCGTGATCGTTAGTGGTTAGGACCCCCACGTTGTGGCCGTGGTAACCCAGGTTCGAATCCTGTCACGGCAGTCGAATGCAATTTTTTTTTTTTTAAATCTGTTCTGGATTTTTCAATTTCAAAGAGAAATCACAGACACACATTTTAAACTTATATAACAATGTTTCAATAATTTTAATATCGTTATAATCCAGTGTATAGCGACGACATTTGGATATAGCAAAGAACGAAATATTATTAATGGATAAAGGAGAAGAGAAAGTAAAAAAGGTATAAAACTACTCAACAAGGAAAACATTAATTACATGAGAACAAGAAAGAAAAATCAACTCTGACGATAATATTTCACCCGAATGTGTTCGTATGAATTTTTAAATATGTTCTCATATAACTCTTACAACATCAGGAAATCGCATTCATTTATAGTAGTACCAACAATTACGGGTTTATTTTCACTAAAGAAATGATTATAATTAATTAATTATCATTTAAAGCTAACTCTCAGTATAAAAATGCAGAATAATATTAACATATATGATTTATTATTAATCCATTTTATATACAATTAAAATCGCCTCCAAATGACGAAGTGGACATTCTGAAACGCACTCAAAATAAAATAAAACTCTCTAAAATTTCTAAGAAATTATAACAAATAACATTAAGATGTTGTGCAGAAAAATTACTCACATTCCAGTTTTCATTGGAAAGGCAAAGTAATGATTTTGCTTTCGCGGCAATATTGTATAAAACTGATTTAACAAATTTTCCCCGCAAATATTTGTAATACGGAAGCTAATAGAATAAGAATAAGAATAAGAATTTCACCTGTTTTGTAATCAATTTTGTTGGAATTATAAATACCATGGAAAATAATGTGCCGATGTTTGTTCTGGTAGCAAAAGCCATGCTAGTGTAAGAAACGAAGTTTGGGAAAAATGAAAATGATTACAAAATTCAAATAGGAAAGCAATTAAGACCAATTTCAGCCAGTTGATATGTTTAAGAATATATATTCCAACCATTTATTTATTATAATTTACCAACCCCTCGCACGAGCAGGATGTGACACAAGGTCAATTTATTAAGCAGAGTTTAACAAGTTTGATATTCAGATTTTCCTTTCTTAGACGGTTACCTAACCATGGTTAAAGATCCCAGTCCGCCCTGCTATTCCCAATAGCTGGGCCAAATGGATTCATACCTTTCCCAAGGTATTAGCGCATGTGAAATGCAAACAGCTTCGCCCAGGATTTGAATTCGAATCGATGAGTCCATTTCCTACTGACTCTAACCATTGCACTACGAGCCTTCCAGTTTATTATGTATGTTGCCTTATTTATTTTAGTTTTATATAGTATGGCTCCTTATTTCAAAATATACAATTAAAAAAAAATGTGTGCAACTGTAGACTAGCAGTACTCCACGGACCAGTACCAGTTCAGTGACTGCTATGAGAAACACTGCACTAGATGACGCATGGGTAGTTCACAAGCACTTTTAAACACACTTCTATAATCTTTAATATGCCTGTTTTATATTTCTATATTTACCACACTATTGTGTAATGTGTCAAGCAGTCAAGCAAGGTTGAAATCACTTTGTTTCAACGCTGGCAAATACCATTCATTATCATTTGCATAATTTATAACACTTTTACTTAATATATTAATTAAAACTATAATTCATGGTTACCGGTGCCGCAAAATTAAAGAACAGATGCATTCTATGATCGCATAAAGTTAATTTCATGAAAGCTGACGCATGTTACGTAAGTCTCACTAAAAAGTTACCACAGAACTCTACGACAGGTTGGATTTTGGTATGAAGATTTTATGGCTTTCAAGCCTTGTTGGGTCATTTTACAATGCCGATGACGTTTATATTTATTCTTTATGATATTCTTTTTTTTTCAAACATTTTTAAACTATTTTTTTCTATTAACCCATAGATGGGACCCGAGCAGGTACTGAACTCCCGGGTCAGAGTGTCCTGGAGTAATGGTGATGTAATAGGGTACTCCACACTCCCCAGAGCTCCAGAATTGAAACTCTTCAGGATTAGATGCAGTTTAACATCATACCCAGGAACATAGAAATCTCGTCGATGAATTGGTTGTGGTTGGTTGGATTTTAAGCATGCCAAACCATTGGTTATTTTATGCCAAAGACGTTTTTATTTATTTATTTATTGTATTCATCTTGATGGGAATCAACTTTTATATTAAATTCATTCAAAACACATTTTTTAGAACTCATTTTTTCTAACTTTAGCCTCATACCCTAAATCAGTATACCACCGGCAGAGTGTGTAAAGGGTACGCCCGAAAACTGGATTTCACATCATATTGAGTTTAGCGTCGTATCCAAGACAATAACTCCCTCAGTCTCTTCTCAAATATGTGATAAAAAAAGTTTGGTTGGTTTCCATAGGGGCAATAGGGTTGGGCAATCATATATGGTGCAGGATTCATGTGACCAGCCGATTGATCACAGTGGTCTTCTCCATTTGGATAAACATCAACAGTGCTTTGCCGACTCAATCTATTTAAGTGATTTAGTAAACTTTATAAACTGGGCTTTATGCAGTGAGGAATAAATAAAAATGTGCACATAGGTAAACACCAAAGGAATGTCATCACCCGAGATTTGAAAGGTTAATTAAAAAAGCTATTAAAAATTCTATATATCAATACGTGTTTTCCTTAAAAGTACGCCGTTATCATCTTGCAACAGCTACTGGTACAAATGAGACCGTTGAAATCAAACTAACCTGATTAGTCTGTGTTGCATATCCGCCGAATATTATTATATGAGTGTTGTTACCTCAGCCAAATAATGGACCATTCGTTTTTATTATAGAATAAAGAAAGGGAAGAATAAAGGACAGGCTACACAGAATAAAATATAATAAGAAAGAAAGAGAAAAGAAACGAGAGGTAGCGGAGAAAGAATAGAACGATCTATTAACTGGTACAAGCAATAGAGTAATCAAATCTTGTAAATAATATAATATATCATATTTGTTTTATACCACAGGTCTGGCTATGTATAAGATTTTCAAATAATTAAACATCATAGTTAATAAGTCATGGTCGGTGTGGTCTAAAATCGGTATCCCAGACAGAGGAGTCTATCCCTTTCACAAACGCTAGGCGAATCACACATACCATAGCTCCAACTTTTTCGCAGCAATCCCTTGGCTACTCATACACAGATTTTGCGACGGTCGGTATCGAAATCGGAATCTACAAGAGTTCCTAGTTCTAAAATTAATATTCCTACTGCCGTGACCAGGATTCGAACCTGGGTTACCACGGCCACACACGTGGGGCCTAACCATAGACGATCACCGGCCAGCAGTAACGAACGAATTAAACGGTTTCTCACTAACGAAAAGTTATTCAACTCATCCAACCAACGTCCGTCTAATGGAGAATGTATTTTCAGCAATCTTCATGTCAAGTAATTTATATTTTAAAATCATTACTCTTCGCAAAACTGAATAGATTACAGAATAGAAAACAGTAATGGTATTCAATAGAAATAGTTTTAATAAAGAGGGAACTTTACACAAATTATAATATCCTGACAGAAATTAAAACCACCACCCATTCTGGCGTAACTGATTTCTTTTAAAAATTCCTTGAATGAGAAGTAATTGTTATACAAGACATATTGCAGGTGTAAATTTATTTAGCAGCAACGGAAAAATTCGTTGCTGACGTGACCAGGGATTCCGAACCGGCTTACCACGGGCTCACATCGTATGTTGGCAAGATATAGGAGAACATATTTTCAAAATGTCTATCAGATCACATTCGAGTGAAATTAATCATCACCCAAGTTGGTTTTTGCTTTCTTGTTCTCATCAGGAATTTTAATGTTTCCTTGTTGCAGTATTCTATACTTTTTATTTTCTTCTCCCTTTCATTCATTAATCTTTGTGTTTTACGATTCAATTCGTACGCTTAGACCTATTATAGCGAATTAAAAATTATTGAAACATCTTGTTAATGATAAAGTAAAATGTTGTTTGAATTTCCTTGAAATTCGACAAAGTCTAAAAAATCCAAAAAGGGAAAAAAAAAATTGCGGGTCAACTTGCCTGTGACTCAGGTCCGAACCTGGGTACCACGGCCACAACGTTGGGTCCTAACCACTAACATACACGGCCAACAGTCCGAGCACATTAGCAACCGAAATAGTCGTCATTAAATCTTTCTTCTGCTATGAATCTGACTCACCAAGCCAGATTCGTGTTCAAACAACTGACACCTCCTTTTTTTTTTCATTTCTTTCCTTTCTAACAACATCAATTCTTTTACTTTTTACGGATCTTCTTACATTTCTCGTCAAATAAATAATAACCACCAAGTACTTGATTAACAAATAACATTTCATTTACTCGCTCTAATTTATCATATTAATACAAATACATGTATATCCCACAAGAGAGTCTTGTGCATGTCATGGTGTTTCAGAAAATGAATCATTTAATATGTAAACGGGTGAGCTCTTTTTTCAGAAAAATTGATTATCATCTTAATATGTGCATGGTGTTTCAAAAAATGATACTTATTTGAAATGGAAGGTGTTCAGAAAAACTTATATTTCCTAGCCCAACTTAGTATTTCATAGTTGTGTTTTGTCAACTTTTTGCTACTTTAGTACTGCTGGATTTTTTTCAAGACCCTCCCGCTCCACTTCTATCTTTTTCGGATATCTCTCTCTATCTCCACTAAGCATCCTTCGTCTCGATTGTAATTTCTAATTTTTTTTAAATGAAAGATTTTGGAAGAAAATACATCAACGAAAATCCATAATTAAATTGTAAAAAAGAGTATATAGTTTTTTTTTATAAATTTGAATATTTGATGTAAATAAGGGTTTATTCAATCAAGTCGTAATAAACTATTAGATAAGCAAAAAAAAAGAAATACTTACATATGTAATCTTATTATAGATGGGAGGATTGTGTTTTTCCGTCTTAACCGAACTATATTCACTCAAGATCACAAATTCTCTAGTTATTGACATTACATTCTCCATGGTTTTTATTTCTATCTAAACCGTCAATTATAATAAAATTGTCTTGACATATTATACTGTTAACTATGTCTACATACTAACAACATGTATATTATATTATACAAATAGCGCTTTACAATGGAAAGGAGGCTATCAATATTAATATTAAAAAATCGAATTAATAAATATTGCTTTATATTATTGATTTTAACTGTCTGTTTTATTTAAGAATATAAGCAAAATTCTTCAATCAATCTTAAATGAAAGCCCTTAACAAGATAAAATAACTGTCATTGTTATTCTTTACAGGCCTTTTATAATAAATACTAATTAGAAAAAATAACAATGAAGCGAGAGTGATGGAAGAGTAAGTTTCAGTTGTTCATTTTCTTATTAATGCGCCTCTGTTTCAAATCTTTTATTTATACTCTTTGTTTTCAAATCTTTTACTGATTGCTTATTTAGTTTCATTAGCCTTCTAATTTATCATCAATATTTTATTACATTAAAACTTAAATACTTGCACCCGGAGGGTGCATATATTGCTAGTAGTTCAATAAAGAAGTGAAAAGTACAATTGACTGTGAAAACGATAAAAAAATAGATATTCCCTACAAAGAAGAATTGTTTAAAACTGATAATTGCTAAAGTAAATTATTTCAGACTAGCAACAAATAAAAAAAAAGGTATTCGCTACTGCGTGACAGGATCGAACCTGGTTACCACGCCACAAGTGGGGTCCTAACCACTAGACGATACGGCCACAGTAACGAGATGACACGCATTAGCTGACTAAATCCTTTTACTATCAGAACGCAACGATGTCTTCTGTGAGTATAGGTATTTTGCAGCATTCTTCCAAGTCGAGTATTTTATATTTTAAAATTCATTGCTCTTCGAAAAAGATTGATTGGCAGGATAACAGACTAATGGTTGTCCACAGGAAAATAGTTACTTTAATAAAGATAGTGAAATTTAAACATTTTGATAAATATTCAAAAAACCTTTTGCGCAAAAAAGGATTTTAAAAAAGAAAAAGCATTCCCTGAATTAAGAATAGGCGAATTGTTATACCACGTATGTAAGTGTGTAAATTATTTCAAACTAGCAAAAAAGATTTCGTTTACCGCCGTGACCACGGATTTCGAACCTGGGTAACACGGCCCAAACGTGGGTCTAACCACTAGACGATCACGGCCAGTCAGCAACGAACTGGTTACCCAAAGTATCAGTAAGACATTTTACCACTATAAGAGACACCGCGTTTCTTGATGAGCTACTTAATCAGCAACCTCAAGTTTATTTGAACAATACAGAGCTCTTCGCAGAATAGAATAGCTTGCAGGATATCTGAACTGTAATGGTGTCCTCTGGAATAAAGTAACATAGATAATAAATCGTAAAATGAATTTTTATGAATTTATTTTATGAAAGGAATGGAGAAACATTGCATCTTTGAATCCTAATTTTCATGATACTATTTTTTTTTTTTTTTCAATCTTTTAATCAGAGAAAGGAGGATATTAGAAAATACTACCATTGTCATGTCGATAAAAAAGGGATTGGGAGGTGGTGGCGCTAGCATTAAAGAATTTACGCAAATAACAATCGAAAAATACTCAGTACGGCCTGAAATTCAACATAGCCAAATTAGGACAGGACGCAACGGGACGATAAAAGATCAAAATTACCAAGATTTCCGCAAATTATCAAGTCCGAAGATGAATTGTCAATTGCTTATCTTACTTATATGATAAGAATACTTATTCATAAGCAGTCTCAATTTATAGGAAAAGCAATAAAATATCACATCTAATATGAACAATGAATGTGTCCTCGTTGCAACGGTTAATCGTCTAGTAATGAGGACGCATGTCCGTTTAATTCCGGGTTCGAATCCAGGTCACGGCAGTAATGGTTAATCCTTTTGCTGTAGTCTGAAAATAGATTCCAAACGTACGCATATATTTTTAACATTTGCTTCATTTGTTCAAAGAAATATGTTTGGTATTATTTTGTGCATTAGATTAAATATTCTTTATTTGACTCCTGAAACTATATGTACAATTTGTTAACTGCAAATCGATCGGAAAATTAAAACATACTATAGGTGAGCCCCAGAAAAAACAGAACCAAATTATTATTTATTTCCCATTAAACTTAACCCTAAACCTAAAAATCCCCAATCCTAACCCTAACCCCTAAACCCTAGTTAAAATTTATATTTTATTACAAAAGTGGTGGTTTTCTGGGTCACCTCATTTTCCGACGGATTGCAAGTTTGCCCAATTCATTTTGTACATATTTACCATAGAGTGATAAAAAAAATTGTTACTAAATCTTATACTTCCAATTAAAGTGGAGAAATTCCATTATTTTCCTTATTATAAAAGACAGACAGAAATAAAACCCACCTCACTTTCCGGAAAAGATTAAAAGTTAATTACCCGAAAAGAAGCAACATTCTATAACGGACGTATTTAAGGGTTATTTTCAGATAAGAAAAGAAAAACATTTTCGTTACTGCCGGTGACCAAGATCGAACCTGGTTACCACGGCCGACAACGTGGGGTCCTAACCACTGAGACGATCACGGCAGCAGTAAGCGAACTGCTTAGTGTTTTCACTAAGAGATTTACTCTACAAAACCAACCTGTCTACGGAGAGGTATTTTGTCAAGCAAGTCTGCATGTCGATGTAATTTATTTTTAGAAGCTACTGCGAGCTCTTCACATAACTGATAGCTTGCAGGTTAGTAGACTCTAATGGTGTCCACAGGAATATAAATAACAGAGAATATAATTCCTGCCTAAAATTAATATCGGTAATTGTTCATTTTGTCAAAAACGGGTTTTACGTCAATCAAACAACATCATACAAATAATTAAAATATTATGGCTAATTTATGGAAACATAACCGAAACGTAAATAATAATGCAAATTTTATTTCATGCAATAATATATTTTTGATTTTTACAGTACAAAAACGGATATTCCTTGGTTAAAAGTTAAAACGAGTGTGAAAAATTTCGTAAAGCATTTAAGTGAATATTTATTTAAATAACGCTTTACTTAAGTTCAAGAAAAGAAATGTTGTATAAGTATTTTTAAAAATATTTTAAAGCCATTATTGACACGAATAAATCAAAATAAATTCCAACGTAACTTTTTGCTTGAAATTCGGACGATTTTAAATGTAGAAATGTATAAAATAAATTGCATAGGTAGATAATATTTTTTCTTTTTTTATGATCGTCATTATGTACTACTTATCGATTTAAAAGTTACCTTAATAACAGATTTAATTAATTTTTAATTCGCTTTTAAAACTCGTAAACGAATTATTGAAGGGAATGGAAAATTTTCGGGAAAATTTTTTAAAGAATCCCCCATTAATCTCGTCTACCTAAGAGTGTCTGCTGGGAAAAAAAACACAACCAGCACTTAAGGCGTTTTTGCCCAGAAGTTAATGTCTTTTTTGACAAGTAAAAGTGTAAATATTTAACTCTGCCTCTTTAAAATATTTTAGAGGAGGGGGGGGTCTAAATATTCACATTTACTTGTCGATAGAAATTGGCTTACTTTTAACGTGCCTTCCACCACTAAAAAAATAATTTGCATAAAAACGTCTTCATCCGCTAAAGAATATTTTTTTTTCGTATTTTCATTTTACTAATTTTTTCGAGCATCAATTAACAAATAAAAAAACATTTTTTCGCGTCTTTTAGTTTTATTTTGGATATATTATTTCCCAATCTGGGACTCATTCGTAGGGAGGGTTGTTTTTTTTCACTTATCACCGCTACCATTTTTAAGGCAGGGTGGGGGGACGCAATTCTGCGAATAGAGCACCTATTTTATTTAGAATTTGAATGAGGAGCCATTTTGGACTCATGCCTTCGCTAATGGGATCATTGATCTTTGAAATATTCCACCTTCTCTTCTCACATTTCTGCCTCTCTTACCACACGTGTTTGTGTGTGTGTGTGAGGGGAGATAATAGTAC
>CM042137.1:147664104-147711604 GCA_023376005.1 Doryteuthis pealeii
AAAGACAAAACATGAAGTATTCCAAAATGATGATATTTATCCTGAAGATGAAGTTGACTTTGATACTAATCTACCATTCTCCCTTCCGAAAGTCATCCCACCTTAATAAATGTGCTTACTCCTCAAGCACGATAGAAGTTTGTTAAAAACCAAACCGTTATAACGTCGACTTCACCATCAGAACTAGATTAATCTTTTTTTCTTATTTTAAGTAACGTCAAAATGTAAATCATGAAGAAGAAAATTGTAAACGAAGACAGTAAACAGAAAGACGTTTTTCTGATAAAAGAAAAACCATTACTGCCGTGACCAGGAATTCGAACTGCGTTACCACGCCATCAACTGGGAGTCCTAACACTAGGACGTCACGGCCAGCAGTAATGATTCATTTGAGGACAATATTATGAGTTTTTACGCTAACAGCAACGACATGAATGTTGTTTATTGTTCCAAACAATACCTGCTAACCATCTGCTTGCCTGTCGATTATTTTGCACGCAGGTTTCCTCACAAATGAAATATCTGAGTAGGATAGTTGTGTCTAACATTGCAAACTGATGACATCTCCACACCAATACACAATTATAAAAAATGTACGCTTAAATGTTTTTTAAGCATAAGTGATGTGCAACTATTAATATCGAATGGATTAATTTACAAAAAACTACAGTTAACCTTACCGATTAGTTCTAGACCAATTGTATCTTGAATAATTTAATATAGTATAATATATAATAAAATATAATAGTATATATATTATATATATATATATATATATAATATGAAAGTACGTAAATATGTGTTTGCTATGTTGATATGGCTTTTTAGCGACAATTTTGGAGATTTGTGTCTAATTGAAGTCCATAACCTAATTTTGAACAAGAATTAGTTAATAACTTACTGAATTTAGGCGGCATATATGTCAAATGTAAGGTACTACACAGATCGGACAAATGTCAAAATCCCTTAATAGACGAAATGTAACATCAGGATTGACAATTTCATCGATCTGTTTAGCCTTACATATTGAACATAATTGTCCGCCTAAATCAATTCAATTAAAGTAATGTGTATCCAAAATTAGGTATATTTCAATTTAAGCACAATCCCAACATATATATATATATATAATAATATATATATCAATATAATATATATAATTGTCGGCGCTGGTTCCGGTACAAAACACATGGTAAGCATAAATATGAAAAAGATTATTGAAGTAAATGAGATTTGATTGAATGTATTTGAACAATTATTTACTAATAAGTGGTCTTAAAATTACATGTTAGTGGTATCTAAAGATTTATATACGACTGTAATATATATGTATATTATTATATTATATTATATATATATAGTATATATATACTATTATATTATGGGCCATTTCGATTGGCCTTTTTACCAGGTTTCACTATCGAAATGCCCATAATAACAAAATCTGAACAGTACTGCCTCGGACTTATGGAAGAAATCTTTGTGGATTGCTAACCAGTTCACCCTGCATTAAAAAAGATGGCCAGACAGTTAGGAATGGGACCGAACAAAAAACTCGTCCGACAAAGATCATCAGTAGAGTTTAATAATTAGAGTTTATATACTAGAGTACTATAATATATTATTAATTATATATATATCGGCAAAAGACAGACGTCATGGACAATTTCCTTCATTAAGCCGGACTATATACTGACGTGTTGTCAGGCTGCCTGCACTAACGGGGTTTTCTCCAGTCACGTACGGTAGCATACGAGGGAAACCAGGTCATATGTTTGACATGAGTAAAACAAAACTGGACGCCTACTGGCCCGCATGTTACAACCAAATTGGAAAGGCCTTATTTCTGTAACAGAATGGCAATCACCATATATATCTTAATATATAAACCAGAGAATTTGTATGTTACGTGTCGACGCTATAACCAAAAAAAATGGGAGGTCACTCAGATTACAAAATCTTGCATTAACATTATATCGTTCTAACTTGAGAAAAATTCCAATTTGGCTTATTGTTTTTCTTATTAAGGGATTTAATCGTTAATTAATTCCAAAATACCCAATTTGCGGAACTTCCGTATATCAGCCCCTCCTGATAAAAAATATTGTCTCTGTCTGCTTATTGTTCAAAAGCATAACAGCAGCGAAGTTTTGATTTTAATGAATTAATTCTTGCAGTCTCAGCCGTTCAGCTCCGAATTTATGGCCTATTTATGTCCAGTCTTAATAATTTTTATATCGTTAGAAAAGAAAGAAAAATCTCTTTCAATAATATGTAATTTGTGTGAGTTTTTATTAATTGAATCAGTTTTTACAGCGAGTTAAAAAATTAAAAATGCTTCGGATAGCCACGCTGCCTATGCTATTGCGATACAAGCATGCAGTCTATAACAGTCAGAATCGAATCTCTTACCTATTTAGGACTTTTAATCTTTAAAATATTTACATATTTAGAAAGACTATTTCATCCTATTACTAAAGATATAAATATTTTAAAGATTAAAATCCTAAATAGGTAAGAGATTCCGATCTGACTGTTATAGACTGCACTGCTTGTATCGCAATAAGCATAGGCAGCGTGGCTATCCGAAGCCATTTTTTAATTTTTTAACTCGCTGTAAAACTGATTCAATTTAATAAAAACTCACACAAATTACATATTTTGAAAGAGTATTTTCTTATCTTTCTAACGATATAAAAATTATTAAAGACTGGACCATAAATAGGCCATAAATTCGGAGCTGAACGGCTGAGACTGCAAAATTAATTCATTAAAATCAAAACTTCGCTGCTGTTATCGCTTTAACAATAAGCAGACAGAGACAATATTTTATTATCAGGAGGGCTGATATACGGACAGTTCGCAAATTGGGTGATTTTGGATTAATTAATCGATTAAATCCCTTAATCAGTAAAAATCAATAACCAAATTTGGAATTTTTCTTAGTTAGAACGATATCAATGTTATGCAAGATTTTGAATCTGAGTGACCTCCCATTTTTTTGTTATACGTCGACACGTACATACCAAAATCTCTGTTTTATATATTAGATATATATGGTGATTGCCACTTCTTTACAGAATAAGGCCCTTTCTACAATTTTGGTTGTAACCATGCGGGGCCCATGAGGCGTCCAGTTTTGTTTTTTACTCACTGTCAAACATATGACCCTGGTTTCCCTCGTATGCTACCGTACGTGACTGAGAAACCCAGCGTTAGTCAGGCAGGCCCTGACAAACACGTCACGTATATAGTCCGGCTTAAATGAAGGAAATGTGTCCATGACGTCTGTCATTTGCCGATATATATATATATATATATATATATATATATATATATATATATATATAAACTCTATTATTAAACTCTACTGATGATTCTTGTCGGACGAGTTTTTGTTCGGTCCATTCTAACTGTCTGGCCATCTTTTTAATGTCAGGGTGGAACTGGTGTAGCAATCCACCAAAGATTTCTTCACTAATTCCGAGGCAGTACTGTTCAGATTTTTGTTTTTATGGGCCATTTCGATATGACCTGGTAAAAAGGCAAATCGAAATGGCCCATAATATATATATATATATATATATATATATATATATATATATATATATATATATACAGTCCGTTATATAAATTTCTTTAGATACCACTAAACATGTAATTTTAAGACCACTTATTAGTAAATAATTTTCCAAATTACATTCTAATCAAAATCCATTTACTTCAATAATCTTTTTTCAATATTAGCTACCATGTGTTTTGTACCGGAACCCAGCGACTGACAAGTATATATATATATATATATATATATATATATATATATATATATGTGGAGGATTTGTGCTTAATTGAAGTCATACCTAATTTTTGACAATTAATTAATAATTAATGAATTTAGGCGGACATATATGTTCAAATGTAAGGCTAAACAGATCGAGAAAATGTCAATCCCTGAATGTACATTTCGTCCTATTAAGGGATTGACATTTTCTCGATCTGTTTAGCCTTACATTTGAACATATATGCCCGCCTAAATTCATTAATTATTAACTAATTCATTTTCAAAAATTAGGTATGACTTCAATTAAGCACAAATCCTCCAAAAATTGTCGGCTAAAAGCCATATCAAATAAACACATATTTACGTACTTTCATATATATATATATATATATATATATATATATATATATATATATATATATATATATATTATATATTAAATTAAGATACAATTGGTCTAAACTAAATCGCTAAGTTAACTGTATTTCTTTAATATTAATCCATTCGAATTATTAGTTGCACTATTCACTTATGCTTAAAAAAACAGTACATTTTTTATAATTGTGTATGTGGGTGTGGAAAGTCATCAGTTTTTGATCAGATGATTGCAATGGTTAGACACCAACTATCCTACAAGATATTCATTTTTGTGAGGAGACCTGCGTGCAAAATAATCGACAGGAAGAGATTGTTAGCAGGTATTGTTTGACAATAAACAACAGTCGTTGCTGTTAGCGTAAAAACTCATAATATGTGTCCTCAATGAATATCATTACTGCTGGCCGTGATCGTCTAGTGGTTAGGACCCCACGTTGTGGCCGTGGTAACCCAGGTTCGAATCCTGGTCACGGCAGTAATGGTTATTTCTTTTATCAGAAAAACGCTTTCTGTTTACTGTCTACGTTTACAATTTTCTTCTTCATGATAACATTTTGGACGTTGATCTTAAAATAAGAAAAAAGATTAATCTATTCTTGATGGTGAAGTCGACGTTATAACGGTTTGGTTTTTTAACAAACTTTCATCGTGACTTGAGGAGTAAGACATTTTGTATTTTAAGGGTGGATGACTTTCGAAAATGGGAGAATGGTAGATTATGTATCAAGTCAACTTCATCTTCAGGAATAAATTCATCATTTTGGAATACTTCATGTTTTTGTACTTTATCCCCCCTCACACACACACAACACACGTGTGAGTAAGAGAGGCAGAAATAGTGAGAAAGAGAGAGAGAGTATGGTATATTTACAAAGATATGGATCATAGCGAAGGCATGAGTTCAAAATTTGGACTCCTCATCAATATTCTAAATAGAAACATAGGTGCTATTCGCAGAATTGCGTCCCCCCACCCTGCCTTAAAAAATGCTAGGCGGTGATAGCTGAAAAAAAAACAACCCTCCCTACGAATGAAGTCCCTAGCTTGGAAATAAATATATCAAAATAAAATAAAAATACCGAAAAAATGTTTTTATTTTTTATTTGTAATTGATTGTCGAAAAAAATAAATTAGATAAAATGAAAATACCGAAAAAAAAAGATATTCTTTTAGCGGATTGAAGACGTTTTTATTGACAAATTATTTTTTTTAGTGGTTTGAAGGCGTTAAAAGTAAGCCATATTTCTATCGACAAGTAAATGTGAATATTTAGACCCCCCCCCTCCTCTAAAATATTTTAAAGAGGAGGAGGGTTAAAATATTTACATTTACTTGTCAAAAAAGACATTAACTTTTCGGGAAAAACGCCTTAAGTGCTGGTTGTTGTTTTTTTTCCCAGCAGACACTGCTTCAGGTAGAGAATTAATTGGGGATTCTTTAAAAATTTCGAAAATTTCTCCATTCCTCTTCAAATAATTCAGCTTCTACGAGTTTTAAAAGCGAATTAAAAATAATTAAATCTATTATTTAAGGTCAAACTTTGTTTAAATCGATAAGTAGTAACATAATGACCATCATTAAAAAAAGAAAAATATTATTACAATATGCAATTTATTTTTAATACATTTTATACATTAAAAATCGTCCGAATTTCAACAAAAAGTTACGTTGAATTTATTTTGATTTATCGTGTTCAATAATGGCTTTAAAATATTTTTAAAATACTTATAAACATTTCTTTTTAGAAATAAGTAAAGCGTTACTTTAAATACATATTCATTAAATGTTACTGAAATTTTTCACACTCGTTTTAACTTTTAACCAAGGAATATCCGTTTTTTGTATGTAAAAAATCAAAAATATATTTAGTTTCATTGAAAATAAAATTTGCATATTATTTACGTTTCGTGTATGGTATTCCATAATTGCCATAATATTTTTAATTTTGTTGTGTTGTTTGATTGACGTAAAACCCGGTTTTTGACAAAATGAATTACCCGATATTAATTTTAGGAGGATTATATTTCTCTGTTATTTATATTCCTGTGGACACCATTAGAGTCTACTAACCTGCAAAGCTATTCAGTTATGTGAAGAGCTCTGCATGCTTCTAAATATAAATTACTCGACATGACAAGATTGCTGAAAAATACCGTTCTCCAGTAGACAGCGTTGGTTGTTGATAGAGTAAAATCTCTTAGTGAAAACACTAATTCAGTTCGTTACTGCTGGCCGTGATCGTCTAGTGGTTAGGACCCCACGTTGTGGCCGTGGTAACCCAGGTTCGAATCCTGGTCACGGCAGTAACGAAAATGTTTTTTTCTTTAGTCTGAAAAAATTTACACCTTACAATACGTCCGTTATAGAATGTTGCTTCTTTTTCAGGGTAAATTTAATTTTTAATCTTTTACGAAGAAGGTGAGGTGGGTTTTATTTCTGTCTGTATATTATCATAATAAGGAAATAATGGAAATTTTCACTATCTTTATTGGAAGTATAAGATTTATGTAAACAATTTGTTTTATCACTCTATGGTAAAATGTAACAAAATGAATTGGGCAAAACTTGCAAATCGGTCGGAAAATTAGGGTGACCCAGAAAACCCACACACATTTTGTAATAAAACTATAAATTTTAACTAGGGGGTTTAGGGTTAGGGTTAGGATTGGGGTTAGGGTTTAGGGTTAGTTTAATGGGAAAATAAATAAATAATTTGGGTTCTGTTTTTTCTGGGTCACCCTATAATATGTTTTAATTTTCCGATCGATTTGCAAGTTTAACCATAAATTGCTTACATATATTTCAGGAGTTCAAATAAAGATATTTGAATTAATGCACAAAATATAACCAAAATATTTCTTGAAAAATGAAGCAAATTGTAAAAATATATGGTACGTTGGAATTATTTTCAGACTAACAGCAAAAAGGATTAACCATTACTGCCGTGACCTGGATTCGAACCGGAGTTACAACGGATGGTCCTCATTACTAGACGATTACGGCCAGTTGCAACGAGACACTTCATTGTCATATTAAGATGCTGATTATTTTATTGCTTTTCCTATAATTGATGACTGTTATGAATAAGTACTTGTTTCATGATAAGTTAAGATAAGCCAAACTTGGACATTCATCTTGCTTGATAATTTTTGGCGAGAAATCTTGGGTGTTTTGATCTTTTATCGTCCCTGGCGTCCTGTCCTAATTTGCGCTATGTTTGAATTTCAGGCCCGTCTGAGCTATTTTCGACTTGTGTTTTTGTCGGTAAATTCATTTACATGCTAGCTCCACCACCACCACAATCCCTTTTTTATCGACATGACAATGTAGATATTTTACATATCTCCTCCTTTTCTGATTAAAGAATTGAAAAAAAAAAAAAATAGTATATGAAAATTAGTGATTCAAAAAGATGTCAATGTTTCTCCATTCCTCTTCAAATCAAGATAATATTCGATATAAAATATTTTAGCATTTTATTTCTATGTTACTTATATTCCCGAGGACACCATTACAGTCAGATATCCTGCAAGCTATTTATTTCTGCGAAGAGCTCTGTATTGTTCTAAAAATAAACTTGAGGTTGCTGATAAGTAGCTCTCAAGTAAACAGCGTTGTCTGCTTATAGGGTAAAATGTCTTACTGAACTTTGGTTAACCAGTTCGTTGCTGCTGGCCGTGATCGTCTAGTGGTTAGGACCCCACGTTGTGGCCGTGGTAACCCAGGTTCGAATCCTGGTCACGGCAGTAACGAAATTCTTTTTTTGCTAGTTTGAAATAATTTACACCTTACTATACGTCTGGTATAACAATTCGCTTCTAATTCAGGGAATTCTTTTTCTTTTTTTAAAAATCTTTGCGCAAAAGGTTTTTGGATATTATCATAATAACTGTAAATTTTCACTATCTTTATAGTAACTATTTTCCTGTGGACACCATTACAGTCTGTTATCCTGCAATCAATTCATTTTTGCGAAGAGCAATGAATTTTTAAAATATAAAATACTCGACTTGGCAAGAATGCTGAAAAATACCTTACTCCAGAAGACATCGTTGGTTGCTGATTAAGTAAAAGGATTTAGTCAGCGAATGCGTGTCATCTCGTTACTGCGGCCGTGATCGTCTAGTGGTTAGGACCCCACGTTGTGGCCGTGGTAACCCAGGTTCGAATCCTGGTCACGGCAGTAGCGAATACCTTTTTTTTTTATTTGTTGCTAGTCTGAAATAATTTATACTTTACAATTTATCAGTTTTAACAATTTGCTTCTTTGTCAGGGAATATCTATTTTTTTAATCGTTTTCACAGTCAATTGTACATTTTCACTATCTTTATTGGAACTACTAGCAAATATATGCACCCTCCGGGTGCAAGTATTTAAGTTTTAATGTAATAAAATATTGTATTAAATTAGAAAGGCTAATGAAACTAAATAAGAATACAGATAAAAAGATTTGAAACAGAAGGAGTATAATAAAAGATTTGAAACAGAGGGCGCATAATAAAAAATGGAACAACTGAAACTTACTCTTCCATCACTCTCGTCTTTCATTGTTATTTTTTCTAATTTAAGTATTTAGTTATAAGAGGCTGTAAAGAATAAAATGACAGTTATTTTATCTTGTTAATGGATTTCATTTAAGATTGATTGAAGAGATTTTTGCTTATATTCATTAAAATAAAACCAAACAGTTAGAAATCAATAATATAAAGCACATATTTATTAAATTCGATTTTTTAATATTAATATGCAAATTAGCCTTCCTGTTCACATTGTAAAGCGCTAATTTGTTGTATATATAAATATAATTGCATGTTGTTAGTATGTAGACATAGTTAACAGTATTAATAATGTAAGACAATTTTATTAATAATTGAGGTTTAGATAGAAATAAAACCATGGAGAATGTGATGTCAATAACTAAGAGAATTGTGATTTGAGTAGGAATATAGTTTCGGTTACAGACGGAAAAACACACAATCTCCATTATAATAAGATTAACATTTATGTAAGTAATTCTTTTTTTTGCTTATCTAATAGTTTATTACTATGATTTGAATAAACCCTTATTTAATTCAAATATTCAAATTTTAAAAAACAAATAACTATTACTCTAGTTTTTTTACATTTAATTTTCAGATTTTCGTTGATTATTTTCTTCCAAAATCTTTCATTTAAAAAAAAATATTTAAAATTCAATCGAAACAAAATTGGGGTGTTTGTAAGCTGCATTAATATTCCGAAAAAAAATGGAAGTGGGCGGGGAGGGGTCTTGAAAAAATATCCACAGTACATAGCTAACAAAAAGTGACAAAAACACAACTATGAAAATAACTAAGTTGGGCTGGAAATAAATTTTTCTGAAACACCCTTACCATTTCAAATAATATCATTTTTTCTGAAACACCATGCACATATTAGATGATATCAATTTTTCTGAAACACCCTTTACATATTAAATGATATCAATTTTTCTGAAACACCATGTACATGCCACACAGATCTTCTTTGTGATATACTGTATTTGTATTAATTGATAATTACGAGCAGTAAAGTAAAAATGTATTTTTAATCAATACTTGGTGGTTATTTTTACTTGAGACAGAGAAAATGTAAGAAAATCCGTAAAAAGTAAAAAGAAATTTGTTGTAGAAAGGAAAGAAAGAAAAAAAGGAGTGTCATGTCTTGTTTGACAACCGAATCTGGCTGGTGAGTCAGACTTCATAGCAGAGGAAAAGAATTTAATGAGATATTGTTTTACGTTAATGTGCCTCGGCTGTTGGCCGTGATCGTCTAGTGGTTAGGACCCCACGTTGTGGCCGTGGTAACCCAGGTTCGAATCCTGGTCACGGCAGTTGAACGCAATTTTTTTTTCTGTTCTGGATTTTTAGATTTGTCAGATTTCAATGAGAAATTACAACACACACATTTTACTTATATAACAAGATGTTTCAATAATTTTAATATCGTTATAATCCAGGTTATAGCGACGGAATTTGGAATCGAAAAACACCAAAGATTCATAATGAATAAAGGGAGAAGAGAAATATAAAAAGGTATAAAACTACTCAACAAGGAAACATTAATTACCATGGAGAACAAGAAAGCAAAAAAACCAACTTGGTGACGATAATATTTCATCCGAAATGTGTTCGTATAGACATTTTGAAAATATGTTCTCATATATCTTTGCAACACCATGTTGTGGCCGTGGTAAGCCAGGTTCGAATCCTGGTCACGGTAGCAACGAATATCTTTTTTTTTTTCTTTTTTGCTAGTCTGAAATAATTTACACCTTACAATATGTCTTGTATAACAATTCACTTCTCATTCAAGGAATTTTTTAAAAAATCAATTACGCAGAATGGGTGGTGGGTTTTATTTCTGTCAGGATATTATAATTTTTGTAAATGTTCCCTATCTTTATTAAAACCATATTTCTATTGATACCATTACTGTCTTCTATTCTGTAACCTATTCAGTTTTGCAAAAAGTAATGATTTTTAAAAAAATATAAATTACTTGACATGAAAAGATTGCTGAAAAATACCATTCTCCATTAGACAGGCGTTGGTTGCTGATTGAATAATGTTTCTTAGTGAGAAACGTTAATTCAGTTCGTTACTGCTGGCCGTGATCGTCTAGTGGTTAGGACCCCACGTTGTGGCCGTGGTAACCCAGGTTCGAATCCTGGTCACGGCAGTAGCGAATATTAATTTTAGAACCTAGGAACTACAAGATTCCGGTTCGATACCGACCGTCGCAAAATCTGTGTATGAGTAGCCAAGGGATCTGTGCGAAAAAGTTAGGAGCTGATGGTATGTGTGATTCTCCCTAGCGTTTGTGAAAAGGGATAGACTCCTCTGTCTGGCTGATACCGACTTTAGACCACACCGACGATGACTTTAATTACGTATTGATGTTTAATTATTTGAAAATCTTATACATAGCAGGACCTGTGGATATAACACAATATGATAATTTAATTATTACAACGTTTGATATATTTACTTAAAAGCTATCTTTCCCCCTACTCTCTTTCTTTCTTTCTTTCTTATTATATTTTCTCTGTGTAGCCTGTCCTTTTCTTCCCTTTCTTTATTTATAATAAAAACGGAATGGTCCATTATTTAGCTGAGGTAACAACACTCATATTAAATAAATATTCGGCGGATATGCAACACCAGATAATCAGGTTATTTTGATTTCAACGGTCTCATTTGTAACCAGAGTCTGTTGCAAGATGATAACGGCTGTACTTTTAAGGAAAACACGTATTGATATATAGATATTTTAATTAGCTTTTTTAATTAACCTTTTCAAATCTCGGTGATGACATTCCTTTGAGTGTTTACCTATGTGCAATATTTTATTTTTCCGCAACTGCATAAAGCCCAGTTTTTATAAAGTTTACTAAAATCACTTAAATAGATTGAGTGGCAAATGCACTTTGATGTTTATCCGAAATCGCAGACGACCACGGTGATCAATCGGCTGATCACATGAATCCTAGCACCTATATGATTGCCCCAACCCTATTGCCCCTATGGAAACCCCAAACCATTTTTATCACATATTTGGCAGAAGAGGCTGAGGGATTTATTGTCCTTGATACGACGCTAAACTCAATATGATGGTGAAATTCCAGTTTTCGGGTACCAGGTACCCTTTATCACCACTCTGACCCGGTGTGGTAGTACCTGTTAGGGTATGAGCTAAATAGAACAAAATGAGTTCTAAAAAAATGTGTTTAGAAATGAATTTAATAATAAAAGTTGATTTCCCATCAAGAGTGAATAAAAATAAATAAATAAATAAAAACGTCTTTGGCATAAAATGACCCAATGGTTTGGCATGCCTTAAAATCCAACCAACCAACCAACCAATTCATCCGAAGATTTCAATGTCCTGGGTATGACGTTAAACTGCATCTAATCCTGAAGTTTCAATTCTGGAGCTCTGGGGAGTGTGGAGTACCCATACATCACCATTACTCCCAGGACCACTCTGACCCGGAGAGTTAGTACCTGCTCGGGTCCCATCTATGGGTTAAATAGAAAAAAAATAGTTTAAAAAATGTTTGAAAAAAAAAAGAATATCATAAAGAATAAATAAAATAAAACGTCTTCGGCATAAAATGACCCAACAAGGCTTGAAATGCCATAAAATCCTTCCAACCAAAAATCCAACCTGTCGTAGAGTTCGGTGGTAACTTTTTAGTGAGACTTCGTAACATGCTCAGCTTTCATGAAAAATTAATTTGATGCGATCATAGAATTCATCTGTTCTTTAGATTTCCACGGTAAACCAAAATAGTTTAATTAATTATAGATCTAAAGAGGCTGGTTATAAATTATGCAAGGAATGAATAAGAAGGTCATGCCAGCGTTAAACAAAGTGATTTCAACCTGCTTGACTGCTTGACACATCTACACAATAAGTGTGGTAAATATAGAAATATAAAACAGACATTTAAGAGATTATAGAAGTGGTTTAAAAGTGCTTGTGACTACCGGCCATGGTCATCTAGTGCAGTGTTTCTCATAACCAGTCCACTGAACTGGTACTGGTCCGTGGAGTACTGCTAGTCTACAGGTGCCACACATTTTTTTTTTTAATTGTATAGTTTTGAAATAAGGCAGCCATACATATAAACTAAAATAAATAAGGCAACCATACATATAAAACTGGAGGCTCGTAGTGCAATGGTTAGAGTCGTAGGAAATGGACTCGTCAATTCGAATTCAAATCCTGGGCGAAGCTGTTTGCATTTCACATGGCGCTAATACCCTTGGGAAAGGTATGAATCCATTTGTTTGCTCCAGCTATTGGGAAATAGCAGGGCAGACTGGGATCTTTAACCATGGTTAGGTAACCAGTCTAAGAGAAGGAAAACTCTGAATTCAAACTTGTTAAACTCTGCTTAATAAATTGACCTTGTGTCACATCCTGCTCGTGCGGAGGGGTTGGTAAATATATATAAACTAAAGGTGGAATATATATTTCTAAACATATCAACTGGCTGAAATTGGTCTTAATATGCTTCTCCTATTTGAATTTTTAATCATTTTCATTTTTTCCCAAACTTCGTTTCTTGACCTAGCATGGCTTTTGCTTCCAGAACAAACATCGGCACAGAATTATTTCCATGGTATTTTTAATTCCAACAAATTGATATACAAAAAGGTTAAAATTCTTATTCTTATTCTTATTCTTATTAGCTTCCGTGTATTACAAATATTTGGCGGGGAAAATGGTTAAATCATTTATACAAATATCTGTCCGGCGAAAGCAAAATCATTACTTTGCCTTTCCAATGAAAAACTGGATGTGAGTAATTTTTCTGCACAACATATTCAATGTTTTTTGTTATTAATTTCTTAGAAATTTTGATAAGGAGTTTTTATTTTATTTTGAGTGCGTTTCAAAATGTCCACTTCGTCCTTTTTGGGGCGATTTTAATTGTTTAAAATGGATTAATAATAAATCATATATGTAATATTATTCTGCTTTTTTTATACTGAGATTTAGCTTTAAATGATCAATTTAATTAATTATAATCCATTTTTTAGTGAAAATAAACCCGTAATTGTTGGTACCTACTATAAATGAATGCGATTTCCTGATGTTGTAACGATATATGAGAACATATTTTAAAAATTTCTATACGAACACATTTCGGGTGAAATATTATCGTCAGGAAGTTGATTTTCTTGCTTTCTTGTTCTCCATGGTAATTAATGTTTTCCTTGTTGAGTAGTTTTATACCTTTTTATCTTTCTCTTCTCCCTTTGCTCATTATAAATATTTCGTGTCTTTCTATTCCAAATGTCGTCGCTATAACCTGGATTATAACGATATTAAAATTATTGAAACATCTTGTAATATAAGTAAAATGTGTGTGCTGTGATTTCTTTGAAATCTGAAAAAATCCAGAACAGATTTAAAAAAAAAAAAATTGCGTTCGACTGCCGTGACCAGGATTCGAACCTGGGTTACCACGGCCACAACGTGGGGTCCTAACCACTAGACGATCACGGCCAACAGTCGACGCACATTAGCCTGAAACAATATCTCATTAAATTCTTTTCGTCTGCTATGAAAGTCTGACTCACCAACCAGATTCGGTTGTCAAACAAGACATGACACTCCTTTTTTTTTCTTTCTTTCCTTTCGACAACAAATTTCTTTTTACTTTTTTCGGATTTTCTGACATTTTCTCTGTCTAAATTAAATATAACCACCAAGTATTGATTAAAAATACATTTTCACTTTACTGCTCGTAATTATCAATTAATACAAATACAGCATATCCCAAAGAAGATCTGTGTGGCATGTACATGGTGTTTCACAAAAATTCATATCATTTAAGATGTATAGGGTGTTTCAGAAAAAATTATATCATTAAATATGTAAAGGGTGTTTCAGATGTTAAGTTTTTATAAGCTTACATTTCTATAAATATATTTGATGCAATATCAGCAGGAGTGGACTCCGCCCACTTCCGCCCAAAATGTTTGTTCCCGCTTTTTACCCCTTGTATGAGATTGAATCAGTTCGTAATAAAACCTTGTTGAATTCACCTCGTGGTGTTAACCGCTGCTGCCTTATCTTTATCCGTACCTTGTGTGACCAGCTCCCCACTTTATACTTTTACCTTTTGTAAAATTCTATTATTATTCCACGCATTATTTTCACTATGCACTCCTCTGCTACTTACCAAACCTCAACAGGTTATGCTCCCAGTAATTATAATAATAGAATTTATTTTAATGGAGACCCTGAACAATTTCAGTTATGGGAAGTTAAATTTGTTTCCTACCTACGACTCCAGAAACTGGCATATATTATAGAATCCGAGACTGACGATATTAAACCAGAAAAAAACGCTGAAGTTTTTGCTCTGATGACCCAAGTACTCGATGACAGAAGCCTTACTCTAATTATGAGGGACGCGAGAAATAACGGAAGGTTGGCAATGCAAATATTGAGAGAACATTATGTTGGAAGTAGTAAACCCAGGATAATTTCTCTATACACGGAATTGACATCACTAAAAATGTCAGAACATGAAAGTGTTACAGACTTTCTTTACGAGGAGAAAAAGCTGCGTTCTCGCTAAACTCGGTTGGTGAAAACATATCTGAAAGCTTATTAATAGCTATGATACTAAAGGGCCTCCCGAATGATTTTATACCCTTTTCGACTGTGATAACACAAAGGAAGGACGAATTAAAATTCAAAGAATTTAAATCAGCTCTAAGAAGTTTTGAAGAGACCGAAAAATGCCGAACAAATGGACCACGAGAAGACTATTCTATGAAAATAAATGTTCAACAAAATTACCAAAAATTTGGACACCGGAATTTTGAATGCAAAGCCCGCCAAAATTTAAAAAAAAGATGGTGTGAACATTGCAAGAAAAATAACCACGACACGAAGTATTGCCGAAATAAAAAAAAGAAAATTCAGTCAACTCACTGAAAGACACGGATGAAAAAAAGTCATTTCTTTTCACTGAAACCAGAAAAACAGAAGATACAACTGTCAACAAGGTAATGTGCGTGAAAGAAAGAATAACGTCCCCGCCAAGACAACACAACAAAAACAAATTTAAAGGGACATGTTATATTTGTAGAAAATATGGACATAGAAGTTTTGAATGTCGAAATAAAAACAAATTTAAAACACAAGAAAACTGGTGTGGAATTTGCAAAAATGGAACTCACGCTACAAAATATTGCAGACGGAAAAAGACAGCAAAATTAACGACGAACAGCACGAAGAGAAATAATCCCTACTTCAAGGTGACTAAACCTGAAAATGTTGTAATAAATTCCTGCGGCATACTGAAAGACAGAGAGAAAAATAGACAGAGAAGAATTTTACGCACTATTGAAAATGTGGAAAAACCGACAGTTAAGTTGAAATCCCCAAAAGCTTCATTCAACACAAAACTGTCGGCAAACGTATTCCAAGATGGGAAACCGCTGACCGTCCCACGAGGGAGACGATTTACCAGGACAATAGCAGTTCAAACTGATACAAACGAAGAGAAGGGGCACAGCGCGAGTGTTGCTAGCCCTACCATGATAGAAGGCTACGAATCCGATAGTTGTGAGACATTTATGTTTCATTTCTAAAAACAAAAAAAAAAGGACTTTACCAATTAATATATTTAATTGAAGAATTGCCTTTGGGTAATTATATTGAAACAACTTACAAATGAGGTATGTCTTTATTTGAAATGAAAATTGAACCAGAAATTTCTTACATGCATTTATTTGTGAACATTTGCTATGTGTATTTAATTTACAGAACCCTAAGAAACTACACGATAGAAGTGAAAAGGGGATATTTATGGGATATAATAAATATAGTCCTGCTTATTCGATATATTTTCCCGAAAAAGAAGTTCTAAAAATCGTCAGGACAGTAAAAGTCATTGATAAATTTAATGAAGAATATTCAAACCTGTCTGTCTACTATATATTTGAAAATAATATTATGAGTAAATAATAAAATGAATATACAAACTAACGAAAGATTGTATAGAAAATTGTTGGAAGATTAATTTTTGAAATAATTACGAATGGACCAATTTACATTTCATCGTAATAAAATTGTCACAATTTAAGAGTAAACCATATGAGAAGCATATGATGTTAGTCAAACATATAGATATAAACTCAATTTCATATGAAATGAATTACTGAATGAAACTCAGTCTATTTAACACAGCTTGTGAAGAAATAGCATATAATATTCACAAAACCAGTGAACAATAAATAGAATAAAAGGAATGCATTTACGTATCTATTGACTGTACTTTGAACTGAATTTTTTCTTACTTTTGAATATAAAGAAAATAAAAAAAAAAATAAAAATAAAAAAAAAAATAAAAAAGATCATGTGACAATAAGCCCAACACCCAAAAATGGAAGAAGGAAGAAAAGAAATGATAATTATGTGAAAATCTGCCTTATACCCTAAAATGGAGGAAGAAGAAAAATAAAATGAAAGGATCATGTGACAACAAGGACAGTACCCCAAAAATGGAGGATCATGTGAATACAAGTAAAAAAAAAAAAAAAAAAAAAACTTTTGAAAACAATTGAACTATTGACCACATTATTGTGATGAACTTTGTATTATGAAAATATGAACTTTAAATGATGTTTAATTTTGAATGTGAAAATTTTTAAAAGAATTTGTGAAACCTATTTTTAATTGAATTTAACAATAGTTGTCTACCTTTAACTGTAAATTTTATTTTGACTTCATATAAGCTTATGGAGGTGAGTGTTAAGTTTTTATAAGCTTACATTTCTATAAATATATTTGATGCAATATCAGCAGGAGTGGACTCCGCCCACTTCCGCCCAAAATGTTTGTTCCCGCTTTTTACCCCTTGTATGAGATTGAATCAGTTCGTAATAAAACCTTGTTGAATTCACCTCGTGGTGTTAACCGCTGCTGCCTTATCTTTATCCGTACCTTGTGTGACCAGCTCCCCACTTTATACTTTTACCTTTTGTAAAATTCTATTATTATTCCACGCATTATTTTCACTATGCACTCCTCTGCTACTTACCAAACCTCAACATCAGAAAAATTGATATCGTTAAATATGTAAAGGTTGTCATATCTACATTATAATTTCTCTAAATCAGACGAAAACGGAGAAAAATATTGCGCTCGACTGCCGTGACCAGGATTCGAACCTGGGTTACCACGGCCACAACGTGGGGTCCTAACCACTAGACGATCACGGCCAACAGTCGACGCATACCGCATACACCATAATATCTTATCAAATTCTTTTCCTATCCCATAAAGCCTGACTCACCAACCAGATTAACATGTCAGTGAAGACACGACAATAAACCTGGATTGTTACTATGTCAGTTTTTTTTTCTAGTATCAAGAATTATAAATTTTTCTGGTAATCTGAACATTAGCTACATAAATGAGAGTAACCTCCCCTTGTTTCTTTCACTTTAAGGTAGCCATGTGTTATGTTTTGTAAAAATACGGATTTTTCGACAAATTGGATATACTAGCTATCTGCAAAACATGCTCTTTTAATACGCACGAGGATTGTTAACAAATATTTTAAAACGTCAATAAAAAATGGAAAATTAACTTTTTAATGTTTTTTTTTACGTTTAATATAAAGAACAATTCCCAGTTTATGTGTTATAAAAAAGAAAAACAAATTTCTCTTACATGAAATCTAAATTTTTGCATTTTAACGTAAATTCCCGCAAATTTCCGTACATTCTTAATCTTTGTTGACATAGTTATCGCATCTTGACGTGTGCACTATTGTTTTGTATGGACGATCGTACGTATAATAATTTCTTTTCTGAAGCAAAAACAAATTACTAATTTAGCATTTCCTTGATGTCTCACCATTTAACTTATGTACCTCAACGACCCAGCGCTACAACAAAAACAACAACTACACGAGTTTTCCTCAAAAACTAAAGCGGATATTATTTCCGTTAGATCCATCCATTAATAAGAATGACGACAATTTGTAATTCAAACATTAATTTCAAATTAAAAAAAAATAAAAACCGAAATGTTATGTCATTATTTTTAGCTAGATATTTTTTATACAATATTTCTTTGATTAATAAATGCGATTTTGATATCCGCTAAACAAAAGTATTTATTTTACATTTTATAAATTTTTAAAAATCCCTGAAAAAAAAAACAAAAAAAAACAAGTAGACAATAGGATCTTTTAATATAAAATTCTTTAGAAAATAATCTAACAAAAAAAGGAAAAAAAAAGATATATATTTTTTCTTATTTACGAGATTTAAGTTTCCATGTTTAAGAAGCTTTATTACTAAAACCGAATTAGTAGCGATTTAGTTTGTTTTTTTTTTGTTTTTTTTTACATATGTTCCGTCATTAAATTAACAATTAAACCTTATATGTGATATTATTCTGCTTTTTTATTTGTCGAATTGCCAGTTCACTTGGGTGAGGATACAAATAAAGACCTCCCGGTCAGGTTTAAACAGGGGAAAAGCTTGGAACAAACCTTGTTGCGACCTTGCAAGTGTGTAACAAGGAATCGTAACCTTAGGTCTAGTAGAATTAGTCCAGAAAAAAGTCCTTCCTTCGTGAGTGGTGACAACGTATTTATTTACCAATTCGACCAATCAAAAGGAAAGTAGACACCAACCACATGTATAAATTACTACGCAATTTTTATTCCTGCTTTCTTCCCTCAGAAGATTGCAGGTGAGTAGTTTTCATTTTTTCCCGACATTTATACTGATGCTCAACTAAAACAAACATTTAGCTTTAAATTATCAATTCAGTTAATTCTAATCCATCTTTTAGTGGAAATAAATCTTTAATTGTTGGTACTTACTATAAATGAACTCGATTTCCTGATGTTGCAACGATATATGAGAACATATGTTCAAAATTTATTATTATTATGGGCTTCCATATATAACAAATATTTGGCGGGGAAAATGGTTAAATAATTTATACAAATATCTGTCCGGCGAAAGCAACATCATTTCTTAGTCTTTCCAATGAAAAACTGGAAGTGAGTAATTTTTCTCCATATTATATTCTATGCTTTTTTTTATTATTAATTTATTAGAAAAAATATGAATATTTTTGAAAACTTTGACAAGGAGTTTTTTTTTATATTGAGTGCGTTTCATAATGTTCACTTAGTCCTTTTTGGGGCGAATTCAATTGTTTAAAATGGATTAATAATAAATCTTATATGTAATATTCTGTTTGTTTTTTTATACTGATGCTCAACTAAAACAAACATTTAGATTTAAATGATCAATTTAATTAATTCTAATTCATCTTTTAGTGAAAATAAATCCGTAATTGTTGGTACCTACTATAAATGAACGCGATTTTCTGATGTTGCAAAAATATATGAGAACATATGTTCAAAATTTCTAAGCGAACACATTTCGGATGAAATATTATCGTCACGAAATTGGTTTTCTTGCTTTCTTGTTCTCCATGGTAATTAATGTTTTTCTTTGTTGGGTAGTTTTATACCTTTTTATCTTCCTGTTCTCCCTTTGTTTATTATAAATCTTTTGTGTTTTTCGATTCCAAATTCCGTCGCTATAACCTGGATTATAACGATATTAAAATTATTGAAACATTTTGTGATATAAGTAAAATGTGTGTGTTGTAATTTCTCATTGAAATCTAACAGAAAAAAAAATTGCGTTCGACTGCCGTGACCAGGATTCGAACCTGGGTTACCACGGCCACAACGTGGGGTCCTAACCACTAGACGATCACGGCCAACAGTCGACGCACATTAACGTTAAACAATATCTCATTAAATTCTTTTCGTCTGCTATGAAAGTCTGACTCACCAACCAGATTCGGTTGTCAACTTTTCTTTCTTTCCTTTCGACAACAAATTTCTTTTTACTTTTTACGGATTTTCTTACATTTTCTCTGTCTAAAGTAAATATAACCACCAAGTATTGATTAAAAATACATTTTCACTTTACTGCTCGTAATTATCAATTAATACAAATACGGCATATCACAAAGAAAATCTGTGTGGCATGTACATGGTGTTTCAGAAAAATTGATATTATTTAATATGTAAAGGGTGTCATATCTACATTGTAATTTCTCTCAATCAGACGAATTACCTTAAAAAATCTAAAACGGAGAAAAATATTGCGCTCGACTGCCGTGACCAGGATTCGAACCTGGGTTACCACGGCCACAACGTGGGGTCCTAACCACTAGACGATCACGGCCAACAGTCGACGCATATCGCATACACCATAATATCTTATCAAATTCTTTTCCTATCCCATAAAGCCTTACTCACCAGCCAGATTAACATGTCACTGAAGACACGACAATAAACCTGGATTGTTACTATATCTGTTTTTTTTCTAGTATTAAGAATTATACATTTTTCTGGTAATCTGAACAATAGCTACATAAATTAGAGTAACCTCCCATTGTTTTTTTTTCACTTTGAGGAAGCCGTGTGCTATGTTTTGTAAAAATACGGATTTTTCGACAAATTGGGTATATCTATACTGTTCTAATATACAGGTACTCTCATAGAAATATTAACATCTTTTATTTTTAATCACCTGTGGGAGATTCTTAGCATATGTTGACAGGGATGGTGAATATGTGAAGACTGTTTGAAAATATATTAAAGATATTCCTATAAGGCTGTTAACATTTTTAATTCGATTTAAAAAAATAATGTTAATATTTCTATCACAGTACCTGTATATTAGAAAAGTATAGGCATACCCAAATTGTCGAAAAATCCGTGTTTTTACAAAACAAAACACAGCTTCCTCAAAGTGAAAGAAACAAGGGTGGGGGTTACTTCACATTACCATTTTTCTGATATACTGGTCATTGTATATTGATGGTGTGGAAATTTTCATCTTTCGTCGTCTCAGCTTCCCGCCCTAATTTACGCTATGTTTTAGCGTGCCGGCTTCAGGCAAATTTCTGGCCCAACTTAGATATTTTCATAGTTGTATTTTTGTCGCGCTTTGTTAGCTATTTACTGTGGATATTTTTTCAAGCCCCCACCCCCTCATTTTTTCGGAATATTAATGCAGATAATTTACAAACACCCAAATTTAATTTTTTTCTTTCAATTAAATTTGAAACTTTTTTATTAAATGAAAGATTTTGGAAGAAAATAATTACCGAAAATCTGAAAATTAAATGTCAAAATAACTAAAGTAAGCCTATTATTGAATAGATATTTGCTTTTTAACATCTAAATATTTGAATTTTAAAAGCTTAAATTATGGGCATTATATTTTAAATTAATGTTTATTGATTTAAAACACGATATAGTTAAACAACTATGGATGTCTGTAATATACAATTTATGTAAACCATTATGATTAGATTAAATAAATAAAATGTGATCTAAAAGCAGAACAAATATCGGCACATAATCATTTCCATCATAATCTTTTTAAATCCAAAAAGTAAAAATATAAAAGGGTAAACCAATTATCATTATGGGCTTCCGTATAATACAAATATTTGGCGGGAAAAATGGGTAAACTATATATACAAATATCTGTCAGGCGAAAGCAACATCATTTCTTTGCCTTTCCAATGAAAAACTGGATGTGAGTAATTTTTCTGCCCATTATATTCTATGATTTTTGTTATTCATTTATTAAGAATATGAAAATTTTGATGAGGTGTTTTTTTTTATTTTGAGTGCGTTTCATAATGTTCACTTAATCCTTTTTGGGGCGAAGTCAATTGTTTAAAATGGATTAACAATAAATCTTATGTGATATTATTCTGCTTTTTTATACCGATGCTCAACTAAAACAAACATTTAGCTTTAAATGATCAATTTAATTAATTCTAATCCATCTTTTAGTGAAAATAAATCGATAATTGTTGGTACCTACTATAAATGAATGCGATTTCCTGATGTTGCAACGATATATGAGAACATATGTTCAAAATTTCTATACGAACATATTTCCTGTGAAATATCGTCACCAAGTTGGTTTTCTTGCTTTCTTGTTCTCCATGGTAATTAATGTTTCCTTGTTGAGTAGTTTTATTCCTTTTTATATTTCTCTTTTCCCTTTATTCATTATAAATCTTTGGTGTTTTTCGATTGCAAATTCCGTCGCTATAACCTGGATTATAATTATAAAAAATTATTGAAACATCTTGTAATATAAGTAAAATGTGTGTGTTGTAATTTCTCATTGAAATCTGACAAATTTAAAAATCCAGAACAGAAAAAAAGAATTGCGTTCGACTGCCGTGACCAGGATTCGAACCTGGGTTACCACGGCCACAACGTGGGGTCCTAACCACTAGACGATCACGGCCAACAGTCGACGCGCATTAACGTAAAACAATATCTCATTAAATTCTTTTCCTCTGCTATGAAAGTCTGACTCACCAACCAGATTCGGTTGTCAAACAAGACATGACACTCCTTTTTTTTTCTTTCTTTCCTTTCGACAACAAATTTCTTTTTACTTTTTTCGGATTTTCTGACATTTTCTCTGTCTAAATTAAATATAACCACCAAGTATTGATTAAAAATACATTTTCACTTTACTGCTCGTAATTATCAATTAATACAAATACAGCATATCACAAAGAAGATCTGTGTGGCATGGACATGGTGTTTCACAAAAATTCATATCATCTGATATGAAAAGGGTGTTTCAGAAAAATTGATATCATCTGATATGAAAAGGGTGTTTCAGAAGAATTGATATCATTTAATATGTAAAGGGTGTTTCAGAAGAATTGATATCATTTAATATGTAAAGGGTGTTTCAGAAAAATTGATATCATTTGATATGTAAAAAGTGTTTCAGAAAAATTGATATCCGTTGATATGTAATGTTTGTCATATCTGCATTGTAATTTCTCTAAATCAGACGAATTACCTTAAAAAATCTAAAACGGATAAAAATATTGCGCCCGACTGCCGTGACCAGGATTCGAACCTGGGTTACCACGGCCACAACGTGGGGTCCTAACCACTAGACGATCACGGCCAACAGTCGACGCATGTCGCATACACCATAATATCTTATCAAATTCTTTTCCTATAAAGCCTGACTCACCAACCAGATTAACATGTCAGTGAAGACACGTCAAACAAAAATGTTGATAGGGATGGTGAACATGTGGAGATTGTTTGAAAATATATTAAAGTTAGTCCTATAAGGGTGTTAACATTTTAAATTCGATTTTAAAAAATGATGTTAATATTTCTATGACAGTACCTGTATATTAGGAAAGTATAGGCATACCCAAATTGTCGGACAATCCGTGTTTTTACAAAACAAAAAACACAGCTTCCTCAAAGTGAAAGAAACAAGGGGAGGTTACTCTCATTTATGTTGCTAATCTTCACATTAATATTTTTCTAATATTGTATATTAAAGGTGTGGAAATTTTCATCTTTCGTCTTCCCAGCTTCCCGCCCTACTTTACGCTATGTTTTAGCGTGCTGGCTCCAGGCGAATTTCTGGCCCAACTTAGATATTTTCATAATTATGTTTTTGTCGCTTTTTGTTAGCTATTTACTGTGGATATTTTTCAAGTCCCCCCCCCCATTTTTTTTCGGAATATTAATGCAGATAATTTACATGTACATGGTGTTTCAGAAAAATTGATATCATTTAATATGTGCATGGTGTTTCAGAAAAAATTATATTATTTGATATGTTTCAAAAAATAGATAAATGGTGATTCAGAAAAATTGATATCATTTGATATGTAGAGGGTTGTTGGTTGAGTGTTTTGTTTTACGGCATATCAACCTCAGTGGGTCATTTAATGCCGACAAATTTGTAAAATGAATCCATTCTTAATAGATAGTCAATTTTATTAATCATTTGATATGTAAAGGGTGTTTCAGAAAAAAATATCATTTACATTGTCATTTCTCCGAGTTAAACAAACTTTTCTAAATGATGTTAAAAAATCTAAAACGGAGAAAAATAGTACAATCGACTGCCGTGACCAGGATTCGAACCTGGGTTACCACGGCCACAACGTGGGGTCCTAACCACTAGACGATCACGGCCAACAGTCGACGGACTCATTGTTTGGTATAATATATTCTCGTCCACTGTAGTCTGACTCGCTAGCCAAATTAGCTTGTTAACAAAGACACGACGCCAGATGATTGCTATGTCTGTTTTTTTTAGTTTCAAGTATTAGAAATTTTCTAATGAACTTGTCATTAGATTTTGGAAGTATGGCATTTGTCGTCCCAGCTTCTTGTCCTAATTTTCCCTATGTTTCAGTGTGCCGCCGTCAGGTGAATATCCGATATATAGATATTTTCCGAGTCAGGCTTTTGTCGCTTTTTATCGCTAAATCAATGTAGATATCGTACTCCCCCACACACACTAAAAAAATGTTTGATTTTTTGTTTGTTTGTTTTTTTGTTTTTTTTTCTCGATTGAATTTGTCTAAATCTCAAAGATAGAGCGTATGAAAACCGTTTTGAATTTAGAGTTTGAGTAGAAATGAAAAAAATAAAAAGGTAAACCAAAAGTTATTATTCTGGGCTTCCGTATATTCCAAATATTTGGTGGGGAATATGGTTAAACAATTTACACGTTTGTTGTCGAAATGAAAACCTGGACATTACTTGGATCAAATTTTACCAACGTTTGAGTATTTTTCTGCACAGAACAATTTAATCTTATTGTAATTGATTGTAAAAAAGAAACTTTTAACAGTGGTTTAAAATGTCAATAAAATGTTTTATTTTTAGTGTGTCTCAAAATTTTCACTTAGTCATCTTTTAGGGCGAATTTTATTCTTTAAAATGTATTAGAAATAAATAACATATGATATTTTTATTTATTTATTTATTTTTATTTTTATTTATTTATTTTTATTTTTGTTTATTTATTTTTATTTTTGTTTATTTATTTTTACTTTTATCTATTTTTATTTATTTATTTTTTAAAAATGTATTTTTATTTTTTATTTATTCATTTTTATTTTTATTTACTTATCTTTATTTTGATTGATTTATTTATTTATCTATTTATCTATTTATTGCTGATGCTCATTATCATTTCTCGACAAAAACAAAAAATTGACCTTAAATGATCAATTTAATTAATTTTAATTTTCTTTTTTAAGTGAAAATTAACACGTAATTATTGGTACTTACAGGAATGTGATTCCCTGATGTTGCAAAGATATATCAGAACATATGTTCAAACTTACTATGCGCTCACATTTGTGAAGAAAAAAATCGTCTCACAGTTTGGTTTTCTTGCTTTCTCCCCCTGTGGTAATTAATGTTTTCCTTGTTGTGTAGTTTTATTCATTCTTATCTTTTATCTTCTCTCGTTTTAAAATTCCATCGCTATAACGTTGAATCTAATTATATGAATATTTCTGAAACACTTGTAATTTCTCTTAGATAAACAGACTTTTCAAAATCTGACGAATAAACTATCTAGAATAATGAAAAATAACGCGCTCGACTGCCGTGACCAGGATTCGAACCTGGGTTACCACGGCCACAACGTGGGGTCCTAACCACTAGACGATCACGGCCATCAGTCGGCACATGCTAAGGGTTACACAATATCTCTTTAAATTCTTTTTCTCCTGCAACGAATTCTGACTCACCAGTCAGATTCGATTGTCAAACAAACACGACACCCTTCTTTTTTTTCACCCTTTTCTACAACACATTTATTTTTACTTACATTTTACTGATTTTACTTTTAGTAATTTCCGGAAATCAATTTTGCTATTACTGATAGCGATTTTTTTTTTTGCCATAGTCTTCTGGATAGATGTTAGTGGAATATGAAATGAAGTCCAATGTATATATTCTTAATTTCTCAACTGGATTAATACTTTTAATAATAAAGAAAATCTAAGGAAAACAAAACTTAATTATCTTAATTAATTGAGGTTATATTCATTTAGAAGTTTTTAACCAAATTCAACGACAGCATTAATTGATGTTGTATAGATTTTAAGTTGGCAAGCGATTCAGTTCTTAAACACTTTTTGACCTTAAAACTGCAAAAGGGGACTGTTTTTTTTTTGTTTTTTTTTCTCTGAAATATAAATATCGTTAAATACAAAAAAAAAAAAGGTAATTTATGAGGAAGTGCTTCCCGGTCTCCTGCCTCAGAAATTGCTACCCGGTGACTATTAAAATAACGTCCCCAGCTATGTCGTCTCGGTGGTGTTACTTGAAAGAAAACAACCAACTTAGGGCGTTAAATGTATTTTAGAGGGGGAGGGCTTCTCTTTTTTTGTCGTAATTCTTATTTATTTATCGTAATTTGTTTAGAAATTTATTTATAGAAATTTGTCGTAATTCTTGTTTATTTATAGAAATTTGTCGTAATTCTTGTTTAGATATGAAGATGGATATCTATCTATCTATCTATCTACCTCAATTTGTTCATTTTTTACTTTGTTTATATATATCTATCCACCCATCTCCATTTGTTCATATAAAAAAGGGAAGCCCCCCCCCTCTAAAATACATTTAACGCCCTAAGTTGGTTGTTTTCTTTCAAGTAACACCACCGAGACGACATAGCCGGGCACGTTATTTTAATAGTCACCGGGTAGCAATTTCTGAGGCAGGAAACCGGGACGCACTTCCTCATAAATTACCAAAAGAAAAGAAAAGAAAGGTCGTCGTGGTGGCCTAAAGTCGGTATCAGCCAAACAGCGAGGGAGTCTATCCTCTTTTCACTAGCGCTAGACCAAGGAGATTGTTTTTGGTATCTGACGTGGAGCGCCACACCTACCATCAGATCCTTACTTTACCGCACAGATCCTCGTGATACTCATATGCTGGCGAGGGCCAGTATCAAACTAAGAACCTCAAGGTTCCTAGTCGAACACTCGACCGAGCTAAATAGTAATTTGCAGTTCATTTCAGTACAGGACTTGATATAATTTCAATTCCCTTGAAATAACAACGGTGGTTTTTTAAAAAAAAGTTTATAAATGAATCTCTATGCAACACATTTAAGTCTATATAACAAAGGGCACCTCACGTGTTATAATGGTTAGCGAGCTAGATTAGCAGACCATTGGTAGTGAGTTCGATTCTCACTTCTGGCCTAGTGCCACAGCTAAGCTAAGCTTAGTAAATAACTATATAACAAAGGATTTGCCCATCTTAACTCCATAGACGCATTTTACAAAATAAATTTAATCACCCTGATTGAAAAAAATCAGGGAATTATCCAATTTTAATGAAATCTTCAGGGCTGATTTATCAATTAATGAATTTTATAATACCTCAGTTATTTTACAATAACTTGATCAGTTCTCGATCAGATGATCTCAGATTTTAACAGCCCGTATATAAATAAGTCAGATTCAATATTTAATATTCAAATGTTATTTCTGTTCCAATGAATGGAATTTCTATGGCTAAAAAGAAAAACAAAAAAAACAAAAAAAAAAAACATAATTCTAGAATTTTGAGTTGTTTCGAAATATTCTGTTAAAATTTGATCATTTTAGAACGCAAAATGGTTAAGTTTATTAGATTATAAAATTATATGAATTTTTCTGAAAAACCCTGTAATATAGTAAAATGTGTTCGTTGTAATTTCTCATAAATAAGCAAACTTTTTCGGAATCCGACGAATAAACTTTGAAATCTAGAATAGAGAAAAATATTACGTTCGACTGCCGTGACCAGGATTCGAACCTGGGTTACCACGGCCACAACGTGGGGTCCTAACCACTAGACGATCACGGCCAGCAGTAACGAACTGTTTCAGTGTCTCTCACTACGAGATATTATTCAAAAATCAACGCTGACTAATGGAGAACGGTATTTGTCAGCAATCTTGCCAAGTCGAATAATCTATATTTAGGAAATTCATTGCTCTTTGCAAAAATGAATAGATAGCAGGATAGAAGACTGTAATGGTGTCCACAGGAAAATAGTTCCTATAAAGATAGTGAAAATTTACAGTTATTATGATAATATCCAAAATCCTTTTGCATAAAAGATTTAAAAGAAAAAAAATTCCCTGAATTAGAAGCGAATTGTTATACCAGACGTATAGTAAGGTATAAATTATTTCAAACTAGCAAAAAAGAATTTCGTCACTGCCGTGACCAGGATTCGAACCTGGGTTACCACGGCCACAACGTGGGGTCCTAACCACTAGACGATCACGGCCAGCAGTAACGAACTGATTAAAACCAATCTCACTAAGAAAGTTTATCTTATCAGCAACCAACGCTTTCTGCTGAAGAACAGTACTTTCCAGTTATCTAATGTTGAGTAATTTATATTTAGAAGAATGCAGAGCTCTTCGCTGAAATGAATAGCTTGCAGCATAGCTGACTGTAATGGTGTCCACGGAAATATAAACAACAAAGAAATGAAATCCTCCCCAAATTAATATCGGGTCATATCTTTATTTCAAGAGGAATGAAGAAACATTGAAATGTTTTTATTAATCACTCATTCTCAGTTGGTGTTATTTTTATAATCATTTTTTTTTTCATTTGAGATAAAAAAAAAAAAATAAATAAAAAGAAAGAATTATCACATTTATATTCAAAATATTGATGAGTATTTCGAATCCGAAAAGCATGCTTTCGTTATGATTCATATTTCATAAATCATTCTGTCTCTGTCTGTCTCTCTCCCTCTCTCATGCACACACTCATTTCCTCGCACATATTCTCGTATATATATATATATATATATATATATATATATATATATATATATATATATAAAACTTTCAAAGAAAGAAAAACTTAACAACCGTCATCCCGTAATAATTTATTTCGACCAGAAACTCAAAAGATTTTTAAAAGTTTAAAAAAAAATGCTTAATTCTTAATAGCCCAGCCTCATCAGACGGATTTTACAAAAATAATGGGATTCTCTGAAAGAAGGAGTTATACAACCGGAAATAAAATCTTAATATTCACAAAATTGATGTCAGATAGCAAGTATAAAGTTAAAAATTCGGAGACATGGAATAAACTGCCCGCGTCTATTGTAGGCTGCCGAAGCACTGAATCTTTCAAAGCCTCCATGCTTCCTGTAGTCCGCCGACATTATACCTGATGCCACTCTCCACATACATATGCACACACATACATGCATATTACTACTGTAAACTGTTCATGTTCCTGACACTACATTATTCTGTGTACTTGACATGAGACTTTGATGAGTTGTGGTGCACCTGAGCACTGTACACAATAAATTTCATTATTAATATGGGTGCTATATTTCTAAGTAGACAGTGCTCAATATCATTTATAAATCGTTTATATTTGAGTTAAGGTCGCGTTGTCATGGAGTCAACACCTGTTGTTTCTCGCTTATGTAATCTTCAGACCTAAAAAAAAAAACCCAAAAAACTGAAGATCGCTTAGGCGAGAAACTGCCAGTAATTAAGTGTTGATTCCACGCTACCTTAACTATGTAAAAATCAGGTTGACTAACTTGAAAAAAAAAAAAATTTCCAGACATTTTTCTTTAAAAGAGAAAATGCAGGTTTCAAACATAAATTTCTTTAAAAGGGTTTTATAATTTGCTTGAAGCATTGGTTTGGTGGTTGATTTTGAAGGCTATCACATAAAGAAAAATAAGGTAACTATGGTGTTGTTTGTTAACCTGTAATTCTTTTTAATAATTCTTTATATTTCGAGATTATATTTCTTTATTTCGAGAATAATATTTCGAGAATAAATTTCTTTATTACTGAATAAGATATACATTTCATTAAAATCTCATTAGTGGTTGATGGTGGGGACATTTAAACAAAATCAGTGTCATTTTGTTTAAATGTTTTCAGTAATATTCTTTTTTCCTTTCTTTTTCTACAAAAAAAGAAGATTTTTAGATATTGGCTTTTAGGTAATAATTAAAAAAATTAATGATAACAATCATCACCTTTTGTTGTGTTAATGTAGAAGAAGGATTTAAAGATTTAGTTGTCATGTGCGGCCCTCGTAACTTGTATGTGATCAATGTAAAATGTATATGTTGTAATTTCTCATTAAAATCCAGAACAGATTAAAAAAATTGCGTTCGACTGCCGTGACCAGGATTCGAACCTGGGTTACCACGGCCACAACGTGGGGTCCTAACCACTAGACGATCACGGCCAACAGTCGACGCTTACTATAAATAACACAATATCGCATTAAATTAGCTACTGGTAAAATGAGCCTATAATGCGTTTTTGACAAAATGACTTTTTGAAAATAATTCAGGGAATTATCGGATTTCAATGAAATTTTCAGTGTTTATTTATCACTGAATTATCTTTATAATGCATTATTTATTTTATTTCAAAACTTTCTCATTTTTTTCGGGTCACTTAATTTTGACCCCCCCACCCCACCCTATGTTGGGGGCGTAACATTTTTGCGAGTTGGTCATTTTCGATACTAATTACAGTATAAATAATGAGATAAAAGACCGAAGTTATGAATAGAAAAAAATTTTTACGGTGGCTTTTCTATGAGAAAATAAGTACCGAAAATTGAAAAATGAAATGTAAAAAAATAATAAATAATTAATTTTTGGGAGATTTCTTTTTTACTCATTTCGATAATTATTTATTTGGCTATTATCTTATAAAAGAAAATAAACCTAGACAAAAAAAAAAAATTAATTTTAAAAAAATTAATTAAAAAAAACAGTAATTTTATCGTTTTGTAGGCATGACACAAGCAAAGAAAAAGTAGCGTAAATTAGGGCAGGAGTCCGTCCTGCCCTAATTTACGCTACTTTTTCTTTACTTGTGTCATGCCTAATTCCGGCCAAGTGTAGATATTTGCTGTTTTACACGCTTTCTGTCGGCAAATTAATGTAGATATTTTACAAACGGCAAATCAATTTAGATATTTTACACCCACCTCTTTTTAAGATAAATGTGTTTTTCGACTGATTTTCGATTGAATTCGTATAAATTCCAATAAATAAAATGCGCGAAACACAGCACGGTAAATATTTGAAATTTTAGTTTATTGATTCGAAGAAAAAACACTTATTTTAAACGGTGGGTTTGGACCGTAAAATATCTAAATTGATTTTCCGATAAAAGCTTGGGTGGGTCATTGTAAAATGTCTACATTAAATTGCCGATAGAAAGCGAGAAATATGACCTGGAAAATATTTTAATTGACTTGGGATTAGGCATGACACCGGCAAAGAAAAAAAAAAGGATATGAGTCCGGGACGGCAAAACGTTAAAATTACCAAAACAACAAATATCTAAGCAACCGGTTAGCTACAGGTAAGAGTTAACGCAACGAGGATCGAACTCGATTTTCAGTAGAAATAGATCAGTGAGATTAGTTTGCTAACTATTAAACCATGAAAAACAGAAGACGTCGTTTATAGTAAAAGTTTCTATTTGATTAAAATAAAATAGGTTGTACGTATACTTACTAGCAAATATATTCACCCTTCGAGTGCAAGTATTTAACTTTTAATGTAATAAAATATTATATTAAATTAATAAAAATAAATAAGAATGCAGATAAAATAATTTGAAACAGAGGTGGGGGGTATATTCGAAAGAGAGAACAGTTGAAACTTACTCTTCCATCACTCCCGTTTTTCATTGCTAAATTTTCCTAATTAAGCTATTTACTTAAAATAAGTAAAGAATAAAATTTCAGTTATATCTTCTTGTTAATGGATTTCTTTTAAGATTTATCCAAGATTTCTGCTCATATTCATTAAGATAAAATCAAACAATTATAAACCAACAATACCAAGCACATATTTATTAAAATCAAATTTTTAATATCAATGTGCAAATTAGCCTTCCAGGTCTCACTGTAGGCCGCTATTTTGTTGTATATATAAATACAATTGCATGTTGTTAATATTTAGATATGGACAACTGTATAATAATGTGAAACAATGTTATAATTAATTGAGGCTTGAAAAATATCCTGGAGAATGTGACTTAAATAACTAAAGGAATTGTGACATGAGTAGGGATATACTTTCGGTTACAGACAAATAAACACATAGTCTCCATTATAATAAACTAGCAAATATATGCACCCTCCGGGTGCAAGTATTTTAGTTAAATCTTATAATAAAATATGATATTAAATTAGAAAGGCTAATGAAACTGAATAAGAATGTAGATAAAAAGATTTTGAACAGAGGGGGTATGATTGAAAAATAGAACAACTTTGAAACTAACTCTTCCATCATTTTCCGTTACTCCCGTCTTTCATTGGTAAATTTCCCTACTTAAAATGTTTAGCTAAAATAGGAAGTAAATAATAATATTACAGTTATTTCTTTTTGTTAAGGGATTTCTTTTAAGATTTATTGAAGAGATTTTTGCTCATATTCAATAAGATAAAACCAAACAATTAGAAATCAATAATACTAAGCATATATTTATCAAAATCAATTTTTTAAGATCAATATGCAAATTAGCCTTCCCATTCACACTGTAAACCGCTATTTTGTTGTATATATAAATACAATTGCATGTTATTAGTATGTAGATATGGTCAACAGTGTAAGTAATGTAAAACAATTTTATTAATAATTGAGGTTTAAATAAAAATAAAATCATGGAGAATATGATGTAAATAACGAAAGGAATTGTGACTTGTATAGTAATATAGTTTCGGTTACAGACAGACAAACCCACAATCTCCATTATAATAAGATATGTATTTATGAGATGAGGCTTAATGTGAATCATTTTGATATTTTCGGACTGTTGTCTACATCTTTATTATGTATAGACTAGGGACTAGCAAAAAAAACCCCGGATACTACTAGTTTTAAAAGCGAATTAAGAATAATTAAATCTATTATTTAAGGTTAAACTTTGTCTAAATCGATAAGTAGTACCATAATAACCATCATTAAAAAAGAAAAATATCATTACATATGCAGTTTATTTTTAAAAGATTTAAAAGTATTTGTTTTGGTCAATTTTGTTCGCCGACGCCATTTTGGCTGTTTTTCAATGGTTTTAGGCGCTTGTTTACAATTTTAATATAACATTTGGGATGAAAATTTTTTACCAAAAATCAGGTAATTATCCGATTTTAATGAGATTTTCAGTATTGATTTAACAATTAATGAATTTATAATGCATCAGTTATTTTATTTCAAAACTTTAATTTAGTATTTTTGCTATGAAAAATTAATATATAAAATTCATTTGAAATATGAAAATCCTGATGTTAATTCTAAAATGTTATATTTTTAGATTCTAAAAATAAATATCTACTTAATGCAAACCTTATTGTTTTAGACGAAAGTAATAAGTTTTGAAGAAAAACTCGATTGAAAATGTACCCTCTCCCCTTTTTAAGCAGAAAGAACATCGATGTATAAATTTTTTCTTTTATAAAATAATAGCCAATTAAATAATTATCGAAATGGGTAAAAAAGAAATCTCCAAAAAATGAATTATTTATTATTTTTTTTACATTTTATTTTTCGATTTTCGGTACTTATTTTCTCGTAGAAGCGCAACCGTACATCTTTTTTGTTTCTGTTCATACCTTCGGTCTTTTATCTCATTATTTATACTGTAATTACTATCAGTCAAGGACCAACTTGAAACAATTTTACACCCCCAATATAAGGGGGAGGGGTCAAAAGTAAGTGACCTGAAAAAAATGAGAAAGTTTTGAAATAAAATGAATAATGCATTATAAAGATCATTCATTGACACATAAACACTGAAAATTTCATTAAAATCCAATAATTTCCTGATTTTTGGTAAATTATTTTCTGTAGGGGGGCTAAAGTCGTTTTGTCAAAAACACATTTTAGGCTCAGTTTGCCAGTCCCTAATATAGACACATTATCCTTTTTGTGTAAAAACACAAAGTTCAGGCTACAGTAACCTCGGGTACTGTTCAAGTAATTAAAAAGAAAACATCTGAACATTGCCCGAGATTACTGTGGCCTAAACGTTGTGTTTATACACAAAAAAGATAAGGACAACAGTCAGAAATATCAAAACTATTCAAAATAGGTTGTATCCATAATAAACATTTATGTTTGGTTGTACTTCACAGACTAAGATCTCTCTCTCTATCTATATTTCTATATCTATCTATCTATCTATCTATCTGTATTTCTATCTATCTATCTATCTGTATTTCTATCTATCTATCTATCTATCTATCTATCTATCTATCTATCTATCTATATTTCTATCTATATTTCTATCTATCTGTATTTCTATCTATCTATCTATCTCTGTAATTCTATCTATCTGTATTTCTATCTATCTGTATCTATCTATTTCTATCTATCTATATCTATCTATCTATCTATCTATCTATCTATCTATCTATCTATCTATCTATCTATCTATCTATCTATATTTCTATCTATCTATATTTCTATCTATCTATCTATCTATCTATCTATCTATCTATCTATCTATCTATTTCTATCTATCTATCTATATTTCTATCTATCTATCTATATTTCTATCTATCTATCTATCTATCTATCTATCTATCTATCTATCTATCTATCTGTATTTCTATCTATCTATCTATCTATCTGTATTTCTATCTATCTATCTATCTATATTTCTATCTATCTATCTATCTATCTATCTATCTATCTGTATTTCTATCTATCTATCTATCTATCTATCTATCTATATATCTATATCTATATTTCTATCTATCTATCTATCTATATTTCTATCTATCTATCTATCTATCTTTCTATATTTCTATCTATCTGTATTTCTATCTATCTATCTATCTGTATTTCTATCTATCTATATTTCTATCTATCTATCTATCTATCTATCTATATTTCTATCTATCTATATTTCTATCTATCTATCTATCTATCTTTCTATCTATCTATCTATCTATCTATCTATCTATATTTCTATAATTCTTTCTCTCTCTCTCTCTCTCTCTTTCTCTTCTTTCTTTCTTTCTCTCTCTCTCTCTCTCTCTCTCTCTCTCTCTCTCTCTCTCTTTTTCTCTCCACCCCAACAGCTCTCACCCACCCAGCAACCCACAGATTCATACACCACGCAGATAAGTCAGCAGTATGTGAGACAAGATCAGAGAAGATGAGAGTCTCGACACAGCCTGCCCGCCAGACGGCATTGTTAAATAGAGTCCCAGTTCTCCCAGAAGCAGCAATCACCTGCGGCGTTCACCGTAATAATATAACTTAATTGCTAAGCCTTAGTCGCCTCGTAGAATATACAATCCTCCACTTCTCCAATCCAAACATAACACTGTGGTTCGAATATTATCAGTTTTCACTTGCTGAAATACAGGTCCACGCTACTACGTGACGGGGTCAAGTTTTGGACCGCAACTGGTTATATTGACAGTATTTCTTAAGTACACTTCATCATCATCATGTCGCGCTATTAGCACGGATATCCATGACAATCTCTCGCCAACCTTTCCTATCATTCATTTTCACAGGGAGGTCCTCTGCGCAGCAACCTGCAACTTTGCTTAGTTGGTCAATGTAGGTCGTTGATGGGCGGCCCACACTAGCATGTCCGTGTGTTGGCTTCCACAGGAGAACGTCACTTATGAGCTCATCCTTGCTTCTCCAGCAGTGCTCGGTATGCCTTAAGGTAAATTGCTAGTTAAAAAATAAAACTATATTTAAGAGAAAATCAATGTATTGATGGTAAAGAAGAACAGTTTTCTCGTTTATTCCTACCATAAAATAAACTGAACCCTCATTTGATATCCGTGTTTTTGCAATAAATGTTTTATTTTTCTTGCACTCGTTATTTTACAATACTAAATATATTTTCTTTATTTATATTAATATTCACTTCAATGTGTATATTCTAAAAGTTTTTATTTTGTGAGAATGTTAATTTTGAAGTGGGGGCTCGTTTTACAATTTAGGCATAAATTGGATCCTCCTTTTATGACCGTAATTTTGTTTTTTCGTCGACGATGATTAAAATCTGACGTATTTATTTTAGAGTACCAAAGCCAAACAGAAAAGAAATAACAACAAAAGGTAATATTCAACTTTTTACTCGTAAATTCCTACCATAAGCTTGGTCATTTTATGGTAGGAATTTACGAGTAAAAAGTTGAAGTGTAAAAACGAACTCCCACTTTAAAACTAACCATTCTCACAAAATAAAAACTTTTAGAATATACACATTGAAGTGAATATTAAAATAAAGAAAATATATTTAGTATTGTAAAATAACGGGTGCAAGAAAAATAAAACATTTATTGCAAAAACACGGACATAAAATGAGGGTTCAGTTTATTTTATGGTAGGAATAAACGAGAAAACTGTTTCTTTTTTACCGTATCGATTATAATAGAGATTTTCTGAACTAGAAAAAAAGAAAAAAAAAGAACAAGACTACCCTCTGAGCGATGTAAAAATTAATTTCTGAAAGATATTGCCTGAGAGGTTGGGAGTTAAAAATTCAATGTCAGAGGGCTTGTATCATAAGTAAGCAAAATCATCAAACAATCAAATTTATTGAGGTGTAGCGCAATACCTACTATCAGATCCTCACTTTACAACTCAGATCCAAACTGTGGTACTCATTCGCTGAGTTGGTGAGTGCCGATATCAATCCCGGAACCTTATAGTTCCGAGGCGAATGCTATAACGATTAATTAATTTTCATTTTTGGCTAGATGAGAGTTGTGTTGCATTGTGGGATGTCAAACAAATATTGGCTCCTACGTAGTTGTTTCCCTTACACTGTCTACGTTAAATGGTTACTTAACAGGTTTGTCTAAAAAGAGGAAAGTGTTGGATATTGTACAAACGGAAATATGAATTTCCGGATGAATTAAACAAAGCGAAGAAAAGACGACAAAAATGACAAAGGACTTTTTCCCGGTAAAGCGAACAAAAGAAGGATGGGTAACAATAAGTTCGGAAATAGTTATCAGATCAGAAGATAAAGATGTGTAGGCGGTCGTCAATACAAAAGCCAGAGGGTCGAGTCGTCAGTTGAACAGATAGGAGACGGCGAACAGAGCATAAGGAGTGACCGTCGACACGGACCATCGCTGCCAGCGGGCAGTGAGGTTCAGCCACCCCTCTATCTCAACGCTAGTCATCACAGCAGCAATAGCAGTCAATGTCAACCCTCCGTTATTTCATTGTAAGCGCTCGCCGCCCACCACGCACAGCCGAAAAGAGAAATAAAGTCAACTACTACTATACAGCATGTGTTGTGATTTCATTAAGTGACCACTCCATATATCGTCTAGGGTTAGTGACGATACCCGCTACGTATGCAGATACTCAGGGTCGCGAATTTAATGCCGCTATGCAAAAAAAAGGAACAGGGTGAATTTCAACAGTCATGCTACTATCTCATCTCAGGATTGTTATAAACAGTGTTAATATGAAGTGTATGGTGACAAGAAATAAACAAACACAGATTTTATATTTAACAATGTATTAGCAAAACACAATGGTTATACGGTTTGAAAATGGTTTAAGAAGAATGTCCGATATTGGTGATAGTCTGTTGTGGTGTGAGTAGCAATGTCTGCAGAACGCTTGGTGTTCGGTGGTCGAGAAGGTTGTAATGGGTGTGGTGAGGTATGTAGAAGTCCCAGTGATAGTAGTCAGAAGTTGGTTGATGTGGGCAGAAGATCCGATGTTTAGTAGTCGTAGACGAAGCGAGTTGGTAGTCGGGATTTCTGATGATAGTCGCCGCCAGTTTGGTTTAAGAAGATGATATAGGGTTTCGTAGTCGTCAGCCCCCTTAAAACTGCCGGTCGGTCAGGGTTATGAGGTCAGGGAGTAGGTGAGAGATATAGGTCGGCTGACTTGCGGTATAGAGTTTCGTGTCGTCGGCTTCCTTCGCGAAGTGGACTGTTCTGTCACCCCGGGTATCTCTGGCGTGGTCTACAAAAGCCAGCTCTTAAATAGTTTATGGTCAGTGGAATTTGGATCAACTCAAACATCCTTTTATTTTTGCCGGGAACGTCTCAAATTGGACGAAAAATGCGAATTCTGGTTTTATTTATTTTTCAAGATTTCGTTATGAGCAGAGCCTGGGTGCGCAGAGACGAGTTTTGTTCATTTGATTTTACACCTTGACCTGTTCACATCCGGTTGGCATTCTTTTTATTGCGGTGTGTGGGTGACTTGAATTTGGTGACTTTGTGAATCGGGAGATATCTATCTTTGTGTATATAACAGGACCAAAACTTCAACATGCTTTGTACCATCTTCTGTTGTTAAGTCTCGAAATGAATGATAAAATAATTAATTGAGGCAACATTCCTCCAGGAGGGTATTTATGAGCTTGTGCACTTCTATCTCGATGGTGAATAATGTTGGATTATATATATATATATATATATATATATATATATATAATCCAACATTATTCACCATCGAGATAGAAGTGCACAAGCTCATACATACCCTCCTGGAGGAATGTTGCCTCAATTAATTATTTTATCATTCGTTTCGAGACTTAACATATATATATATATATATATATATAATATATATATATATATATATAAGAGAGAGAGAGAGAGAGAGAGAGAGAAACATATACCCTCCAACATTCGTTCTGGTAATTTGGACTGTCCCACCACGGCCGATAAAAACTCCTCGTCCGCCATTGCACAGGACTTATTTAGTAACCCTACATACGCTCGGGCATACTACCCAGCCATGTTTTCCATCCTCAGTGGTTCCAGCAGTGAACTTCAGCTGCAAGTACTTGAGTCTCTGTACATCTCCAGAATCCAGCCAATTCTGTGCACACAAAAACTGTTCCACAAATTGCTTCTTTTTGATACCTCAAACCTTTGTGAGGTGGAACCAGGAACTTTCGAATCCCTCCGTACGGTTCATAATTCTCTAATTCCTCCTTCCTGTTGAAAAGGGGAGAAAAAAATTACTTTTTCGACAACAATTCCAACATTCGTTCAAACATCTATCAATGTATTTCTCCGATGAGAATTGATCGAAAAAAGAATTATATCACTTAGATTAAATATCTATTTATAAGGGTACCTTAATTTTCTTTTAAGAAATTTTCCTATCTCACGATGTATACGCTTTTACGTAGCCCCATTAAATCTTGTACTCCTAAGAAACTCTTTATATATATATATATATATATATATATATATATATATATATAAGCCACATACACACACATATATATACTTCAAAAATTTCCTCACGTATATTTAAAAGAAAATTTCAAACTAATTCTACCAAAAGATGGTTTTCACTGAGCAGATGGACTCGTCACGTCTAATACATTTCTCTGTCCGGATTATTGTGGCTGAAAACTTTATGAAAACAATTTCTTTCACAAGAATTTTTTTTCCTGACTATGACATAAGGTCGAAACTACAATAAAAAAAGGAATAACATAAAATATATATTCCTGTTTGTCTGATCAATTTTTGTTTATATATACTAGCAAATATATGCACCCTCTGGGTGCAAGTATTTAAGTTTTAAAGTAATAAGATATTATACTAAATTAGAAAGGCTAATGAAACTAAATAAGAATGCAGATAAAAATATTTAAAACAGGTATAATCGAAAAATAGAACAACGGAAACTTACTATTCCACCACTCCCATCTTTTATTACTAAATTTTCCTAATTTAACTATTCAGTTAAAATGGGAAATAAATAATAAAATTACAGTTAATTCTTCTTGTTAATGGATTTCTTTTAAGATTTATTGAAGAGATTTTTGCTCATATTCATTAAGATAAAACCAAGCGATTAGAAATCAATAATACTAAGCACATATTTATCAAAATCAAATTTGTTATATCAATATGCAAATTAGACTTCCCGTTCACATTGTAAACCGTTATTTTGTTGTATATATAAATACAATTGCATGTTATTAGTATGTAGATATGGTCGACAGTATTAATAATGTATAACAGTTTTATTGATAATTGAGGTTTAAATAAAAAATAAAATCGTGGAGAATGTGACGTAAATAAGTAAAGGAATTGTGATTGAGTGGTAATATAGTTTCGGTTACAGACAGAAAAACACACAATCTCTGTTATAATAAGATATATATTGTTTTTTGTTACCTAACTCATCCGCACGAGTAGGATATGACACAGCGTCAATTTCTAAGTAGAATTCAGCATGTTTAAATTCAGAGTTATTCCTTCTCCTAGACTAGTTGCACTACCAATATTTACCCATAGCTGGAGGAGAATTCGTAATCACCTCAAGGGTATTAGTGCTATGTGAAATGCAATCAGCCTCTTTCAAAATTTGAACCCGAGTCGCTTTTTCTATTTCCAATGACGATAATCAATCCACCACTATTCCCTTTTTGTTTAGTTTAATGACACGAAAATTATACTAAATTATTCCTTACTTTTAGGATTGAATTATGTTTGAAAATAATTCTGTTTTAATTGGTTTTAATTAGTCGTAATTTGCAATTAAGTCAAAAATCGACCAATCTCTTACTTTACTCTGTGTCTATCTCTTTTTTCCCCTCTATAAATCTCTTGACTACCTCCTCATTATATAATATTAGTTTCTCTGGAGGAGAGAGAGTGAGAGAGAGAGAGAGAGAGAGAGATTTTTATGTGAAATTTCACAACCAGCAATCAGTAGCTTAAATGAGGTCAAACATTTCCTATCTTAGAAAACTAACAAAATAATTTTAAGGTTTTGTCCGACCGTATTTATTTATTTTCTTAAATTTTATTCGCTTTGCTAACTTCCTTTTCCCTAATCTCAAATATCTACCCAGAGCTGAATGGGTGACTCAATGGGTTACGTTTCTTTGTAGTATATATATATATATATATATATATATATATATATATATATATTCTTATTATAATGGAGATTGTGTGTTTTTCTGTCTGTAACCGAAACTATATTCCTACTCAAGTCACAATTCTCTTAGTTATTGACATCACATTCTCCATGATTTTATTTTTATCTAAACCTCATAAATAAAAATGTCTCACATTATTAATACTGTTAACTATGTCTACATACTGACAACATGCAATATTTATATATACAACAAAATAGCGGTTTACAATTTGAACGGGAAGGCTAATTTGCATATTAATATTAAAAAATCGAATTTAATAAATATGTGCTTAGTATTATTGATTTCTAACTGTTTGGTTTTATTTTAATGAATATAAGCAAAAATCTCTTCAATAAATCTTAAATGAAATCCATTAACAAGATAAAATAACTGTCATTTTATTATTTACTTCCTCTTTTAACTAAATACTTAAATTAGAAAAAATAACAATGAAAGACGAGAGTGATGGAAGAGTAAATTTCAATTGTTCTGTTTTATCGATTATACTCCCTCTGTTTCAAATCTTTTATTATACTCCCTCTGTTTCAAATCTTTTTATCTGTATTCTTATTTAGTTTCATTAGCCTTTCTAATTTAATACAATATTTTATTACATTAAAACTTAAATACTTGCACCTGGAGGGTGCATATATTTGCTAGTATATATAATATGTGTGTGTGCTTGTAATATTATAAATACAGTATCAATAACATAAATCTGATTAAGAACCTAATATTCATAATTTTGTCCCGGACCTTTATTTTTTCATGCTTCTAAAACAACCCAATTCTCTTTGTTTTCTTATTGTTTATGCTCATTGATTTTAATATATCTTAATTACCTATCTATCTATTAATCTATACTTATATAAAGGGCATTTGTCTGTATGTATGTCCGGAGGAAACTATGACAATCAAACAATTAACGCCAAAGTACATATACACAATCACTATCAGCAGATCTTCCTTTTTGTTTTGCAAATTAGGAAGATTTGATCTATGATTTCGAAGTCACTTGAAATAAAATCTAGAATAGAATAACATAGAATTCTGTTGTTTTAACAAAATATTTTTAGATATTTTTAAATTATAAAACTAACCCCTAACCCTAACCCTAACAAACAACCGGATATTGACGGTGTAAATGAAGAACATGTCCTTTTTTAATCGAGATCAAAAAGGGGTGCCTAAAGGTAAAAAAAGTAAAGTCGTCGGGGCGGCCTAAAGTCGGTGTCAGCGAGGGAGTCTATCCCCTTTTTAATAGCGCTAGACCAAGGAGATTGTTTTGGCGTCTGATGTGGAGCGCCACACCTACCATCAGCTCCTTACTTTACCGCACAGATCCCTGGCTACTCATACGCTGAGTTGGCGAGGGCCGGTATCGAACCTTGTGGTTTCTAACCGAACGCTCTACCGACTGAGCTATCCCGCCCCTACTGAATGTATGTGCACTTATTTTTCCTGACTCCCCACCAGGCCGAATAAACGCAAAGTTTTTTTTTTTATATAGAGATTTTAATGGGGCATCCAGCGAGGATCCAACTGACAATTCAGTAATAATGGATCTGCGCGACTAAGTTAAAAAGACACCCCTCTAACCAGGTGATGCCGGGTAGTCGCTTCTAGTTTTAATATAAATATTGGACCATATGACCATTAGGCACCCTTTTTTCGATCTCGTTTCATCAGGACATTTTTTTTCATTTACACCGTCAAAATTCGGTTGTTGGTTAGGGTTAGGGGTTAGTTTTATAATTTAAAAAAAAAATTCATTTGTTAACAAACCACCGGATTTTGACGGTGTAAATGAAAAAAATGTCCTGATGAAACGAGATCGAAAAAGGGGTTTCTAAAGGTCATATGATCCTAGATATTATATGTTTATATATTTTGATATATCGGAGCGGTTGGTAAATATATATATCGGGTTTTTTTTTATCTGTGTTAGCGAGCAGATTTCTAGCCATGAACCTGCGAATTGTTAATTACATCCATAAATGCTGGATGTCAACTGGTTAATCCACGGCAGATTTTTTAAACAGTAGCGTCATTCTGATTATTTGGTCTTGGGTGGCATCGAAAGTGACATCACTTTGACACGTTCAAGCAAAAGAAAAGCTGGAAACTATCAACTGAAGATTTTTCTTTCTTTGGCAGTCGAGCCCTTTTCAAAAACAGCTTCATCGCCCACCATTTATGTCAAACGAGAGAAATCGACATAAATATGCGACTGTGTGCAAAACTGAAACCTGATTATTGCTTTACAAAGGGTGTCAGTGTTTAATTGAGGTGGGGAGGTGATCAGAAAAAAATAACAGACTAATGTTGGCGCTACAAAATCTACACGATCGGTATATGCACATCTTTGGAGCCACGTGGTGTAATGGTTTGAGTCGTAGGAAATTGACTCGTCGACTCGAGTTCGAATTCTGGACAGGGCTGTTTGCATTTCACATAGCGCTAATACCCTTGGGAAAGGAATGCATCCAAATAATCTCACTCCAGCTATGAGTAAATAGAAGACTAGTCTTGGCTCTTTAACTTTGGTTAGTGTTATAGGTGATATACCCTATAGACTAATGGAATGCGCCGACGGTTACTATAAGTAACAGGGACAATTATAGCTTGTAGAGTAAGCCAATGCGAGTCAGTTCATAACTCTATTGTCGGACGTAATTCCCACTTCTCCCTACTGTAATTGTCTACTTTTTTGTTAATACGTTTTCCTACATTTGTTACCCGTCGTTTTGTTCTTATTTGACTCCTTAAAACCCTCACAACAGTTAGGTAACCAGTCTAGATGGAAAACTCTGAATTCAAGTATGTTAATATCCGTTAAGAAATTGACTTTGTGTCACATCCTGCTCCTGCGGAGGGTTGGTAAATATGTATGCACATGAGAATGAGTTAGATGGTATTCTGGATTTTACGGTATGTCAACCCTTGTTGGGTTATTTCATGCCGAAGATGTTTTGTTCTGTTTATGGTTATGGGTATTCAAATTATTTTTTTAATCAATTTTTAGGAGAATAAACAGTAATATTAGAGATGAATAACACAATTAGTTATTAAACCCAGTTTTGTTAAAACCAGTATGCAAATTAACCCCACCATACATTATGTAAACCTCAATTTGTTTTACAAACACATTTTTTCTATTTAACCGATAGATTGGACCCTAACAGATACTACCACTCCGAGTCAGAGTGGACATGGGAGTAATGGTGATGAAGGAGTACTCCACATTCCCCAGAGCTCCAGAATTGGAACTTCACTATCAGATAGAGTTTAACGTCATACCCAGGGCACCAAGACTCAGCCAGCACTTTCTAGGACATATAAAAAGTGTTGGGGGTTGCCATAAGAGGAATAGGGTTGGGAACTCATATAGGTGCTAGGGCTTGACGTGACAAGCCGATTGAGCCGCGTGCAGTATTTGAACTCGTGTTACTAATTCCACCACCAAGATGATAACCGTAACATTAAACGCCTCCATATAAAAAGTACATCTCAATCAATGTTACTAAAATTCTTATGACATTTATAAAGTAACCTTAATGTAGTATAATAATAAATGGTATCATATAGTTATTTATTAAGCTAAGATTAGATGTGGCACATGGCTAGATGTATGGTTTTGTTTGGTTTGTTTTACGGCATATCAACCTCAGTGGGTCATTTATGCCGATAAGTTTTAAAATGAATTCATTCTTAATGGATAATACAATCTTTTTTATAAATACATTTTTCTATTTAACCCATATATGGGACCCTAACAGGTACTACCACTCCGGGTCAGAGTGGACCAGGGAGCAATGGTGATGAAGAGGTGCTCCACATTCTCCAAAACTGGAACCTCACCATCAGATAGAGTTTAACGTCATTCCCAGGACATGTAGACCCTCATTCTAGCACCCGAATGATAAAAAGGGCTGGGGCTTGCTATAAGAGCAATAGGGTTGGGGCAATCATATAGGTGCTATGGCTTGACGTGACCAACCGATTGATCGGAGGGGACCTCTCCGACCGCCTGTCTAGCCTAAGTAAGATTCTAAGTGGAGTGTTGCAGATCATGGACTGCTCATCCACCAAGATTCCGTCCTTAAGCATAACGGGTTGCCACCCACAGCCAACAGGTGGCCCCATTTAGGGGAATTTTACTCGTCTGCAGAGGTGCAGTCGGTGCATTCTAACGCCCCACCGACAGGGCGGTAGAAGTATGGGGGTGTTCAATGAGAATCGAACTCAACTAACAACGGTCTACAAATCGAGCTTGTTAACCATTACACTACGTGAGATGCCCAATAAATACTATGAGATAAGTGATTTAATGTGTTAAAAGCTTGTTTTTTTTTTAAATCTAGTCTTAGTTATTGTGTTAGTATAGCATTCGATCTAAGACTATCAACAACAAGAAAGGAATTAATATTTCCTCTAATTCAACCAATTTATTGCTAGCACATGTCCTGTATATAAAGTTGAGTTTAAGGGATAAGAAGATATCTTAGGGTGATTTCTTTGAGCCCCTACCGCTGGTGGAATCTGTCTGAACACATATTGCGCCTAAACTCTGGGCTATCAATCACAGAGCCTCTCCTTCACTCATCTATACACAGGAATAACCATTTTACTGACCTAACACCCGTGTTCCTTAATTGTACGGCCATTACCATCTTGAAAACACCCTCTCGTTGAAAATGAGACCGTCCAAATCATCCAAAATGAAATGAAAAATGTAAATCCTGATAATCTAGTGTTGCTTATCAGCCAAATTCTTATTTCATATGAGTGTTGTCACCTCAGCTAAATAATTGGCCATTCCGTTTTTTATTACAAAGAAAGAAACGGAAGAAAAAGAATACGCTGCATGAAAAAAATATAAGAAAGAAAGTGAGAAGGGGAAAGATGGAGAGAGGAGAATGAGTGTGTGGAAGCGATAACGCTAATCTGTTTCAATCAAACATAATGAGAAGGAAAGAAAAAGATTCAGGGAGTGGTAGTTAAATCAAGCTTGTTATACTTTTTACATATTGAAGTATTTAGCAATAGCTCTTAAGTAAACAAAACAAATGTTGTAATAATCAAATCAACATACTGTGGTACATCCACAGGTTCTGCTAGTCATCATTCATTTGTTTAAGCGATTTTCTTTTGTTAAATCAAAATATTAATCTCATTGGAATGGATTAAATGCAGTTTAATTTCTCTCTAAAAAAAAGACATGCTACACAGAAAAAATATAATGAGAAAGAAAGAGAGTAGTAGAAGGATAGACAAAGGGGTGAGCGTGTGGAAGCGATAACGTTAATCTGGTTCAATCGAACATGATAGTGGACGTAAAGAAGGGTGAAAAAGTGAAAGCATTAAATGAGAATTATTATACTTATTACTTATTGAAATATTGCAATAGCTCTTAAGTAAAATATCAAACGTTGTAATGATTAGATTATCATACTGTGGTATATCCAGAGGTCCTACTGGGAATCCTGCTGGACAGCCAGCATATAATTATAACAATACCAGTTTCTGTTCCCGTTACTATGCTCTGATTCTTCCCTGTCCACCCAGTAAAGTAGAATTAATAGCGTCGATCCCAGGGGGCCATCCCCCACAGGCAATACATGCCCCCTTGGGGCAGGGCTGGGTTTATTGCCCAGCGCCTAAGGTGCCCGCCTTGAGGGGGAATGCCGAAGGGATCGATGCAATTTTTGTTCTTTCCCACCTATGAGTTTCGGCTTGTAGGTGGGCCCACGTTAAAACGAGGCCTTGTGCCCAACCCATACAAGTGGGGTATGAGGCAAATACCCTTAGTTTTAAGTTCCAATGTAAACTGCCATTAAATAAAGATTGTACATTTAATTTCTTTTTTGGGCGGACCTGAACTTTCAGACCCCCCCCCATCTAAAATGTTTGTTTTTAATCTTTCTTTCTTTTTTTTTCAAATGATTATTATCGATTGCACACCAATCTATCCGATTGTAAAAAAAA
>CM042137.1:147721604-147749104 GCA_023376005.1 Doryteuthis pealeii
AAACAAGCCCTTTATACCATTTAAAATGAGCCAAAATAGCGAACGCGAACGAAAGTGACCAAAACAAATCGTTTTAAAAGTATAAAAAATAAACTGCATATGTAATTATATTTTTCTTTTTTTAATGATGGTCACTATGTTACTACTTATCGTTTTAGACAAAAGTTTGACCTTAAATGATAGATTTAATTAATCTTAATTCGTTTTTAAAATTTTTAGCAGACGAAAAATTGGGTATACCTAATATATATATATATATATATATATATATATATATATATATATATATATATATATATTAGCAGTACCGGTGAATATACCACAGTATGGTAATTTAGTAATTCAAACGTTTGATATGTTATGTAAAGAGCTATTGCTGAATAGTTCAATATGTAAAAAGTATAATAATCTTCATTTAACTCTCTTACAGTCTTTTTTTCTTTCTTTTCTTTTCATCTTTTCATTATGTTCGATTGAAACAGATTAACCTTATGTCTTTCGCGAGCTCCCCCTCTCTCTATCTTTCTCCTACTCTTTCTTTCTTTCTTTTTCTTATATTTTTCTCTGTAGCATGTCCCCTTTCTTCTCTTAGATTCATATACGGTGGCTGAGGGTCTATATATCCTGGAACTGACGCAAAACTCTATCAGATGGTGAGGTTCCAGTTTTGGAGGTTTGGGGAATGTAGAGCACCTTTTCATCACCATTGCTCCCTGGTCCACTCTGACCCGGAGTGGTAGGACCTGTTAGGGTCCCATTTATGGGTTTAATAAAAAAAATGTAGTTATAAAAAAATTGGGTATCCATTAAGAATGAATTTATTTCAAATCTTTATCGGCATTAAATGACCCACTGAGGTTGATATGCCGTAAAACAAATAAAACTAAACCAAACTAAAATAGTAAATGAAATAAATTAGGTTAGTCGATTGAACTTGTTACAATGCAAATATCGTTTAATACTTCAGCTTATAATTACAGACTTACTCTCTGTCAGATTATCTATCAACTAGCAGGACCTGTGGATATAACACAGTATGATAGTTTAATTATTACGTTTGATAATAATAGTTCATTTATCACGTTTGATAATAATAATAATGACATTTATTGCATGTAATGCTCAGGTGCCCATGAATAATCAACGGCTCATGTATAGTACATAGAATAATATACTAATGTCTGGGAAATGAATAGCGTATAGTAACAATATACATGTATGCGTGTGTACACGTGCTTATGTATATGGAGGAAGGATATCAGGTATAGTGTTGTCGAATTACACGAAGCATGGATGTTTTGAAAGATGTAGTGTTTCGGCACCCAACAACGGATGCAGGCAGTTTATTCCATGCCTCAGCATCTCTGAGGGTGAAAAAATGTTTCCTAAAAATGTTTGCTTAAGAGCTATATGTAAAATGTATAATGATCTTGATCTAACTCTCTCTCTCTTCTCTCTCTCTCTCTCTCTCTCTCTCTGTCTGTCTGTCTCTCTCTCTCTCTCTCTCTCTCCCTCTCACTCTTTTTTCTTTCTTTCTTTTCATCTTTTTATTATGTTATTTTTATTATTAAACAGATTAGCGTTATTGCTTCCGTGTGCACGCCCCTCTCTATTTTTCTCCTTTCTTTCTTTCTTTCTTTCTTTCTTAGGAGAAAGGTAGAAAGAGGCGGTGAGCGCGAGGAAGCAATAACGCTAACCTGTTTCAATCGAACATTATGAAAAAGATGAAGAGAAGGAAAGAAAAAAAAATGAGTGAGAGTTAAATCACGATTATTATACTTTTTACATATTGAATTATGTTTTAGTAGCTCTTAAATAGACATATCAAACGTTGTAATAATTAAATTAACACACTGTGGTATATCAACAGGTCATGCTAGTTTCATGATATTTCACTCTGCGTGGCTTTGGAAAAATTATACTTTAAATTTAGATAATTTAAACTAGTTTGTTCAAGGAATATTTTATGAAGTCTGATATTTGTATGTCAAAGAAAAAAGGTTTTCTGTCTTATCTGTTATTAGTTTATTTACTGCTAAATAAAAAGAAAAGAAAAGAAAGCAATCCTGTGTACAACCTTTAAGTGTGATAATTTCATCCTTTTTGCCTGGGGTAGTAAATAATGATTTGAAAATATAATCAATGTCGTGCTCAAGTCAACAAGGACGTTGATTAACTTTAATTAGACCTGTAGAGATTCCACAGTTGTTAACGACTAAAACATCCTCATTATTTTTCGCATATATTATTGTTTCATCTATATATAATGAAGATTCGGCCCCTATTTGTCTGTAATCGAAACTACGTCACTGCTTACGTCACAGTAATTTCAAGAATTACATAACTTTATCAATGAGTATTTAATTTATAATCAGTATTATGACCACATAAAATAAAAAGAACACTGTATATATATATATTTTTATATTATTTATATATATATATATATATATATATATATATATATATATATATATATATATATATATATATATTAAAATAAATGTATTTTGGCAGCATTTTTTCTTTTATACAAGTTTTGTTGAACTGTACAGACAATTCTTGTCGGACAAGTTTTTAGTTGATCCTTTCTCATTTTAGACACGAAATCATACCATCGTTTCCTACCTGATGATGGCAAACTGTATTGCCGAAAGCGCTCGTTTTGAAACCTTTGGTGGCCTGTTACACCAGTTACACCCCTACACCAAAAAGATGGCCCGAAAATTAGAAAGGATCAACCAAAAACTTGTCCGACAAGAATTGTCTGTACACTTCAATAAAACTTATATATATATATATATATATATATATATATATATATATATATATATATATATATATATGCTCAAAAAGTATTATGCAGCAAAAGTTGACCCACGGAATTTTTTAAAAACAAGTTTTGATAAATACATGCCCGGTATTATTGATTTCTATATAGTTTATTTTAATTTAGTATATATCTAAAATTATCTAAACGTATAGATTTTTACGAGAAAATTATTTACAAACAGGAAATCCTTATATAAACCTCTCTCAGCTTAGACCTTAAGAACTGTAAACCCAATCCGGAAGATTCAAACAGAAGTTTTATTTACATTTATTTTTAATACAAAAACGACGATATAATTTTTTTGGTATTAGATTATTAAAATAGCTTTTTAATTTTAATTTATATAAATTTTATTTTGTTCTTTAAAAATTAGATACAGTTATTCAATCAATTTAATGCTTACTTTGATAAATAAATGCTTACTTTAATGAATATGTAATTAAGTTTATAAGAAAATGAATTAAGAGTGTAACAACATATTATTGTTTGGATTTATTTTTCATGTGCAGTATAGTTATTCAAATTAATTTCAGTGAATTAATTAATAGTTAGTAGTATTTTGTTCATTGTTTAAACAATACACATTCAAGTTTGATTTTTATTTGGTACTAGATTATTAAAATAGATTTTATATAAATTTTATTTTGTTCTTTAAAAATTAAATAAATAGAGTTATTCAATTAATTCAATGTTTTCCTCAATAGATAAATGCTTACTTTAATAAATATGAAATTCATTAGATTTCTAAGAAAATGAATTAATAGTGTAATAACATATATTACATTCAAGTAGAATGCGCGCGGTGTAATGGTTAAAGTTAAAGGAAATAGGCTCGTCGCCGCGAGTTCAAATCCTGGACGTGGTAATTGCATTTCACTTATCGCTAATACCCTTGGGAAAGGTATGAATTATACTCTCCTCCAGCTATGGGTAAATCGTAGGACAGACTGGGCTCTTTAACCTTGGTTAAGCAAACCGTCTAGTAGAAGGAAAACTCTAAATTCAAACCTGTTAAACTCCGCTTAAGAAATTTACCTTGTGTCATATCCTGCTCGTGCGTAGGGGTTGGTAAATGTATATATTCCATTCAATCAATCATTGTACAAACATTTTTTAAATAGATTTTATTTATCGAAAATAATTTTTAAAGAATTTATTTTTCTACAGAATTGAACTGAATAAAATTTAGTTTATTGGCATTGAATTCTTAACTCCCACCTACCTCAGGCAATATTTTTCAAAACTTCATTTTTACATCGCCTGGAGAGCGTTTTTTTATTTCGCTTGTTACTATAAAATATCAATAGATACAGTTATTGTAAAATAACTATTTTAAAAATCTTATAATTTATTTCTAAATTACAAAAAATGAGAAGAACATACATAATATGGAGATTTATTTTTTTAAAAATATGGGTACCAGCATTTGCCTCCAGCTTTTCATGTCGCCCCGGGAATTAGAATTAAATTAGAGTTAAACGTTCAGACATCTTTATCGGGCTTTGAGCTATGAAACAAAATAATCAATCTGAAATGTAAAACACAGATTTAATTGCCTATATTAAGAAACATACATTAGAGAATTGAGAAAAAAAAGTAACTGCATATTAAAAAAGTATAAATAGTTTAAACTAGGGAGGCACTTTTTAATCAACCTGTACTATATAAATAAATGTATATATTTACATATATAGAATTGATAAAGCACGTTAAGTTAGAAAGAAAAAGTAAAAATGAAAGAAATAACAGAGAAAGAAAGAAAGAAGGAATAATAAAGAAAGAGATAGTAAAGAAAGAAAGAAAGGGAGAAAGAATAAAAACGAAAGAAATAGGCAAGCCCCAACCCCTTTTTATCATATGGGTGCTAGAAGGCGGTGGCTGCGGGTCTACATGTCCTGGGAATGACGTTAAACTCTATCTGATGGTGAGGTTCCAGTTTTGGAGGTTTGGGGAATGTGGAGCACCCCTTCATCACCATTGCTCCCTGGTCCACTCTGACCCAGAGTGGTAGTAACTGTTAGGGTCCCATCTATGGGTTAAATAGAAAAATGTATTTATAAAAAAAATGTATTATCCGTTAAGAATTGATTTATTTCAAAACTTTATCGGCATTAAATGACCCACTGAGGTTGATATGCCGTAAAACAAAACAAACCAAACCAAACCAAAGAAATACTAAAGAAGGAAAGATTAAAAACGAAAGAAAAAGAAGGGAAAACAGAAATAGCACAAGAAAGAAAGAAAGAAAGAAAGAAAGAATGGTTAGATTTTATAACATAAGATCACTGAGACACTTTGACGGCAAATACATCTGTGGTAACAATTGTGGAACAGTTACCATGTCCGCTTTCAGTCTATTAATATACACCCACCAAACCTGTTTATCTCAAGATTTTCTCTGTCAGTCAATCTGTATGTCTGTCTCCATCCCTATCACTCATATATATAGTGGAACCTCGGTTCTCGAACATAATTCGTTCAAAAATTATGTTCGAGAACCGGTTTGTTCAAAAACTGAAACAATAATTCCCATAATTAGTGTAAAGTAGATTTTATGCGTTATTGCCCATCAGACCTCACAACTTTCCTCTTTCCCCTTCCGGTATTATCACTGCTGCTTTTCTTAGGATCCATGAACAAGCGTTAAAGTAACCGTAAAATAAAGAATAAACACAAACGAAGCTAAGAAAATGCACAAAACAATATCAGACACTCGTTCAAGATAGCGACTAACGCTAATTGATGCTACTTGGGTAGATTTGACCGGCCGTCTTCTGTTTGCCTCAGCAGTCATTCGCACGACTAGTGTTTTCAATGGTTCGACTCGCGTGATTGAAGTCCAAAAATATGTTTGACAACATATTTTTGACATACTTTGACATAATAATATTTGATACTATTTATTCTTTGATAGTATTAGAAACAAAAACCATACAAGACCGCGTCCATTTCAGAAAATGTCTCTAATGATAAAGTTTCTTTGAAATCGATAAGACTGAACATTATTTTATTTTTATACGTATTGTAATTGCTTTCTTAACATAAATAAATAATAATGTTGATTTTTTTTTATATATAAGGTGTGTGTTTAAAGCCCACTCATACTTATAGACTCGGCAAGAACCATATGATCTCTCTTGGCCAATCACTGGCAGTACTCTGCTGCTGATACAATACTTAAGCCGACAGTACGGGCCATAACTACTTTGAACCTTCGTGGACGGCGGACATAGGATTAAATCACTGGACCTTTAACAGTACACAGGATAGGACTTATTCGCTTACCAAAGGATTCCATAACTCAGGACTTACTTACTTACTTTAACCCTTTTTCAACTGGCCAAGGATGGAATTTAAAAACTTAACATATACTTTGACATATTTTTGACAACATTTTTTACTCTTTTTTTTTTGTTCGATTTCTGAATTGTTCGACTTCCGAGTCATTCGAGAACCAAGGTTCCACTGTGTATATTTACCAACAACTCTGTATGAGCAGGATGCGACACAAGGTCAATTTCTTAAGTAGAGTTTAACAGGTTTGAATTCAGTTTTCCTTCTCCTAGACTGGTTGCTTAACCAAGGTTGAAGATCCCAGTCAGTCCTATTATTTACGCATAGTTAGAACGAGAATAGTTGGGTTCATACATTTCCCAAGGGTATTAGCGCTATGTAAAATGCAAACAGACTCGTCCAGGATTTAAAATTGTCCCGTCGTGCACGACGGTAACCATTACACCACTCACCTACACACTGATATACATACCCTCTCTCTCTCTCTCTCTCTCTCTCTCTCTCTTTCAGCTCTCTCTCTCTCTCTTTCTCTATCTCTCTCTCTCTCTCTCTCTTCTCTTTCAGCACCTCTCTCTCTCTCTCTTTCAGCACCTCTCTCTCTCTCTCTCTCTCTCTCTCTCTCTCTCTCTCTATCTCTCTCTTTCAGCACCTCTCTCTCTCTCTCTCTCTCTTTCAGCACCTCTCTCTCTCTCTCTCTCTATCTCTCTCTCTCTTTCAGCACCTCTCTCTCTCTCTCTCTCTCTCTCTATCTCTCTCTCTCTTTCAGCACCTCTCTCTCTCTCTCTCTCTCTCTATCTATCTATCTCTATCTATCTATCTCTATCTCTCTCTCTATCTATCTCTATCTATCTATCTATCTCTCTCTCTATCTCTCTCTCTCTCTTTCAGCACCTCTCTCTCTCTCTCTCTCTATCTCTCTTTCTCTCTCTCTCTCTATCTATCTATCTCTCTATCTCTCTCTCTCTCTCTCTCTCTCTCTCTCTTTATATATATATATATATATATATATATATATATATATATATATATATATATATGAGGCGCGTGGGCCAGTGGTTAGATTTGTGGGAAATGGACTCGTCGATTCGAGTTCAATTCCTAGACGAAGCTGTTGGCATTTCACATAGCACTAATACCCTTGGGAAAGGTATGAATCCATATATTCTCCCTCTAGCTCTTGGTTAAATAGTAAGGTAGACTGGGCCCTTCAGCCTTGGCTAGGTAACCAGTCTAGGAGAGGGATAACTCTGAATTCAAAATTCCCTCCAGCTATGGGTTAAATAGTAGGGCAGACTGGGCCCTTCAACCTTGGGTAGGTAACCAGTCTAGGAGAGGGATAACTCTGAATTTAAAATTCCTAAGGTCGGTCGTTGATAGGATTTGTGGCAACCCTTGATGCACCAATTCTTTCCTATCGACTGTGCCAAAAAGTGTGGATGGTCCAACACAAGCTTTCACCACTATAAACAAATCACTGTGTGGGTGTTCATTGTGTGTATGAACCCTCATACGTCGGAAATCGACGAGAGAGTCCGTAATAATATATATATATATATATATATATATATATATGTGTGTGTGTGTGTGTGTGTGTGTGTAAAGTTAAAATCCTCGCAGTCTGTAGGTGCTGATGATAAATCTATCGTGTTTCCATCCCGGCTGGAGGTAGTCTGCAAATGTCTACCCACACTGAAGAGACGTGATACGTCGAAACACAGTGTTTGTGGTTAGCTCAGTCGGTAGAGCGTTCGGATAGAAACCACAAGGTTCCTAGTTTGATCCCGGTCCTCTCCAACTCAGCGTATGAGTAGCACAAGGATCTGTGCGGTAAAGTAAGGAGCTTATGGTAGGTGTGGCGCTCCACCTCAGACGCAAAAAAACAATCTCCTTGGTCTGGCGCTAGTGAAAAGGGGATAGACTCCCTCGCTGATTGGCTGATACCGATATTAGGCCGCCCCGACGACTTTACTTATATATATATATGAAAGTAAGTAAACAAACAATGTGTTTATTTTGATATGGCCTTTTTAGCCGACAATTTTTGTAGGATATATGCTTAATTGAAGTCATACCTAATTTTGAAAATTAATTAGTTAATAATTAATGAATTTAGGCGGGCATATATGTTCAAATGTAAGGCTAAACAAATCAAGAACATGTCAATCCCTGTATGTACATTTCAACCTATTAGGTCTCATCAGCAAGGTTATAGACATGGGAGACTGCTCCGTGAGTGACTCGAAACCTCGACTGCCACGCTGGCAGGCGGGGACTCAAGCCATTACACCAGCTGGATTTGCCAGATCTTTCGTTTGTTTTGAATTTAGTTATATTCCATTTTTGTGTGAGTGTGTGTGTGTGTGTGTGTGTGTGTTTAGCCCAGCGTCCATTTTTGAGCACTATATGAAGCATTCATGGAACTGAACCGAACCATTTATTCAACCAATGGGGTAGGCTGTTCTTATTTTGTAAAACCCTGACCGGGTGCAAGGGTTAAGCTATGTTAAGTATTCTATGTTATTATCACCCTTGGTCAGGATTGAATCCGCAACCTACAGATGATTGCCACTTAGAACTATATTAACTCAACCTTAGTAGGAAGCGCGTGGTGTAATGTTTAAAGTCATAGGAAATGAACTCGTCGCCGCGAGTTCAAATCCTGGACGTGGTAATTGCATTTCACTTAGCGCTAGGTAATAATCCTACTCTCCCTCCAGCTATGGGTAAATAGTAGGGCAGACTGGGCTCTTTAACCTTGGTTAGGCAACCGGTCTAGGAGAAAGAAAAACTCTGAATTCAAACCAGTTGAACTCCGCTTAAGAAATTGACCTTGTGTCACATCCTGCTCGTGCGGAGGGGTTGGTAAATATATATTAACTCAACCTTTATATCCGTCGTACCATGTGTCCAATTGAAAAAGGGCTATATAACGGGCACATATACTACACCCCTATCGCCCTGTCGGCTGGGGCGCTAGAAGGCATCGACTGCACCTCCGCAGAGGGGTAACTCCCCCAAATGGGGCCACCTTTTGCCGTGGGTGGCGACCCGTGATGCTTAAGGACGGAGTCTTGGTGAATGAGCAGTCCATAACCTGCAACACTCCCCTTAGGCTAGACGGGCGGTCGGAAATGCCCCCTCCGATCAAGTGTCTGGTCACGTCAAGCCCTAGCACTTATATGATTGTACCAACCCAATTGCCCTCATGGCAAGCCCCAACCCTTTTTATCATATGGGTGCTAGAAAGTAGTGGCTGAGGGTCTACATGTCCTGGGAATGATGTTAAACTCTATCTGATGGTGAGGTTCCAATTTCGGAGATTTGGGGAATATGGAGCACCCCTTCATCACCATTTCTTCCTGGTCCACTCTGATCCAGAGTTGTAGTAGGATCCCATCTATGGGTTAAATAGAAAAAATGTATCTATAAAAAATTGTGTATCCATTAAGAATTAATTTATTTCAAAACTTTATTGGCATTAAATGACCCACTGAGGTTGATATGCCGTAAACCAAACGAAACCTATACCCCCTATCCTAGCATGAATGCAGAAGTGATTATAGTATTTGTTTGGTTTTGTGTAAGACTCACTGAAGCAACAAATTCACGAGTGTATCAACTTTAGCTTATGTTTGTCTAAGATACAAGATACATATACATGTAAAATAAATCAGCGACTTCTATCGACCCTGCATTTTTTCGCGCTTGTTGCTGGTTTGCAGACAAATAAACATGGCCGCTTTCGGTGCCGTGTTATTCCCTGCCTCTTGCTACGTGGGGCATCGGCAAGTGGATCTTCGTGTGCTAAAGATCAGTAGAAATCTCGACCCGAAATGTTTTCTTATCCGACTCAATTTCATCAGAAAAGTAATATCGCATTTAGAAGAAAGATCTGATAGCGGCATTTTTTGCGGGAAATATTCACAGAAGTGGGTAAAGAAAACTTTGTTTTGCATCACAAAATAAATATCTCAAACAGGCATCGGTTTTCAATGATTCATTTTATTTTCTCTGCAGAAAACTTTATATATATATATATATATATATATATATATATATATATATATATATCAATACTCGTGTTCCTTAATTGTACGACCGTAATCATCTTGCAATACCCCCCTGGTTAAAAAATGAGACCGTCTAAAACTAAATGCAATAATGTAAATCCTGATTATCTGTTGTTGCTTATTCGCCGAATTCTTATTTCTAACGAGTATCACCACCTCAGCTAAATAATGGACCGTTCCGTTTTTAATATAAAGAAAGAAAGGGAAGAAAGAGTTTATGCTACACCGGAAAAATATAATAAGAAAGAAAAAAGAAAAAGAAAGAGAGTAGGGAAAAGATAGAGAGAGGTACGCGCGCGGAAGCGACAATGCTAATCTGTTTCAAGCGAAGATAATGAAAATCTGAAAGAATAAAAAACAGTGATAGTTAAATCAAGATTATTATACTTTTTACATATTGAACTGTATCGCAATAGCTCTTAAGTAAACATATCAAACGTTGTAGTAATTAAATTATCATACTGTGGTATATCCACAGGTTCTGCTAGTTTACTTCAATACATCAGTAAAATAATCAGACTTCATAGATAAATGGAAACATGTTTTGCAACATTTCTTTTTATATAGCTTAATTGAAAAGTAGAATTCTACTTTTCAAGTTAAGCTATAAAAAATGTAGCCAAAAAGGTAATTCCATGTCAAATCATCCAGGCCATGTTACCCACACCCTTCAATTTTTCTGACATTTTGTAGAGGTGTGGACTATCTTAAAGCTAGACATTCCCAAAAATCTGAGCATCCAATTCCAAAATTGCCGGAGTTATGTCGATTTTTAATTTTCCAAATTTGGGTGGTCAGTCGCAAAAAATGGCGACTTTTTGTAATCTAGTTTTGTCTGTAAAAAAGTTCTAGAGCTTCCCTACTTCTAAAATTGGTTTATAAAAGTATTTTTGCTCAAGGAATCCAAATATCCCATCAAAACAGTCAGAAAGTCAACCAATTTTAAATTATTAATGATTTCTGATTTTTAAAATTTTAACTGATGTTATAGCTTCGGTTCTGGGCAAACACCAAACTATATTTCAGGTACAAATAATGTTAAATATATGTGATAATAATAAAAAAATTGTCTTAGATTCCGTGCCACTTCGGGGTATTGATCTTGCTATGAAAAAATCAGAAATCGTGAATAACTTAAAATTGGTTGACTTTAAACTTTTTCGATAGCATTTTTGGATTCCTCGGGCAAAAATGCTTTTATAAACCAATTTTATATTTATATTTACTTAAGAGCTATTGCAATAGTTCAATATGTAAAAAGCATGATAATCTTGATTTAACTCTCTCTACTTCTTTTTTTCCTTCCTTCTTTTCATCGTTTCATTATGTTCGATTGAAACAGATTAGCATTGTAGCTTCTGAGCGCTCAACCCCTTTCTCTATATTTCCTTCTTTAAGGACTAAATATAAAAACATTTCTATGAAGCATTATATTAACAATAGGTAATAATTAGATACTAAATAGTAATTTAGGTTTAATGAACGTTCGTGTTATATTTATGCTGATTTGTCACCCTTTTAGCAATGCAACATTAATGTACTATTTCCTTGCTTTGGTCTTGATTTGATTCCAAAAGGAGATATTTATATTGATGCATGTAAGATTTGAAAATTTTTAAGTGGAGCTACCCAAAAGGTAACCATAATTAGGCTCCCGGTAACCGAATCGATTTGAAACCAGATTCATTTACATGGCCGGTTAAATCTTGGTTTATATCTTATTATGAAGAGTCGGTATCTCTCTCTAATCGAAACTACGTTATTGCTTACGTAACAAAAATTTCAGGAATTGCGTAAGTATCAATTAGTATCTAATTTACAGGCAAAATCATTAATACATTAAATAAATATTATTTATTAACGACATCTTTATGAAAATCTGAGTAAGATTTACCTCAAAGCAGCCCGTCTCATTAGTGCGTTTAAAATCCGGCAATGTGCGTTATGTATCATTAAGAAATAAAGGTCTATATAATATATGGTGTGGTTAATTTGAAAATTGGTTTTAATAAAACCGGGTTTAATAACTTAGTGTTATTGACCACTAATATTATTGTTTTATTCTACAACTATTATTCTACAATTAAAATCAATCCTATGAATGATTTTATATAGAAATCAATTAGAATATTATTTAAATAAGTGTAATATTTTTATATGCGTTCTTATTTAATTTCTTTAATTTAGTATATTTCATAACATTGAAACCTGAATACTTTCGAAGGGTGTATATTCTTGCGGGTTTTTATTTAAAAATATGTTAAAATATCCCGTTTGCCCAATAATTCGGTCAAAAAAACAAAGAATCGCAGAAATATAATATTGTGATTGAAACAATTTTACAAAAGGCTAGAAAAAGCCAAATGATTTTACCAGATATTTTCTACTTAAGAGTTGATTTTTATTATCTGAATCCCATTTAGACACTTTCGAATTAAACTTGTTCAGACTCATAACAGTAGAATGTGCAGATATTCCTTTTAAAACTTGAAAAAAAGGTTTAAGGCCTCGTTAAATTTCATGGTAGAACGATATTACACTTTGCTTCATCGCCGTACTAAAAAAAAACAAAACAAATGCTCGTCTCCCGTACTCACTCTGTGAGTGGTTGAATTTGCAAGTGTAGATTTTGTGGTTTGACTTCTAAAGGCAAAATTATAATAAAAACGAAAACATTTACGAGTTTTATTTGTGCAAAAGAGACAAATCATACAAATATTTGCAAAAGGATTTTTTTCGGAAGCAATTAAAAAGATTCATGCAGAGTTTATGTAGACAAAAATATATTTAAAACTTTATTTTTTATTGAATCAAGAGAAATGTTCTACAAATTCAAACCTATCTGTTAATACACGTGTTCTTTAAAATTACGACCGTTATCATCTTGCATCACCCTCTGGTTAAAAAATCAGACCGTCCAAATCGTTCAAGATGAAATGCAAAAATGTAAATCCTCATTATCTGGTGTTGGTTATCTGCCGAATTCTTATTTCATATGAATCTCAACACCTCAGCTAAATAATGGACTATACAGTTTTTATTAAAAAGAAAGAAAGGGAAGAAAAAGGACATGCTACACGAAAATATAATGAGAAAAAAGAAAGAGTAGGAGAGAGGTAGAGATAGTGCTAAGGCGCGGAAGTGATAACGATAATCTGTTTCAATCGAACATACTGAAAAGATGAATATAAGGAAAGAAAAAGTGAGAGTTGAATCCAGATTATTATACTTTTTACATATTGAAATATCGCAATAGCTCTTAATTCAACTTATCAAACGTTGTAATAATCAAATTATCAGGTCCTGCTAGTCTGTAATCGAAACAGGGGTCAGAATAATCGTAAAGGTATGCTTTATTCGACTTTGTTGTTACTTGTAGATACACATATAATAATCCACTTGCTTATATGTTTAACGAATGTCGTATATTACGTCTATTCCATTCATAACAAAGGAATGGGATTAATATCGATTACTTTTGATACTAAATGTTGTAATGATTAATTTATCATAATGTGATATATATTCACAGGTCCTGCTTGTAAATATTATTTTGAAAAAAGAAAATAAAGGTTGACAAATATCAATGTAAACAAAATAGTTAAAAGTTAAATATTGACGATTTTTTAATCTTTAAAAATCTCTGAATATATGCAGCATATCATGACATATTTTTTAACTTAGATTTTTGCCTAAGATAAAATTCAGGGCTATCTTTTGTTAAATTTTCAAGTTAATAACGGATGTTAACGGACATGTAAAACTGACCTTGAAATTTTTAAGGTAGTAAAAATCTCAATTTAACTTAGATAACATAAATTTATTTTGCATTAATTTAAAGAAAAATGATTTTTTAATACTACGAAAAAAAAAACATGCTACATTATTTATTTTTTTGAGTTTTAAGAAAATAACTTAAAAATTTTAAAAACTGTCGTCAAAGGATTAGGCGTCCAAACAAACAAAATTAAGAATAATTGATTTCTGCGACAAGAGTAAAAATAAAAACGCTAGTCTGGAAACTCTGATCCCCATGAGCTCATTTGATTGTCCACATCCGGGTTATTCCATTCCTTGGTCACCTAAATGCTATACTTCCCACCTCGTCATCCTCACTGTAAAATCTGATGTTACAAGGAATTATTGTTTTTAACTATGTCGATTAACTGGATTGGGTTATCTACGTGACAACAGAGAGCAATAGGGAGTACAGCTGGTGACAGTTTCTCCAATGTAAAACGGAAAGCCAAGGAAGAAAAAACATGCCAATGATATCGAAAATACGTAAATCAAATGAAACGACGATAATGTTATATCAGCAAAAGTTGTTTTTTTTTTTTTTTTTTGCAGCATATTAACCCTTTTCGGTCATTTAATGCCGAATCAACCAAATCATTTAGATATTCGGTTTGCTTACTGTTATGACCTGTTTAAGGGTCAATAAATAATAACTCAACACGGGTATAAAATGTAGGGAGCAGATTGTATTCAGCAATATATATCAACGTACAATGAAAGGGTTTCCTTGTTTCAGCTTACACGAAGAACTGTATCTGGTACTACTGGTATTTACATGTGTCCCACTTACACACAATGTGGCACAAGGCCGTTTTATGTGGGCACCACCCACAAGCCGAGACTCATGGGGTGGTAGGTAGAAAAATTGCGTCGATCCCAACCCTGCCCCTTTAAGTACAATGAGGCAGGCAGTGGGATCGACGCTATTAATTTAGCATCCCATCGTTCCAGAGGCCGAAGCTCACTGGACCACCCGTCCGAAGGACGAGTAGCTGGGACTACTGGTATTTACATGTACCCCACATGTACATGATATGGCACAAGGCCGTTTTATGTGGGCACCACCCACAAGCCGAGACTCATGGGGTGGTAAGAGAAAAATTGCGTCGATCCGTGCTTAGCCTCTAAGTGCAATGAGGCAAGCATCTGGGATCGACGCTATTAATTTTAGTAATTCACCAGACACCCGTCCCGAAGGACAGGTGTGGGTGGGACTACTCGTTTGAGTAGCTTTACTCTGTTAAATATATACCCTTTGAGTAAGTCCATGTTCGTGTCATAGGTGAGTCACCTACAACACTTACAGTACTTGCTGTTGCTTAAATGGTCACCCATTGAACAGGCTTCGGGGATCTAGCGGGAAACGGTACAAGCGGAATCTGAAAATAAATAAATAACGAGTACTATTTTGTATATTTATAGTTTATCTATATTGTTTTACGTAAGAGTTTTAAAATGTCAACAATTCCATGAGGTAATGAGCATGGAACCGGTTTATACTTGGGTAGCACAGGACGGACAGGGTGTATCTTATCATAATGGAGATTCGGTGTCTGTCTGTCTGTAACCGAAACTGTCACTGCTTACGTCACAATACCATCGGAAATTCCGTAAGTTTATCAATGTGTATCAAATTTATAATCAAAATCATTAATACATAGAATACATGGACATGCAAGTGTGGGGCGCCCAGCAAGGACCTACATTGACCAGCTATGCGAAGATGCTGGCTGATCCGCAGAGGAGCTCCCAGGTGTAATTAATGATAGGGAAGGTTGGCGAGAGATTGTCATGGATACCCGTGCTGCATGGGCGACATGACGATGATGATGATTAACGGTGTCTCTTTGGAAATTTGAGTTAGATTTGCCTCAAAACTGCCCATGTTGTTAGTACGGTTGAAATCCTACAATATATCTTATATATCACTAAGGAATAAAGGTATACATAATGTATGGTGTGGTTAAATTGCACACTGGCTTTAACAAAAATGTGTTTAATAACTAATTACTTATTGTTATGTATCTATAATATTATTGTTTTCTTCTCCAATGTATTAAAATCAATACTATGAATGATTTTATATAGAATCTAATTAGAATATAATCAAAATAAGTGTAATCTTTTTAGATGCGTTCTTATTTAATTTCTTTAGTCTTTCTAATTTAATATATTTCATTATATTAAACGTTGTTACATGTCAACAATTCTATGAAGTAATGTACATGGAACTGGTGTATGCATGTGTAGCACTGTTTTTTGGTTGGATTTCTGGGTACGTCAAATTCCTTGGGTTATTTTATGCCGAAGACATTTTGCTTGATTAATTCTTGATGGGTACTCAATTTTCTTTCTAAATTCAATTTTTTAACATGTTTTTTAAACATTGTTCTTCTATTTAAACCATAGATGGGACCCTAGCAGGTACTACAACTCCGGGTCAGAGTGGACCTGGGAGTAATGGCGATGAAGGGGTACTCCATATTCCGCAGAGTTCTAGTAATGGAATGTCACCACTAGAAACAGTTTAACGTCATACCCAGGACACTACGACCCTCAACCAATATATTCTAGTACATGATAAAAAGTGTTGAGGCTTGTCATAAGGGCAATAGGGTTGGGACAATTATATAGCTGCTAGGGCTTTAGTGACCAGCCGATTAATCGAAGGGGGGCCTTTCCGACCGACCGTCTAGCCTAAGTAAGGACTAAAGTGAAGTTTTGCATGTCATGGCCTGCTCAGCCAATAAGGTTGCATCCTTAAGCATCACTGGTTGCCACCTACAGCCATTAGGGGTGGGTCATACTCCTCTGCCAATGCGCAGTCGGTGTGTTCTTAAGCCCCACCTGACTGGGCTTAGTGTACATAGAACTTATGTATCACTGGACGTATCCGGTGTATACTTTTAAGAGTATTACATTTTTTGTTATCAAATACATCTAGTACAACGGTTTCCAGATTGAATACTATTTGATTTCTTGTATTATTATTATTATTATTATTATTATTATTATTATTATTATTATTATTATTATTATTATAGATTCTTGTTATCTTTTTTTAGTTAATGCTATATAGTATGTTTTATCGCTGGTTTTTTTTTCATGTTCTTTGTAAGAGGGTGGCCTTACATTTTATGTTGATTGATGTATTATTTTATAGCTTTATTTTCTGATAGATGGCAAGTTAATCTGATATTATTATTATTATTATTATTATTATTATTATTATTATTATTATTAAACCTGATTGACATCAAAGGATCTTGATTAACCTCACCAAGGCCGAATCAGAAGATTGACGCAAGAGTCTTGGATCATTTACCCGTTAATCGTAGCTGCCTGATCGCCTATCGTCTTGGCGTCAGATGATAACATCCACAAACCCCAACTTACCAACCGCAGATCTCGGATCAATATCCAACGGGATTAAGGATGTCAATGTTACGTCAATAAACGAGATTTACACGAGATTTGGTGAGGAGATAAGAAAGAGATATCGCCAGTGTGAACCTGAGGAATTATGGGTGTCATAAATATTCATGAACTCAAAGTGTGAGCTGATTTACCATATATCCATTGTTTTCCTTTCTACAACCCCCCCCATATATATATATATATATATATATATATATATATATATATATATATATATATTATATGTAAAAAATGAATAAAGGAAAAAAAGTATAGAATGGATAAAATAGGATATTTTAATCAATTTTACTTACACGTGTTTCGGTCAGGAGTTTATCCATGTGTACATTATTCAAACTATTATTATTTTTAAATAACCAAATGAAATGAAATAATAATAATAGAAAAAATGTAGAAATGTTCCGCACACAAAGAAAATTCGACCTTTGTGTGCGGATCATTTCTACATTTTTTCTATTATTATTATTTATGGAGGCGATAGATGAGGGTCTAAATGTCCTGGGTAGGTAGTTAAACTCTATGGTGTGTTTCTAGTTGGAGCTCTGGGGAATTTGGAGTACCCCTTCATCACCAATACTCCCAGTTCCGCTATGACCCTGAGTGGTAGTACCGGTTAGGGTCCCATCTATGTGGCAAACAGAAAAAATGAGTTAAATAATGTTTAAGAAAATTGAATTTAAAAAGGAAATAATTAAGCACCCATCAAGAATGAATCAAATAAAACTTCTTCGGCATAAAATAACCCAAGGGTTGACGTGCCGTAAAATACAATCAACCAAGCAACCACTTGGAAAAATGAATAAAACAAAATGTCTTCGGCATAAAATTACCCAACAAAGGTTGACATGCCGTAAACAACAACCAACCAACCAACCAACCAACCAACCATTTGGAAGAATGAATAAAACAAAATGTCTTCGGCATAAAATTACCCAACAAAGGTTGACGTGCCGTAAAATACAACCAACCAACCAACCAACCAACCAACCACCTGGAAGAATGAATAAAACAAAATGTCTTCGGCATAAAATTACCCAACAAAGGTTGACATGCCGTAAAATACAATCAACCTACCAACCATTTGGAAGAATGAAAACAAAATGTCTTCGGCATAAAATTACCCAAAAAAGGTTGACATGCCGTAAAATACAACCAACCAACCAACCACCTGGAAGAATGAATAAAACAAATGTCTTCGGCATAAAAATAACCCAACAAAGGTTGACATGCCGTAAAATACAACCAACCTACCAACCTAGCAATCATATAAGAATCAACTCTGCCTCGTATGTTCTTGTGATATTGCTGTGAATTCAACGACAGTTCAGACCATCTGTTACTAGATAATCAATACTAGTGATAATTCAATGTACTCATATTTTTGAACAGTGAAAAAGAAAGTATTGATACCAGGTGTACATTCTCGTGTACCTGTGTGCGTCTTTTTAAACAGTGGACAACATGTCATTTTCCAGTTTCTATACACTTATGGGTTATTTCCTAGTTGAGTAACATGATATTACAGGGTGACCCAGAAAAAAACGGAACCCAAATGATTTATTTTCCCATTAAAATAACCCTTAACCCTAACCCTAAACCTTCTCCACCCCCTAGTTGAGTAACATGAAATTACAGGTGACCCAGAAAAAACGGAACCCAAATTATGTATTTTCCCATTAAAACTAACCCTAAACCCTTACCCTAACCCCCCCTAGTTGAGTAACATGATATTACAGGGTGGCCCAGAAAAAACAGAACCCACATTTATTTATTTTCCCATTAAACTAACCCTAAACCCTAACCCTAAACCCTACCCCCCTAGTTGAATAACATGATTTTACATGGTGACCCAGAAAAAACAGAACCCACAAATTTTGTAATAAAACTGTTCATTTTAATTTAATTTTTTTTTTTAAGTTTAAGTCCAACAAATTTCTTGAAATTGGTTAGGGTTAGGTTTGGGATTGGGGTTTAGGTTAGTTTAATCGGAAAATAAATAAATAATTTGGGTTCTGTTTTTTCTGGGTCACCCTGAAATATGTTTCTTAACTAGAAAATAACCCACTTCTGCGTGTATAGAGGCGTATGGTGTAATGGTCAGAGCCGTAAGAATTGGACGCGTTGACATGAGTTCAAATCCTGGACGAGGCTGTTTGCATTTCCCATACCGCTATTACTCTTGGGAAAGGTATGCACCCAATTACAATCCCCCCAGCTATGGGTAAATAGTAGAGAAAACTTGGGCTTTGTTTAAGTAATCAATGTAGTAGACGGAAAACTCTTATTTCAAACCGGTTAAACTTCGCTTAAGAAATTGACCTTGAGACGCATCTTACACATGCGGAGTGTTTGGTAAATACATATACACATCTGAGTAAGCCTGTATGTATATGGCTACATACGAGCACACATATACTTACACATGCACATACACGCGTATATACGCGCATGCGTATATACAGGGAGAGTCTGATTTACAGAGAATATCAAAACCTGAATTTAACTTGATTTTAAGCATTTTTTTTTTTAATTTTGAGCATTTTTTTTTTTAATTTTGAGAATTTGGACAAATGTATGTCTGAAAAGTCAGTGATGAATTTTTAAGAATTGAATTTTAATTCAATATAATTATTCTATTTATAAAAAAAATTGGTACGTTGACTTACGAGTTTGACAAATTTATATTTCATGCGGGTTACAGAATTTTTGAATGGAAATGCGAGAAAAGTGGATAATCAAGTGTTATGTAGTGTGAGGTATGTGTCATTCACACACACAACACACACACACACACACACACACACACACACATATATATATAATATATATATATATATATATATATATATATATATATATATATATATATATATAAGGCGCGTGGTATAATGTTTAGAGTAATAGTAAATGGACTTGTCGACCCGAGTTTAATTCCTGTTTGCATTTCACATAGCGTTAATACCATTGGGAAAGCTATGAATCCAATTCTCACTCCAGCTATGGGTAAATAGCAGGACAGACTAGGCTCTTTAACCATGGCTAGGTAACCAGTCTAGGAGAAGGAAAACTCTGAATTCAAACCTGTTAAACTCCTCTTAAGAAATTGACCTTGTGTCGCATCCTGCTCGTGTGGAGGGGTTAGTAAATATATATATATATATATATATATATATATATATAAATGTGTGTATGTGTGTGTGTGAGAGAGAGAGTGTATGTGTGTGTATGCATATTTATGTATATAATTTTGGGTTGTCTAAATAGAGGAGAATAGAATATGAAAACACAATTTAAAAAAAGTGGGGGAAAGTATTTTTTAATTAATGAAAAAAAAAACATATGAAAAAATCTACTATACTTAAGTTACATGATCAATATTCAAAAACAATATTAACAGAAATAATTTTAAAAAATTAAATGAAAAGTATGATAACCAGAATAACATTTGCAACTGCAGGGATGCAGGTGTCCTAGTTCTTAATTTTCACGGGGGAGTCGGAAAATAAGATCTAGAATGGAATCTTTACAACGACGCCCTAGCAGCAGCAGCAGCAACAACATCAACAACATGCTTGTTTTAATTTTTAATTAAAGAAAACAATTACGTGTGTACATTTTTAGAATAATGGAGGTTAATTCGAAATATGATATATAATTCCACATTTCAAAAGAATCAATGTAATTGACTCACAAATTCCTTGTTCGATACCGGCCTCGACAACCCAGCGAATGAGTAGCACACGGATCTGTGCGGTAAGGTGAGGAGCTGAAGGTCGCTGTGGCGCTCAACCTAAGAGGCTAAAAATAATCTCCTTCATCTAGCGTAAGTTAAAAGGGCATAGACTCCCTCGCTGTCTGGCTGATTCCGACATTAGTCCACCTGACGAATTTACCTTTTTATACTACCGTACTAATTCAGAATTGTAGCCAGATCGGAGTTTTCTGAAACACGTAAAATTACGGAAGTTAATTGTACAATTAACTGAGATAGATACATACACACATCTTGAGGGAGAAAATATCTAAAAATATATTGTTTTTTTAAATAATTTATCTTCCATCCCTTAGGATGAAGTTGTCACCTACATTTTTTTTAAATGACGACGATGCTAAACTGTTTCAATATATATGTACATGTATATACATAGATATATACATGTATATACATATATATGTATATTCATAAATATATGTATATATAAATATGTATATGTGTATATACAGGTATATATGTATATGTATATAAATATATGTGTATATATAGGTATATATGTATATGTATATAAATATATGTGTATATATAGGTATATATGTATATGTATATAAATATATGTATTTGTATATATGTATACATATGCATATGTACATGCATATATATGTATATGCATAAGGGGCCGGGTTAGCTCAGTCGGTTGAGCGTTCAGCTAGAAACCACAAGGTTCCTAGCTCGATACCGGTCCTCGCCAACTCAACGTAAGAGTAAAGTAAGGAGCTGATGTGGCGCTCCACTTCAGACGCCAAAAAACAATCTCCTTGATCTAGCGCTATTGAAAAGGGGATAGACTCCCTCGCTGACTGGCTGATACCGACTTTAGGCCGCCCCGATGACTTTACTTACATACACATATATATATATATTTATATAGATGTAATATGTATATATATGTAGATATATATATGTGTATGCATGTACATATATGTAGATATATATATGTAGATATATATATGTATATGTATGTATATGTATATATATGTATATACATAGATGTATATCTATATATGTATGTGTGTATATACATATGTATATACTCATGTATATATATATAATTATAAACATACAGATAATTATATATGTGTATATATATAATTATATATGTGTATATATATAATTATATATATGTATATATATAATTATATATATGTATATATATAATTAATATATTATATAGTATATATATATATAGGTATATATATATACAATTATATATATGTATGTATATATAATCATATATGTATATATAATATATAATAATATATATTATATATAATCATATATATATATAAATGAATATATAATCATATATATATAAATGAATATATGATCATATATATATGAATGTATATAAAATCATATATATGTATATATATAATCATATATATACATACATATAATCATATAATGTATAAATATATATATACATATATATATATATATATACATACATATATATATATTATATATACATACATATATATAAATCATATATGTACATCATATATATAATCATATATACATATACATACATATATATATAATCATATATATATATATACATACATATATAATCATATCTATACACACATATATATATATATATATACATATACATATATATATATATAATTATAGATATACATACATGTATATATATATATATATATAATTATAGACATATATATATGTACATATATAATTATAGACATACATATATATAATTATATATATATATACATGCATACATGTATGCATGTAATTATATATATGCATACATACATCATATATATAATATATATATATTCATACATACATATATAATTTTATTTATACATACATCGATATATACAATTATATTATACATTTATTTATATAATTATGTATATATATAATATATATATATATATATATACATATTATATATATATATCATTCATATATTTAAAACATCTATACACACATATATAATTATATATATACATAGATATTTATATAATTATATATATAGATATATATATATATATATATATATATATATATATATATATATATATAATAGATATATATATATATATATATATATATATATATATATATATATATATATATATATATATATATAATATATATATATATATATATATATATATATACATAGTATATTTATATATATATATATATATATACATATATATACAATATATTATATATTATATATATATATATATATAATATATATAACACACATATATATATATACATAGATATATTTATATAATTATATATACACACATATATACATACATATATATATTTATATTATATATACATATGTACACATACAGATATATATACATATATATGCATACAGATATATATATATATATATATATATATATATATAAACATATATACATTAATATATAGACGTACATATATATAATTATATATATATACATGTATATGCAATTATATATACATATAAATACATAATTATATACATATGTATACATAGGTATATATATAATTATATATACATATATATATACAAGCCTACATATGTATATAATTATATATACTTACATGCATATATATAATTCTATATATATACTCATGTATATATATACACATATATATATGTATAATAATATATACATATATATATGTATAATAATATATACACTTACATATATTTAGTTATATATATATACATACAGATATATACATACTTATATATATATGCATATATATATATATATATATATATATATATATAATATACTTATATATATACATGTATATATATACACTTGTATATTTATACATGTATATATATACTTATATATACATGTGTATATATATACCTATATATACATATATATACCTATATATACATGTATGTATATATATATACCTATATATGTATACATGTATGTATATATCCTTATATATACATGTATGTATATATATATATATGTATGTATATAAACTTATATATATACATGTAGTATATAACTATATATATACATGTATGTATATATATATATATATACATGTATGCATATACGTATATATACATGTATGTATATATATATATATATATTATATATATACATGTATGTATATATACTTATATATATACATGTATGTATATATATACCATAAATATATACATGTATGTATATATATACTCAAATATATACATGTATGTATATATATACACATAAATATATACATGTATATATATACTCATATATATATACATGTATATATATAATTGTATATACACATGTATATATATATACATGTATATATATAATTGTATATACACATGTATATATATACTTTTATATATATACATATATATATAAATATATATAATTATCTATATATATATAATTATAAGTATATATACTTATATATATAAATATATATAATTATCTATATATATATAATTATAAGTATATTACTATATATATATAAATATATATAATTATCTATATATATAATTATAAGTAATATATATATATAATATATATAATTATCTATATATATATAATTATAAGTATATATACTTATATATATAAATATATATATAATTATCTATATATATAATTATAAGTATATATACATATATATAATCATATATATAAATATATATAATTATCTATATATATATAATATAAATATAATACATATATATAATATATATACATATACATTATATATATATATATACATATATATATATATATATGTATATATACATATATATAATAATATATATTATATATATATATAATATATATATAATATATATACATATATATAATATATATAATTATATATATAAGTATATATATACATAATATATATATAAATATATATAATATATATATAATATATATAACATATATATAATCATATATATAAGTATATATACATATATATAATCATATATATAAGTATATATAACATATATATAATCATATATAAAGTATATATACATATATATATCATATATATAAGTATATATAACATATATATAATCGTATATATAAGTATATATATATATATATAATATATATATAATATATATAATATATATACATATATATAATCATATATATACATATATATATATATATATATAATATATATACATATATAAATCATATACATATAATTTATATATACATACATATACATATAATTATATATATACATACATATACATATGTATATAATTATATATATACATACGTATATATATATATATATATATATATATATATATATATATATATATATATATATATAGTAAAAATTATCCGGTCTCTGACCGGACTTTTAAAAAAAATTAGGAACACCAGAGAGAGAGGAAGTAAGAGAGAGAGAGAGAATATTATTTATCAAATTATTAAATGAGAGAGGAAAATGATTAATAAAATATCAAAAATTGCTGATAATACATATAGTACAATGTTTGTTTAATTTAAGGAAACTTTTTCCTTTTTGTTTACATTTAAAATATCATTTTTTAAAATGTATTCCTAAACTTGAGTGTTTTGTAATATATTTTTTCAAGACCTTTTTGTATATATGACAAAAACTTAAATTCAATTGCTTGTTGCGTTAAAGTGATGAAAATAAATTCGTTTAGTTTATTTTCTGTTTTACCCCTAAAAAATATCAATTTAAAGGAGCTAGATATTAAACTTCCTTATTTATTTAGGTCTGTCGGCTGGGACTGTATAATACGCCGACTGCTCCTCTGTTGAGGAGTAAGACCTCCTTCTAATTGGGCCACCTGTAAGTCTTGTGTGGCGACCCGTGATGCTTATGGACGGAATCCTGGTGGCTGAGCCATCCATGACATGTTACACTCCACTTTGATACTTACTTGGGCTAGGTCGATCGGAAAGGCCCCCGTCCCGATCAATCGTCTGGTCCCGTCAAGCCCTAGATGATTATTTTACCGACTGTATTGCTCTAGCAAACTACCATCCCTTTTTCTCATAGATGTGCTAAAAGAAGGTGCTTAGGGTCTTAGTGTATTGGGTATGACGTTAAACTGCCTCTTGTGGTGAGGTTCCCATTCTGGAGTTTTTCGAAGTGTGGATTACTCATGTATTGCCATTACTGCCAGGTCCTCTTTGACCCGGAGTGGTAGTACCTATTAGAGTCCCAGCTATGGGGTAAATGAGCAAAAATTGAGTTTAAAAAAACCCGCTAATAAGGAATGAAATAAAACATAATCCAATAATAATGAATAAAACAAACAGAGCTTTAGCATTAAATCACTCAAGGGTTAACATGTCGTAAAATCCATGTGTTTTTATTTGTAGAAAAATTACTTGTAACATACTGATTCATTCGAAAGTGTTCCTTTGTCTATAAACAAAGCTATCTTTTTGTTGTTTACATGTTTGAAACAATCATGATAAAAGGTATTCGTTTAATGTAACAATAAATGCTAAGAATTAAATATTTATAATTGTCCGTATTACAATTTTTGGGGTGTTTATAATATTGTGTTATTTATTTATTTATTTATTTATTCTAAAACTCTTTTGTACATACGCCAAATTCGGTTCTTAATTTCTTGTTAGAGAATTTATCAGTTTAGTTCATTTCCTTTAACCCCGAAAAAGCTAATATCTAAACATTACCTTATTTGTAGTTAGAATATTTTCTGTATTTATTTGATAATGTTTATTTCATGAATAGTTTCTTACAAAAACGATTTTAGTTATACTCATTATTCGAAAATGAAAGTATTAATTAAAAAAAGTTGAGTTATCGTTATATGTTTTTGTTTGATTTGTTATTTAATTCGCTGTAAAAAATTATTCAATATACTAAAACACATACAAATTACATATTTAGAAAAATTATTTTATTTAATTTCTAATCAAATGAATATTTTTAAGATAGGAATAAAAAGATTGTGATAAATAAAACTTGATTTTTTGTTAAAATTTAGAATAAAAAAAAACCCCATACTTTTGCTGTCCGAATCAAAATATGTTTTTTTAAGTCGGAGTAAAAAATGATTCAATGGATAAAAACTACATATTTAGAAAGATTATTTTATTTTCTATCTTACCATATAAATATTATTAAGATTGGACCATAAATAGGCGATACATTCTGATCTGAACGGCTGTGAAATTTATTCACTAATGTTAAACTTCACTGTTAGTATTGCTGTAACAAAAAGCAGGTATTGAACAATATTTTATTATCAGCAGGAGCTGGTATACGGAGAGCTCCGCAAATTGGGTGATTT
>CM042137.1:147756604-147776604 GCA_023376005.1 Doryteuthis pealeii
GAATAAATCTATTCTTAATGCATAATACACTTTTGTTATCAAACTCATGTTTTTCTATTTAACACATAGATGGGTGAACAAGTTGGAATCAGCACCCCACAAGGAAGAGTTGTATGGCCACCTGCCCACATCTCACAAACCATCGAGTGAAAGAACTAGGCATATAGGACACGACTGGGATTCAAGATGAGCTCATAAGCGACGTTCTCCTGTGGAGAACAACCCGTTAAACGACCCTCCTGTTCTAACGGTTATTTATTCGTATTTCCTTCATATGTTGCTCTTGATGAAGACCGCTTTATTAAAAGTCGAAACAGATTCTGTCGCAAACTAATAATATCATTTGTTTTTCTAAAAATGTTAAATTCATACTGTCGATTCACTTCCATTTCTTATATATATTATATATATAATATTATATATATATAGCCATATGCGTCATATATATATATATTATATATATTATATATATATTACAGCTATGCGTCAATATATATATATTATATATATATATATATATATATACCATATGCAGTCAATATATATATATATATATATATATATATATATAAGCTATATGCAGTCATATAATATAATATATATATATATATATATATCAAGTCATATATATATAATATATATTGACTGATATGACTGTGAATCTAAAACATTTCAACTATCGATTCAATAATGTTTCATGTTTTTGTTGTTGTTATATCTTTGTCGCCTAAAATATGCTCACAGTTCCCGTTGCTTTATAACATAAAAAAGGAAAAAAAAAAAAAAAAAAAAACGCTGGGTGAGTGGGGGTGGGGTGGTTTTTGGCGGTAAAAAGTATATCTAAGTGAAGTCGATAGTAGATTGCAACCATGAACTCAATATTCACAAATGATCGCCAACGGATAAGCGAGATTCGTTATCTTTACTTCGATCTTTTCGCGCCGTCTTTTTCTTGCCTAGTTTAACTTTTCAGATGTTTATTTGGTTTGTTTTGCAACCAACTTTACAAACACACTCACAAGCACACTGTGAATTATTACTGTATCTATTTGTATGATTCTGTGTATGTGGGAATTTGCATCTCAACGCATGAACTTCGTAATCTTATTATAATGGAGATTGTGTGTTTTTCTGTCTGTAACCGAAACTATATTCCTACTCAAGTCACTATTCTCTTAATTATTGACATCACATTCACCATGATTTATTTTTATCTAAACCTCAATTATTAATAAAATTGTCTTACTTTATTAATACTGTTAACTATGTCTACATACTGACAACATGCAATTATATTTATATATACAACAAAATAGCGGTTTACACTGTGAACGGGAAGGCTAATTTGCATATTAATATTAAAAAATTGAATTTAATAAATATGTGCTTAGTATTATTGATTTCTAACTGTTTGGTTTTATTTTAATGAATATAAGCAAAAATCTCTTCAATGAATCTTAAATGAAATCCATTAACAAGATAAAATAACTGTCATTTTATTCTTTACTGCCTCTTATAACTAAATACTTAAATTAGAAAAAATAACAATGAAAGACGAGAGTGATGGAAGAGTAAGTTTCAGTTGTTCCATTTTTTATTATACCCCCTCTGTTTCAAATCTTTTATTATACTCCCTCTGTTTCAAATCTTTTTATCTGTATTCTTATTTAGTTTCATTAGCCTTTCTAATTTAATACAGTATTTTATTACATTAAAACTTAAATACTTGCACCCGGAGGGTGCATATATTTGCTAGTACCTTTAAAGAATAAACACATTGCACATCACACACACACACACACACACACACACACAACAACACATATATATATATATATATATATATTATATATATATATAAATTAAATCTTTTAAAATCTTTTAAATCAGGAAATACCTGTGCTGAAGAGAATATTTTTAGTGGATATAGTGTGCACGGAACTAGCTCCACTTCTTGGTAATCAGAGTCAGAGAGACAGTGTGATGAACAGATTCAACAAGACTGCAAGACAAAGGTACCTCAAGTGGCATCGCTACGCGCCTGGATACCAACCCAGGTATTTCTACGTCCTCGCGTAAAGTAATGTGCTAGATAGCCGTTGAACAAAAAGCTTATTCCGCCCTTTGACAGGTCTTGATTTTCGTACTGCTGGGAGTCTAGCCACCCTCCTCACCAGGCAAGCTTGGTGGGGTTACCGGTTTAGTCGCCGATGACCCGACTATGAAACAGGTAGTACTGGATTACATAGTACCCGTAGCGCTTTTGGCGACGTGACTATATATATATATATATATATATATATATATATATATATATATCAAAGGTTTACTACCATGTAACATTGTAGTAGCATAATTAGTTAATCCAAAAGAGCTCAATATATCTTGTAAAATATAGAGCATTAATAGTTGTAGAAAAAATTCCCTACCATCTCAGTACATTCAGGTATGTTGTAACCGAAACTATATTACTATACAAGTCACAATTCCTTTAGTTATTTACATCATATTCTCCATGATTTTATTTTTATCTAAACCTCAATTATAATAAATTGGTGGGTACAGTGTCTCTGCTTAGTATTATTGATTTCTAACGCAAAAATCTCTTCTCTCTTCAAGAAGAAATAACTCTTTACTTCCTATTTAACTCAACAGTTTAATTAGGAAAATACCAATAGTAACGGAAAATGATAGTTAGTTTCAAAGTTGTTCTATTTTCAATCATACTCCTCTGTTCAAAATCTTTTATCTACATATCATTATAATTTAATATATATTTTATATAAATTTAACTAAAATACTTGCACCGGATGCATATATTTGCTAGTATATATAATGAATAGAGAATGAAAAAATGAGAAAAGTATTGGCATGAAAAAAAAAAATTCATCTGAACACTGCGTGCATTAAAACCAAAGCAAGTTTGTTTGATTATCATGTTTTTTTAAATACAAATTTATATTTCCCATCGCGTGAAAACGCTTCACGTTTATATAAACACTAAAAATTACTTGTTTTTAACATCTCAACCATTTCACTATTGGTTTTTAACATCTCAACCATTGGACTCATCTGATGATTGGATTACCATGAAACTTCAAGTTATGAGTGTAAACCCATAATATTACCATTGATTATATATATATATATACTATATGTTTTAGTTATATATATATATATATATATATATATATATATATAACTAAAGCGACAATTCTTCCAAGCGGTGGTTGTATTAGTGTTGCTGTACGGATTGAGAATAAACTGGACGGGAGTTGCACAAGAATGCTGCGTGCAGTCCTGAACAAATCGTGGAAGCAGCACCCCACGAGGAAACAGCTATATGGCTACCTGCCCCCCATCTCACAAACCATTCGAGTGAGACGGACACGGCATGGCGGGCACTGCTGGAGAAGCAAGGATGAGCTCATAAGCGACGTTCTCTTGTGGAAGCCAACACATGGACATGCTAGTGTGGGCCGCCCATCAAGGACCTACACTGACCAACTAAGCAAAGATGCTGGATGCTGCGCAGAGGACCTCCCTGGGAAAATTAATGATAGGAAAGGTTGGCGAGAGATTGTCATGGATATCCGTGCTAATTGCGTGACATGATGATGATGATGATATATATAATATATATATATATATATTATATATATATATATAATATATTTGTGTGTGTGTGTAGTTATTTGCTAAGCGTAGTTTGGATGCGGTACAGAAGTATCGGGCATGCAATGAAAATCGGACTCGCTAACAATGATCTGGTAATATAGTTTGTTAACCATTACACTACATGCGTGCTATATATATATATATATATATATATATATATATATATATATATATGCACGTAGTTGTTTCAGACGTATATTTGTAAACAATATTTTCGTTGTACTTTTTCATGCTGAACACACGCAGACACACACACACATACATACAAACACACAGACATAAGTTTGTGTGCGTGTGTGTACGTGTGTCGAAATAGTAACACGCAAAGATTGTTCACATAAATATATGTGGTGTGGGGGGGTAAATATTTCTGAATTATTATAAACTGTTATGCTCAGTTGATAGAGCCCTCACCTAGGAATCCCTAGGTTCCGGGTTCGATTCCAACTCAGAGCATCTGATCTTTCAGGTAAAGTGGGGAACTGGCGGTAGGTGTGGCGCTCCACCCCAGCAAACACAATCTCTAAGTCTAGCTAAAAGGAGATAGACTCACTCGCTGTCCGGCTGATACCGACAATAGGCCACTTCGCCAAATTTACTATAAATACAGTTGTGTATCTCTTAGGCCTCTACAAAGTTCCATCATTCCATATATATGATTAACACGAAGAGATGTTCATGTTAGAATGACATAGACATAGAGACAACGGGGTTGGTGGTTGCCACCCCATAAGTGAGACACTGTTAGTTGCCAAGCTCAACTGACTGTGTGTCTACGCTCTTCTAATTTAAATATACGTGCTCTATCACCGATATTGATCACTCTTTATTCATAAATAAATCCAATTATATATATATATATATATATATATATAATAAGTCATCCACAGGCACATGTTTCCGCGTTTCATGCCTCTTCAGTGTGGCTAGACTCAACAACTACCTCTGACCAGGGGTGAAATCCGACAGACTTCTTAACCTCTCGCCCAGTTGACAGCTGCCGTAAAGGAGTGGTATTTAAACTATATTAAATACATATATTTGTTTATATAAAAGTAATTGGTAATTTGCTTGAAGCATTGTTAAGTATGTTATCATATATTAGTAATTTGAAGGCAAATACAATGCCTTCAAATTACTAATATATTATTTGTTTATATATTTTACAATTACCAGAGTGATCCACTCTGTGAACAGACGATCATTGCTTTATATATGTTGGCTGTGAAAGTTAATTTAAGTCACCTCTCTCTCTCTATATTATACATATATATATAAAGGTTTTCTCTCTACCACGGTTTCAGTGTTCGAGGTACACCTTCTTTAGGAGAACCAAACACTAATTTTTAGTTCTGCCGAAGAAGGTGTAACTTGAACACTGTAATCGGGTAGAAAAACGTTTTTCTAAAATTATAAATGCTCTATATTTTACGAAATATATTGAGCACTTTTTAGATTAACTACTAATGCTGCTACAGCTAAAACGTGAGACTAGCAGTTAATGAATGAAGACGTATATATATATATATATATATATATATATATATATATATATATATATATATATATATATATACGTCTTCATTCATCAACTGTATATTCATACATATGGGCTTGTATGCATATACATATTTACATATTCGTATATATTTATATATATATGTATGTACATATATATATATATATATGTATGTATATATATATATATATATATATTTAGAGGTAGTGAAGTGCAAAAAAAAGAAAAGAATTCAAATACTAGCAAAAGAAGGGATATCACCTTTGTATTGTATATTTATATTTTGTTTTTGTTCTTTTCAAAATTTTTGCTTAAAACCGCCATTGTGTGTGGGCTGTTCACAATTTCATGATGGATCGATCAGGTTTCTCACATTCACTTCCGACAATTCATCTTCGAATTTATGGGGGTGTGTGTCCGTGTGTGTGTGAGCGCGGGTGTGTGTTTATGTAAGTTGTGCATATGTGTGCATTAGTATATACATATGTATATATATATATATATATATGTGTGTGTGTGTGAGAGTTTGTGTGTATGTTTATGTGACTTATGCGTATATGTGCATGAATCATATATATGTATGTGTGTGAGTTGCCCGTATATGTGCATAAATTTGTGTGTATACACACACACATATATATATATGTATGTGTGTGTGTGTGTGTTTATGTGAATTGTACGTGTGTGTTTATGTGAATTGTACGTGTGTGTGTATGAATCTATGTTTGTGTGTGTTTGTGAATTGTGCGTATTTGTGTATGAATCTATGTTTATGTGTGTTTATGTTAATTGTGTATTTGTGTATGAATCTATATGTGTGTGTGTGTGTTTAAGTGAATTGTATGTATTTGTGTATGAATCTATGTGTGTGTGTGTTTAAGTGAATTGAGTGTGTTTGTGTATGAATTTGTGTATGAATCTATATGCGTGTGTGTGTGTCTGCAAATGTGTGTGTGTTTTTTTGTTTCTGTAAATGCGCATGAGAGTGTTGTGTGTGTGTGTGTGTGTGTGTGCTGACTCAACGATTTAAGTCTCCATTGATGTGACTGCTACTAAAAAAGACCTTCACACATTGCATTTACACGCGCAAATCGACGCTTGTGAATTGATAAAAAGAAAAATTCTTAATTTGAAGAAAAAAAAAACAAACAACTAAAAACAAAAAACAAAAAGAAAAAAAAACAAAACAAAAAACGAGAAAAAACTAACATCAAAAATGTTCAAAACATTCTGTTAGAATGACCCTTTGATAGGACACATACTTAAGTTCATTTATACACGCGTACATGCACACTCCACACGCACACACACACATATATATATATATATGTGTGTGTGTGTGTGTGTGTGTGGAAACACGTGGTGTAATGGTTAAAGTCATGGCAAATGGACTCATCACCCCGAGTTCAAATCCTGGACGTGGTAATTGCATTTCATTTAGCGCTAATACCCTTGGGAAAGGTATGAATCCTAGTCTCTTTCCAGCCATGGATAAATAGTAGGACATACTGGGCTCTTTAACCATGGTTAGGCAACCGGTATAGGAGAAGGAAAACTCTGAATTCAAACCTGTTGAACTCCGCTTAAGAAATTGACCTCGTCTAACTTCCTGCTTTTGCGGAAGGATCGGTATATATATATATATATATATATATATATATTGACAGTTTCATAAGGAAAAGGGAAAAGTGCTTGGAAACTACAAAATTTAATGGTTTGTAAAGAAATTCAACAGGCACGGAAATTACACTACTGCCAACAATTTTCACTCAAAATAACCGCTATTAGCGTCACTCACAGCCTCAATCCTGCTCCGGAACATGGATTAAGCTGATGGTACAGTTTCCCTGAGAACAATCTTAATTATGTCGATTAATTGAGCTTTTGTAGTTCTGGCATGGCGATTGGTATCTTTCTCAACAGCGCCACATACATAATAATCCATGGGGTTAAGATCTGGGGAGTTCGGAGGCCAACAATTGGGAATCATATTCTCCTTATTTTGATGGCCGGCGCAGATACAAGTTATTCTCTTCTATGTTTCAGGTGGGTTCCACTCATCCATTCTATCTGTCATCATGTATATGAATGAAGAAGGGACAAACCTTTTAAATGATGCATAGTGTGCGTCAATACCTCCTACCTACGGAGAAAAATAACAAAATATAAATATCTCAAATTTATCCCGAACACCCTGTATATTTATATATATATATATATATATATATATATATATATATATATTAGTCATCAACCAGACACCGTGTTTCGACGTTTACGTCTCATCAGTGTGGCTAGACTTAATAGCTACTTCTAGCCGAGAACGAAATCAGAATGACTTTTCAGCAGTCCGAACCCCACATATATATAGCTCAGTCGGTAGAACACCTGCCTATGGGTTGCATGGTTCCTGGTTCCATACCGGCCGTCACAAACTTAGGGTATGAGTGGCACATGATTCTGTGTTGTTAAGCGATCAGCTGATGGGCGGTGTGGTGCTCCACCTCAGATTAAAATTTCCTTGGTCTAGCGCTAATGAAAAGTTGATAAATTCTTTTGCTGTCTGGCTGATACCGACATTAAGCTACCGTCAACTTTACTACTTATATATATATATATATATATAATATATATATATATATATATATATATATATTGTGTTCTGAAATGTTTGGTAATGCATATCCCTCGACGGAATTTAAATATATTTGCTTACTCGCGAAAACAAAATATCTGAGTCTTATATCCGCGTATTATGAATACGTTGATAAACACCAAACGCTTGAATTCTACAATTAGTACAGGCCGTCTCTCAAATTGTGTTCAAATTTTATGTTAATTTTCGAAAAGTTAGTTAAATTCTTTCAACGCAGAAATAAAATGTTTGATAATGGTTAGAAAACGTTTATTTGTATTTTCAGGATGTAAAGAACAAAAATCTTTTTAAAAGTTATAATTTAATACATTGAAAATAAACTTTATAAGCCTATACAGGATGATTGAAAATTAACTCCCTATTTTATATTATTTATAAATCTTTTTTTTTATATGCAGTTACACCTTTCTCAATTTTTTAATGTATGTTCCTTAATGTGAAGAGTAATGGAAGTGAATCCGACGGTATGGAGTATAGTGAGAAATTTGAAAAAAAAACAGGTTTAAATAAAATGAGTGCTAAGTTTATTAGCCGACGCTGAAGCCCTGAAGAAGATTTACTTAACAGATCGAAACACTGCAGTGTTGTCTAATACACTTACCACTCATTTTATTTAAACCTGTGTTTTTTTAAATATACCACTATACTATATGTTCCTTAATGTATGGACATTAAATCTGTGTTGGTGGTGCTACTCCACGTTTTGATATTATTTTTCGTGAATGGCTGAACCACCATATTTCCTGAGAGATGAATGGGTAGACGTGGTCTGCATGAGTGTCAAGGCCGGAGACAATATGTCTTCGGCATAAAATAACCCAACAAGGGTTGACATACCCAGATATCCAACCAACTACCAACCATCCAGTGCTACACAAGTACCTTACTTGACGGAACTGCTGAAATTTTAAAACTCTAACGTAACAAAGTTATAATTTAATACATGAAATGAAATATATTGAATGAAACGACTATCGAAATTAAATAAGAACACATATAAAATATTATATTTATTCTAATTATATTTTAATTGGTTTCTATGTAAAAGCGTTCATAGTATTGATTTTAATACGTTGGAGAATAAAACAGAAATATTAGATATCAATTTGATTAGATATCAAAAAGTTTTGTTAAACCAGTATGCAAATTAACCCCACCATACATTATGTAAACCCTAATGTGTTTTAAACACACTTTCTTTCTACTTAACCTATATATGGGACCTTAACAGGTACTACCACTCCAAGTCAGAGTGGACCTGGGAGGAATTGTGATAAAAGACTACTCCACATTCCCCTGAGCTCCAGAACTGGAACCTCACCATCAGACCGAGTTTAACGTCATACCCAGGACACGAAGACCTTTGGCCACCGTGTTCTATCACATATATGATAAAAATGACTAGGGCTTGCCATAAGGGCGTTAGGGTTAGGACACTCATATAGGTGCTAGGGCTTGACCTGACAGCCGATTGATCGAAGGAGGTATGTCATGTTATTTTCCACCCTTTACTCATACATAATCCCAACATGCCCCGTTTTGTGGGGTGCCGAGATCGAGTGGCAGTGAACATCTCAAATTACCACTTTTTGTTTCACTCTTGCTTCTTACATCACCCAATTGTTAACATTGTCAGCCTACGAGGTAGTCATCTTTTCTCAGGCTGACAGAAAAAAAAAATGTAAACATTGTCAATTTAAACGTTTTTTTTTTTCAGTAAAAGAAAGAAAATAAACTGAAATAAGAAACAACAGAAAAAAAATCATTTAAATAGATTTCGAGTTAATTTTGTTTTTGTATTTGTTTGACTCATCTATCTATCTATCTATCTATCTATCTATTTACCTCTGTCTTTTGATATATCTATGTCTGTTTATATCTATTTAGTTATCTGCTTATCAGATTGTATATATCTTACACAGAGATTTGTTTCAAAGGAAAATGCTAGAAAAAAAGAAAATAAGAGCAACGAGAAAAAATATAAATATTCCCATTTTTTTTAAAGTTTACAGCCTTTTTTTTCTTTCAAAGAATTCTGTACAGGTTAAAAAAAGAAAGACATTTTCAATGAAAAGTAAAAAAGGGTGGGTAAGTGAGTAGTAAATATGGAGAGAGAGACAGAGGAAGAGACAGAGACAGAGAAAAGAGTGGACTATGTTGGTTAGTTAGCTTTTACGGCATGTCAACCCTTGGGTTATTTTATGCCGAAGAAATTTTGTTTCATTCATTACTGATGGGTTCTCAATTAAAAAAAATTATTCTTTTTCTATTTAACGCATAGTTGGAATAGATACTGCCACTCCAGTTCAGAGTCGACTTGGGAGTAATATGATGAGGGGATAAATCAATGTGAAAATGAGAATGAATTAAAATGAACCAAACATTATTTTTTTAATTTAATTTTGAGGCTTTTTCTTTTTTCTTCTTCAATCTTGTTTCATTCTTCATTTTTCTTATTTAGTTTTTCTCCTTCGTTTTTCTTATATTTCTATTTTTTTCTTCATTTAATTCTTTCTTCTTCTTCTTCTTCTTCTTCTTCTTCTTCTTCTTCTTCTTCTTCTTCTTCTTCTTCTTCTATTCTTCTTCTTCTTCTTATTATTATTCTTTAGTTCTTTTCTTCTTTATTCTTCTTCTTCTTCTTCTTCTTCTTCTTCTTCTTCTTCTTCTTCTTCTTCTTCTTCTTCTTCTATGTGGGTTGGTTATTTGGATTTTACAGCCTCTGTTATCCTTATGACAACCCTGAACCCTTTTTATCATATATGTGCTAGAATGTGGTGGCTGAGGGTTTTAATGTCCTGGGTATGAATTAAACTCCATCTTATGGTAAGGTTCCAATTCTGGAGCTCTGGCGAATATGGAGAACCCGTCATTACCATTACACCCGGATCCACTCTGACCCGGAGAGGTAGTACTTGTTAGGGTCCCATCTATGGGTTAATTAGAACAAATGGGTTAAAATATTGAGATTAAAAAATTAAATACCTATCAAGAATGAATATAACAAAAGGTATTCGGCATAAAATAACCCAAGGGTTTACATGCCGTAAAAACCAACCAACCAACCGACACCAAATAATTGTTTATTTTGTGATTCATGAAGGAGTCCATATACCGATACATTTCAATTATATGTTGAATTATTAATTTAGTTTAATTTTTTTATACTATGTTAGAAATTGGAGAGAAAGAAAGGGTATAATTTAAAGGGAATATAGCGAGAGAAAGAAAGAAGGATATGAATGAGTTGGTGACAAATAAAGTGAAAGAAATATTGAAAAAAAAATATGTGAATGAAAAAAAGGAAGAAATATTTTGGAAAGAAAGGCAATTTGAATTAGTCAAGAACCCCGAAAATATAAATTCAAGTTTGGTTCCTTTTTTTTTTTTCTCCTGATCCACCCGAGACAGAATAAATAAAGAAGTAAATAAAAGGCGTCCCCACCCCCTTTAAAACCTGTTTAGCATTCAAAATGACACTTTATTTTATAATTGACTGACTTGCGTTATTTCCGCCCGGGTGGCTCTTTGGGTGGTTTCAAATTCAATTAAAATTCCACCCCATGTAGATCTTGTATATAATCTTTCTCGTGAAACTTTTTTTTTTAAAGAAACAAAAAAGAAACACCAAAAAGAGTACCCTTATGTCATAGTGACCAGCATAATCTTTCAATAATTTTATTTGGTAATTTGCTTGAAGCATTGTTAAGTATGTTATTATTTATTAATGATAGGAAAGCAATTACAATGCGTATAAATAAAAATAAAAATATGTTTAGTCTTATCGATTTCAAAGTAACGTTATCATCAGAGACGTTTTTAGAAATGGATGCGTTTTTGTATCGTTTCTTTTTTCTTTTCTTTTTTTTTTTTTTTTGTACGTTATAACCACGCGTCTCGTGTTTTTTTTTATAACGCCACACGGAAGGGTCGTGAGAGCCGTTGTTCATTCAATTTCAATTTTATTTTTTTCATCTATCTATTTATGTATCTATCTATTTATTAATTGTTTTATGTATATATGTGTATATATGGAATGTGTATTTTAATTAATTATATATTCTGTGTTTAATTCTAACCTATTGTTTATACTAGGACCTAATTTCAGTATTTCGAAATTCAATAATTTATAACTGTTAAGCTTAATTTAATCGATAGAGAATTAAATAGAAAGAAATCATGTCAAATCTCAAAGGAAACATATGACATAGTTAAATTTGTAGGTTGGAAGTTATCAAAGATGTTTTAAGATGTCTACAGTTCTGGTTTGTTTACGTGGAGTTACAAAGAAGAATAAGAATTGAATCATTTTATGTAGTGTCAGTTATAAAACTATTAGAATTAAATGGGGTTTTAGTTTCAGCAGCTAACATTGCTTCTTATAATACGTTAGGAGGCTTCACAGAAATTTCTATCGTAATTGAACATCTCTTATTATAATGGAGATTGTGTGTTTTTCTGTCTGTAACCGAAACTATATTACTACTCAAGTCACAATTCCCTTAGTTATTAATGTCCCTTTCTCAATGATTTTATTTTAATTTAAACCTCAATTATTAATAAAATTGTTTTACATTATTAATACTGTTAACCATATCTACATACTAACAACATGCAATTATATTTATATATACAAGAAAATAGTGGTTTACAATGTGAACGGGAAGGCTAATTTGCATATTGATATTAAAAATGTGATTTTAATAAATATGTGCTCAGTATTATTGATTTCTAACTGTTTCGTTTTATTTTAATGAATATAAGCAAAAATCTCTTCAATGAATCTTAAATGAAATCCATTAACAAGAAAAAATAACTGTAATTTTATTCTTTACTTCCTCTTTTAACTAAATACTTAAATTAGAAAAAATAACAATGAAAGAGGAGAGTGATGGAAGAGTAAGTTTCAGTTGTTCTATTTATCGATTATACCTGCCCTCTGTTTCAAATCTTTTTATCTGCATTCTTATTTAGTTTCCTTAGCCTTTCTAATTTGATATAATATTTTATTACATTAAAACTTAAATACTTGCACCCGGAGGGTGCATATATTTGCTAGTATATGTAATAAAATCCAGAAAAGAGGTACATATAACAACAATAGAGACTTTATTGTCTGAGCACATGTAACGTAAAATACAGATACAAAAATAGTTAGGACAAAAGTTGTTAGGAAGTAAGAAAGAGTTCTTATAGAATAGAAAAGTCTCTTACTGTATATAACACGCATGATTAGGGTCTTGAAGGGACTACGTACACATATGGGTACAAGCTTATAGTTGGAGGGGGGCAAGGCACCCCAAATCTTAATGGACAGAGACACAACTTGTCTAGTGCATCATTGTGGATGCCAGTTGAAAGAGAGATATGTTGAAATTTGTCTGTATATAAGGTGTGTGCTCGACGCCCACTCTTATTTATAGACTGGGCGATAGTCATGTGACCATATTCTTGTCCAATCACTAGCAGTGCTCTCTGCTGCTGATATTGTTACTTATACTGGCTTCTAATCTTAGCTACTCACAACTACTTGAATCTTCGTGGACGACGGAACATAGGATTATATCATTACTTACTTACTTTAAGTCCTTTTCCACTGGCCAAGGATGTCGGTCAGAAACTTAACAGGTTATGGGCCAGCACGCTTCCACTGCGCTTCTCTGCTTCCAGGGCTGAGTTTAAATAGCCGGGTAGTAATGCCATCTAGTGACAAGTCCTGGCGCTAAGGGAAGATAACCCTTTTCCACTCAAGTCCATCCCAGAATAATAAAGATCAATTCAAATTCCAAATATCGTTTCAAATTTGATTATTCTCTCTCTCTCTCTCTCTCTCTCTCTCTCTCTCTCTCTCTCTCTCTCTCTCTCTCTCTCTCTCTCTCTCCAGTAACACACACAGAGTCCTGTAGGCTGGGTCTTTAGAATACACCGGCTGCATCACTGCAGAGGGGTAAGGCACCTGTTAACTATGGGTGGCGACCCGTGATGCTTAAGGACGGAATCCTGGTGACTGAGCAGTCCATGACTAGCAACACACCACCCTCCGCCTTGCTTAGGCTAGACAGGCGGTCGGAGAGGCCCCCTCTAATCACTCTGCTGGTCACGACAAGCCCTAGTGCCTATACGATTGTTCTACCCCTTTTGCCCTTATCCCCCAACTTTTTATTATATATTTGCTAGAAAGCGGTGTAGGAGGGTCTTATTGTGATTATAACGTTAAACCCTATGTGAAAGTGAAGTTCCAGTTCTGGAGCTCAGGGGAATGTGGAGTACGCCTTCATCACCATTGCTCTCATTTACTTAATTAAAAAAGAAATCTTTTTAAAAACCAAAACATTCTGATCTAAATAAGTCAGACCATTTACACGTTTTTCTATTATTATTCTATTTTATATTGAAAATTTAAATAGAATTTATATAATAAACAAATTCCTGTCGAAACACATGTCAGCATATAATAAAATTTCATCCATACCAATATTATATATATTTTCCATTTATCTATTCAATATATATATATATATATATATATATATATATATATATATGTATATGGGGAAATCAAATATTCGTACATATACGAATTTTAGATTTATTTACAACAAACGAATAAACATACTTTTCACATAACTAACTGTACACAGATGCATAATAACTAAATGTGTATAGAAAATAGAAAATTTGATTTAATGGAAATAAATCTCATTTAACGATTTTAAAGGATGAAAAAGAATTCGTACAATACAAAACATACATAATCTTTTTAAATACTTTATTATTAACTTCTACAGTAACCAACCTCGTCTCGTAGTTCTCAATTAAAAAAAATTTTAATATTTTTTAATGATTTAACTTTTCTTTAAATATTTTCAAGCAAAAAATATCCCCGGTCACCTGATATACATATAAACAACACTCCAAATATCAACTTCTCTCCTAAAGTCAACCGACTGACCCCATAAAAATAAAAGCCCCATGCCCCACATACCTACCCCCTCCTGACTTTATCTCACCCCTCACCCATTTACCTTTTCACTATATAAGCAAAATGTACAAGCACTTATGACAATAAAGTTTTGAAAAAGTTTCATAAAATGAGGCGAAATATTAACTGAATTCAATTGTCTGTGTTGTTATATCCACACTTTCCTCTATTCTCAAGCAAATTTTAGTTGGTATTTCGATCCATTCCTCTTCACATATGGTCTTCAGATCCAGGATGTTTGTTTGAGCTGTCAATTGGATTTGAATTTTCAAATAACGCCACAGATACTCGATTGGGTTTAAATATGGGGACTGACTTGACCTTTTTAGGATATTTATGTCGATAATAATAAATCCCATTTATTGATTTTAATGGGTAAAAAAGTATTTGTACAACACAAAAAAGAATACATAATCTTCATTTAATACTTTGTAGAAGAGCCATTATTTACTTCTATAACAACCAAGCACTTGTAGTTCTCAATTAGTGATTTGCAAATTTTAGTTTGTATTTTATTTATTCTTCTTCGCATCTTCAGATCCGAGATGTTTGTAGGAACTCTCAATCAGATTTGAATTTTCAAATAAAACTACAAATTCTCAATTTGTTTAAATCTGGGGACTGACTAGGCCATTTCAGGATATTTAAATTATTTTCAGCAAGCAATTTCTTCGTAAATTTTGCAGTGTGCTTAGGATCATTATCTTGTTGGAAGATCCAATGAGGAGGAAGTTTAAGATTTTCAAACAAAATCATTAAATTTGCATCCAAAATGTATGTAGCGGCATTCATTCTACCACCTATTATTGGTATGTTGTCAATACCTTTGCAGAAAAATATCATCAAATCATAATGTGCCACCCCAAATTTCACTGTTTGAACTGTTCTTTGGTTTGAAAGCATCATCATCTTTCCTCCATAGATGATTTCTAGAATTACGCCCAAACAACTCAATTTTGGTTTCGTCTGTTAATAATTATGTTAGCATCCATCCGTCTATTAAAGACGATGGCATAGAGTCCACTTTTAAAATATATATATCACCTACAGCTACGTGAGTGGCTGAACAGACCAATTTTTGAATGGCAATCTCTGGTGCAGTCATTGCAAACAAACGGTGATGCTTGCTGGAGATGCTGTTGTCTCTCCTTCCTTTTAACTCTCTTTTCTGCGGCGGCTTCTTTCCTCTCTTTTTCACTCCTTTTCATTACTTGTTTGATATTAATAATACTCTTCTCAATACGTTTTTTCCTTATCCTTATGTTCACCAACGAATTTCAACCTGGCATCTTTATGTTTTTAACAGCTGTGGGTTTTTTCCCGAGGAAGGCGTGACTTTAGATTGTTCCCAGGAATTTCCTTGATTATTGTCCGTTTAGTCACACAGATTCCTGATGACAGCAAATCAACCTGCAACTCTTGACGAGTAACCATTGGATTTTCTTTAATTTGACGCATCAATTTCCACAAAGATTTCAAATCTTCCGCGGAGCACCGGTTTTTCTTTGGTTTTCAATACTTTCGCGTTTTTTATACTTTGCATTTAATAAACTAATAATAGCAACTGGAATATTTAGGTTGTCTGAGGTTTTCCTGTAACCTTTCACTTTCTTCCAGAGCTTAAAAATCTGTTCTTTTTGCAAATTGTCCAATTCTTTACCTCTTGCCATGATCTTTACCCTCTTGCATGAATATCAATAACAGAATCTTGTGTTTGTAATTCTAAATTTAAAATATCTAGTATTACGATTATTGGACCATTCTAGAATATTCCACTTGGATAATCTAGAGTATCAAAGTAATTTAAATGTTTTAAAATCTCTAATTTGCATTGTACGAATATCTTTTTCACCCATTAAAATGAATAAATGGAATTTATTTCTGTTAGATACATTTTGTTTTCTATACATTATTTAGTTAGCATGTATATGTGTACAGTTAATTATATAAAAACATGTTTATTCATTAGTTGGAAATACAATAAAAAATTGTTTATATATGTACGAATATTTGTTTCCCCACTATATATATATATATATATGTGTGTGTGTGTGTGTGTGTGTGTGTGTGTTATACTATGCTATTAGTAAACCCTTGCGGCAAGGAAAACACACAGGGAAAAGAGTTTGTAAGTAAAAGTAAAATACAAATAGCTGCCTGTGAAAAAAAAAATCTTGCCCTGATGAGCTAATAAGCGAAACTTTAGTTGGTAGTACCTATTAGAATTATTACTATTATATATATATATATATATATATATATATATATATATATATGGGGGGGGGGATAAGCCTGAAATAGATCGATGCGAGCAGACCGACTGTTCGATCAATAGACAGAGCCCTTAAAAGCTATGTAATATGAAAAAGAAATACAAAAGAAAAGAAAAAATAATATTGAATCATCGACCATTTGACGTATGAGATGTTCAACCTTTTCATTATATTTTGGGGACTTTTAGGCTTTTAATATCTTATATTGTATTATATTTCTCATTTCCCCCCGGGACATTTCCGCTGAGATGTTCGTTTTAAGATCAAATATGGAATCCATATTAGATTAGTATTTAAAAAAGTCATAGTTTTCTTAACGTATTACGAGTAAAGAATCGAAAAGTATATAAAGAAAAAATTATAATCTCATATTAATACTCTTGTTCCTTAATCTTCCAACCGCTTTCATCTTCTAATAACCTGTGATTAAAAAATTGTCCGAGATGAAATGTAAAAATGTAAATCCTGATTATCTGATGTTGCTTAATCGCCGAATTCTTATTTCTTATGAGTGTCCTCACCTCAGCCAATTAATGGACCTTTCCGTTTTTATTATAAAGAAAGGGAAAATAGAACATACAACATAGAAAAATATAAGAAAGAGAGAAAGAAAGTGGATAGAGGAAAGTATATATAGAGAGGATGAGCGCGCAGAAGCTATTATGTGAATCTATTTCAATCGAACAAAATGGGAGAGAGAGAGAGAGAGAGAGGGAGAGAGAGAGAGAGAGAGAGAGAGAGAGAGAGTTAAATCAAGATTATTATATTTTTACGTATTGAACTATGAACTTAAGTTAACATATCAAACGTTGTAATAATTAAATTATTATACTGTGGTATTTTCTGCAGGCCCTGCTAGTTAATTATGGAGCTTTTCACACCTGCTGTTGTCGGTGGCTCACTGGAGGCTGAGTGACAACAAGTCTCTTCTGGTCTCCAGGATTCTTCTGAGTATTCTAGCCGATCTTAACATTGCTGTAATTTGGATGATCTCGATTCTTTCCTAATTTCCAATTCTTTTCCAGAACTTTAGGGACCGTCCCAAGGGCACCAATTACAATTGGTACGACCTTCACCTTCATGTTCCACAGTTTGCTCAGTTATCTGGCAAGGTCCAGGTATTTGTCTATCTTTTCACTTTCTTTTATTTTCCTCGGTGGTCGGCCGGAACGGCAAAATCCACAAGATGACAGGTTATCTTCTTGTTAATCAATACTAGGTCGGATGATACTAGGTTTGGTGATCCGTCTCGTAGTTCCAGATAATTTGATGCGTCTTATTCTTCAGGACAGGTTCAGGCTTGTGCATATACCATTTAGTTTATGGTGAAAATTGAATTTATTGCACAATTCCCAGTGGATTACCTCCAGTAGAGTCTAGTTTTGTACTCTCTTTGTGCTAGTTTGCTGCATTCGCTTATTATGTGATTGACTGTTTCGTCTCTATTTCCACACATTCTTCACTTGCTATTCTGCTGCGTCTTATCTATTTTTGCCTTTATATAGTTTGTTCTTATGAGATTGTCTTGTGCTGCGATTATGATTGATTCAGTTTCTTTCCTGAGGTTTCCTCTTCTTAGCCATGTTCATGTCTTCTGATGTGATATCTCTTGAGTTTGACGCTTGAAGTACCCATATAGTTGTTTTTCTTCCAATTTCGTTTTTTTAAAATTTGTTGATGTATTTCTGCTTGTCAATATGTTACACTTGTTTTTCCTGTCTGCTGCAATTAATCTTTCCTTACTTTTATTCCCGTATTCGTCAAGTGCTCTGATTGTCGTATCTACGCTATCTTCAATGTTGGCGAGACACCTTCCCCCTTCTTTTTTGGCACATATAGTCTGTCTATATCGTCTCTCGGGTGTAATGCCTTGTGCATGGTCATAAGTTTCCTTGACCTTTGATCAATCTGTCGGAGCTTCTCTATTGTCCATTTTAGGAATGGTCCCGAGTATCTTACGAGAGGTACATATACTTATGTGATTTTTTAACAATTTCACACTTTATAATAGTGTCTTCTGAATCCTCTACAATATACTCCGTCTGAGACTCCGACATATTCATATTAGAGTTTCCGTCGTGAATGCTTTGCAGTACAGTATTCAGTTTACAAAATTCTGGAGGTGTAAATTGCGTCATGGTTCTCTCCTCACGAACAGTTACCAACTCTAGTTTGCTGCTCAATAGACAAAACCTGAAAAACGAATCACATGCATGAAATTAATAATCTGAAACACTGGCTTGTATAAACACCGATCAATCTATTTAGTGGGAAATACCCAACTATCTCACCTAGTGATCACACTCTATATATACTGTATATAAAGTGTATTAAAACCCTCTCCTATACATCTATTTATGCATTTTAATCATCCAGAGACACAGTGTTTCGACGTATTACGTCTCCTCAAATATACATACATAAACATATACACACACACACACACACACACACACAGAGAGAGAGAGAGAGGTATATGTATATGTATATGTGTGTATAGGTTACTAACAGCCAATATATTACTTTATACATATACACTATATATATGTGTGTACAATTTGATATATGAAAATATATAAAACGATAGAAAGAACCGACTGGAAGAAATATATATATATATAATATATATACAATATATATATCATATATATAATATATATAATAACACACACACACACACACAATATATTATATATAATAAACACAACACACACATATATATATATAATATTATATATAATATATAATATATAATAACACACACATATATATATATATATAATAACACACACATATATTATATTATATATATATATAAATAAAACACATATATATATATACTTATATATATATATATATATATAATAACACATGTATATATATATAATATATAAC
>CM042137.1:147781604-147814104 GCA_023376005.1 Doryteuthis pealeii
AAAACAACAGCTGAATATTAAAATTCTGTTTTTTGTTCTCCTTTTTTTTTCTTTTTTTTTCCATGCCGCAAAATATAAAGAAAAAAACAACGTTCACAAGAACAAACTTTATACATAACATATTTATATATACATATATATATATATCCATCCATCGTAACATCCTGTGTTTGTTTTTCTAAATTTTCTCCATATATATATATGAGATAGAGAAATGAAATTCTAACATCCTAAATGGATTTAGATCTACTCAAGATTAAACATATATACAATATAACTGGATCACTGTAATTTAGATCAATATTTACAGTTTACAAAATATGTGATGCATCAACAACCATTAGAATCTCTGCATATATATATATATATATATATATATATTATATATATATATATATATATATATATAGTATGAACAAAAAGTAATAAGACAAGCAGGAATATTTCTTATATGTTGTTTATTCAAAAGTAGTTTCGACCTTAGGTCATCGTCAGGAGAAAATTTCTTATTTGATATATATATATATATATAACCGTAAACCTACTTTTACTGGGTCCTATACACGTTGGGGTTCCTTTTGTCCCCCTCAACGTAAAATTAACTTAATAAAAACCTTGATTCATCGAGCCTTTATGATTTGTTCCAAATCCAAACTCCAGCAAGAATTTTCCTTTATTAAAACTACGTTAATTAAGAACGGTTACCCTGAGAACTTGGTTAATGCCACTATAAGATACAAATGTGCGCAGCTTTCAACCCTTCCGAAACTTGGTCCCGAAAAATGCCCAGTCTACCTAAGACTTCCTTGGCTGGGCAAATCTTCCATTCCTTTGTTAGACAAGATCAAAAAGTCTATCCATCGTTGCTTCAATGCCGTCAATCCTCGGATTGTCCTTAAATCGAATGTGCTGTTTCCTCCTAGTCTCAAGGATAGTATAGCCCCCCATCACAAAAGCCACCTTATCTATAAGTTTACATGCAAATGTGAGATTTGCTACATCGGCCGTACTACCTTGAGACTGGAATCTCGAATCAAGCAGCACATACCCTACAACATCCGTTCTGGCAACGTGGACTGTCCCACAGCTGCAGGCTTAAATACTCCGTCCACCATAGGACAACACCTATTAAGAAATTCTGCTTGTGCTCGTTCCTACCATCCTGCTATGTTTTCAGTCCTTTGTAGTTCCAACAGCGAACTACAACTGCAAATTCTCGAGTCTGTCTTCATTTCTCGCACTCAACCCTTCCTGTGCGTTCAGAAGCAGTCCCAACAACTACTCCTTTTTGGCATTTCAAGCCTCAGCTTATCAAACGGGGGCACTCGTAATTTCCGACCCCCCCCCCACGTGAGTTGTAAGTTTCGTAAATTTACGAATTCTCTTACTGAGAAAAAAAAAGAACAAAACATTTTTCCTTGTTCTCATTGCTTTCTGTCTTATCCGTTGTCTTCAACTACACTATTTCACCATCTTTCAATGTAATATTTTCTCTGAGGAGCATTGATCGAAAAGAAGAAATTCATTTCTGATTTTAAATCAAAACTAGGGTACCCTTTTCCTTTCTTTTTAAGAAAAAAAAAATTTTTATTTTACATAATGCATATGCTTTTACGCGTCCTTATATATATATGTGTGTGTGTGTGTGTGTGTGTGTGTGTGTGTACACATCTCATATTTCAAAAGATTTTGTCTGATTTCTTCGGAGTAAAGTCATCATAGAAAATAGATCAATACTCTATAACACATTCACATATATAATTTAGTCACTTTATACTTATTGAGTTTTCCATAGCACGTGGGGGGGGGGGCAAGAAACCAAATTAAGATAGGATTACTGCTTCTTGTCAATCCTGCCTCTCTATAAAATCAGGATTCCAAACTTAGTATTTTTACCTTACTTTGAACCCTAAGCATTGGCATCGGTAAGGAAATACATTATAACTGAAATACAAGGGGCAAATATTTTTTTAGTATTTATATTTTCTTAAAACCTTTCAAATCTTGATGCGTATTATTTTTCCCAGGTTTAATTTAATCAGCGTCATTAATATACTTTGATCTTTAATTAAATGTTCTTATTTTTATCGATCTTTTCATAGATCTTTCAATTTGCTAATTATGTACCAATTACCCTTTTATCTATATCTATACATATATAATGGGCAGTTGTGTGTATGTGTATGTCCGGAGGAAACTTCAATCTATCTATACATATATAAAGGGCAGTTGTGTGTATGTGTATGTCCGGAGGAAACTTCGAAAATAAAACAATTAACGACAAAGTAAATATATATTTATCTATACATATATAAAAGGCAGTTGTGTGTATATGTATGTCCGGAGGAAAGTACGAAAATAAAACAATTAACGACAAAGTAAATATGTATACACATTAAATATCACCAGGGATTGTTGTTTTTTTTAACAAAATAATGAAGATTTGATTTATATTTGGGAAGATATTTAAAATTCAAATTTGAAAATTAACAGAAGGGAAAGTCATTTGCATATTATTTTGTTTAACTTTATTTTGTATGTTTTTTTTTTTTGTATATACTTTTTCGCTTTGAAATATGATATTGATTGATTGAATTAATTGCATCATTTATATCTTCTTTTTTTTAATTGTAAATCATTGAATGGAAATTTCGTACTATATTGTTATATATTTCCGTTGGGATTTTTTAGTGGGGTAACTACTTCTAGTCTATATATAAAGGGAAATTAGTGTGTATGTATAGATGTATGTCCTGATGAAATTACGAGAATAAAACAATTAGCGACAAGGTAAATATATATACACATTAAATATGACCGATCCTTGGTTTCGCGCAAAAATGATAAAGATTTGATTTATATTCGAAGATATTTAAGGGGATGCTGGGTAGTCACTTCCAGTATTAAATATATCAATGTAAACTAGTTACTGCATATTTTAAAATTAAAAAGAGAATTTATTTATACAAGGAATGATAAGGAAAAATTCTGATACGTTTCCATGCGTTACAAGTTCACAAGACAAGACACTTACAACAACGAAAAAAGATGTTTTTTTTTCCATGGTTCTTTTCGTTTTCTTTCAATGTGTTTTTGTATTTGCTTTCTTTTTAAAATATTTTATAATTGATGACACTGTTAATGAACATTTTATTATAATGGAGTTTCGATGTCTGTCTGTCTGTCTGTAACCGAAACTACATAACTGATTACGTCACAATACCCTCATGAATTGCGTAAGTTTATCAATGAGCATTTAATTCATGGTCAAAATCATTCATAGATAGAAAATAATAAATTTTATTCATTAACGATGTCTCTATGAAAATCTGACTTAGATTTGCTTCAGAACAGCCAATGATATCAGTGTGTTTGAAATCCTGCAATATGTCTTATATATCACTAAGAACTAAAGGTTTACATGATATATGATGGGTTAATTTGCATACTGGTTCTAACAAAACCAACTTTAATAAATAATTACTTGGTGCTTTTGATCTCTAATATCATTGTTTTATTCTCCAACGTATTAAGATCAATCCCCTGGATGATTTTACATAGAAACCAATTAAAATATAATTAAAATACATGTAACCTTTTTATATGCTTTCTTATTTAATTGCATCAGTCTTTCTAATTTAATATATTTCATCACATTAAAACTTAAAACTTACGCCCGGGGGGTTGGGCGCATATTCATGCTAGTATTTTCAATGATCCGTTGTATTTATTCAAAAATTTCAATTTTTCATCTATATTTCTTTGTTTTAACACATTTATACAGAGTTGGATTGTTTCAAGATTTCCTAACTAATATTGGGAGTTAAACAAGAATGTTACGTGCGATATTAGACAAATCGTGGAAACAACACTTTACACAAAAGTAACTGTATGGCCACTTGCCACCTATCATACAAACCATCCGACTGGGACGAAGAAGACATGTTGGATATATATTTCATTATGGAAGTACGATGAGGAAATTAATCCGACAGTATGTGGAGAAAACTTTAAAGAAAACAAACACAGGATGTCACGAACGATGGAAACTCTTTAAGTATTTCATGTTTTAAAAAAAATTAAAACCTTCTTCAGGACATTGAATATTTGTATGAGTAAAAGATGAAAGATGTTCAGTGTATGTTGAATGTGTGATAAAAAGTTATTTACCGTTATTTACTTGGCGTTTTTATATAAAAGCCGATGAATTTTCGCTTTCACATGCAATGATCGCGTCATCGGCTTTCATTTATAAACGCCACGTAAATAACGGTAAATAACCTTTTTATCACACATTCAACATACACTGAACATCTTTCATCTTTTACTCATACAAATATTCAATGTTCTGAAGAAGGTTTTAATTTAAAAAAAAACGAAATACTCAAGTATCGACATAAAGAGTTTCCATCGTTCATGACACCCTGTGTTTGTTTTCCTTAAAAAAATTTCTCCATATTTCATTATATTAAAACTTAAATACTTACGCCCGAAAAGCGCATATTCTAATTAGTCATTTTAATGGGAGGCTTTTTTAAAGCTTTGTCTTCAGCTGTGGTTGACCATTTGTTATTACTCTGTAAATGCAATCACGCAAGACTTCATTGAACTACGCAATATATTTGATTATATTAAAACTTAAGAATAGAGGAAAGTGTGGATATAACAACACAGACAGTTAAATTCAGTTGATATTTCGTCTCATTATTGAATGAAGCATTTTCGAAACTTTATTGACTGTCTGTGTTGTCATATCCTCACTTACCTCTATTCTCAACCACATTTTGTCGGATTTATTCAAATCTTTCACTCCTCATTAAAACTTAAATAGTACGCCCGGCGAAGGGTGAATATACTTACTAGTAATAATAATTGGAGGCTTTTTTTAAAGCTTTGTCTTCAGCTGTGGTTGACATTTGTTATTACTCTGTAAATGCAATCACGTAAGACTTCATTGAATTCCGCAATATATTTGATAATATTAAAAGTTAAATAGTACGCCCGGCGGAGGGCCATTTGTTTGTTTTGTTTTACGGCATATCAACCTCAGTGGGTCATTTAATGCCGATAAAGTTTTGAAATAAATCAATTCTTAATGGATAATACAATTTTTTATAAATACATTTTTCTATTTAACCCATAGATGGGACCCTAACAGGTACAACCACTCCGGGTCAGAGTGGACCAGGGAGCAATGGTGATGAAGGGGTGCTCCACATTCCCCAAACCTCCCAAACTGGAACCTCACCATTAGATAGAGTTTAACGTCATTCCCAGGACATGTAGACCCGCAGTCACCGCCTTCTAGCATCCATATGATAAAAAGGGTTGGGGGTTGCCATAAGGGCAATATGGTTGGGAAAATCATATAGGTGCTAGGGCTTGACGTGAACAGCCGATTGATCGGAGGGGGCCTCTCCGACTACCCGTCTAGCCCAAGATAGAGCCAAAGTGGAGTATTGCATGCCATGAACTGCTCATACACCTGGGCTCTATCCTTAAGTATCACGGGTCGCCACCCACGGCCAACATGTGGCCCCATTGGGGGAGTCTTACCCCTCTGCAGAGGTGCAGTCGGTGCATTCTAACGCCCCAGCCGACAGGGCAGTGCGGAGGGCGAATATTCTTACTAGTAATAATAATTGGAGGCATTATTTTAGCTTTGTCTTCAGCTGAGATTGAACCTTTGTTATTAAATGTAAATGTAATCACTTCATTGAATTACGCAATAGGCTAACGATTTCGAACCGGCAATGCATGTTTGTTTTGTTTTGTTTGTTTTTTGTTTTTTTGTTTTGTTTTTTGGTTTTTTTGGGGGGGTTTGTTTTTTAGTTTCTTTTATCTTTATTTTCGAGTCTCGACTGTTTCGACCTCAATTCCCTTCAGAGATTAAAATTCAGATATTATTTATGACTTTTATCTTTTGATCTAAATGTTGTTTGCAAGCAGCTTTTACAGTCTAATGTTTGCTTAGGAATTGAGTTTGAAGTCAGTGAATACAACTCGGAACTGGCACAGTTTTGCCTTTGCGCAGTGATGTGCCCAGTTGAGAAATTTAAGACCTCGTTAGAGACCCATGTCAAAATGCAGATGTGAATAGAATGGAATTTCAAAACTCTGACAGGTCGTTCAGAGTCAAGAAAAGCAGAGGGGGGGGGTAAGACCCTTCCGCCAACGGGGTCACCAGTTGGTCGTGGTTGGTGACCCGTGAAGCTTAAGGATATTTCGTCCTTAACCACCACGGGCTTATAGACGTTCGATCGGAGAGGTCCGCTCTGATCAATCAGTTGGTCACGTCAAGGCCAGGCATCTATAGGTACCCTATTTGCCCTTAAGCGATACCCCAACCCTTTTTTATCATATGTACTAGAAGGCAGTGGCTGGCGGTCTTACTGTCTTGGTTATGACGTTAAACTACATCTAATGGTTAAGATCCTGTTCTGGAGCTCTGCGAAGTGTGGGATACCCATTCATCGCCATTATTCCCAGGTCCACCCTGATCCGGTGGAATAGCACCTGTTAGGGTACTATCACATCTATGGGTCAAATAGAAAAAAATGAGTTTCAAAGAAATGTGTTTAAAAAAATCTAGTTTTAGGAAAAGTTGAATTCCTATCAAGAATGAATAAAATAAAAACAACTTCGACATAAAATGACCTAACAGGAGTTGACATGCCGTAAAATCCAACCAACCAACAAGTTTTTTACTGTGGTCTAGACATATGGTGACATTTTTTTCTTTACTATAATTAGATCTAATCTCTTCTGTATAGGGTGATCGGTTTGAAACTGAAAGTTAAAAAAACAAATCAAACAATTTCAGATTAATTTGGTAATGTTATTTTCTAGCTTTTTCGTGGCAAAAGGGAGAAAAAGACCGAAATCTCTCTTTAAATAAAGATGAAGAAAGAAAGAAAACTATAAAGATGACAGAAAGAAGAGTCTGAGAGAGAGAGGGGTGACACCGCAGATTGGGAAAGAAGAAAGAAAAAAGTCCGCTTCTTTTGTGAAATCAGCCGTGAATAGAAATGGGTTTTGAAAAAAGAAAATAATCCTAAATGAGTAAAGTTTTAATGAGAAAATAAAGACAAGCGTATCACTATGACAACCAATGTTTGCTGTGAACCCCCTGTACACACACACATACTCACTCACTCTCTCACACACACACATACACCCACTCACTCTCTCACACACACACATACACACTCACTCACACAACACACACTGCTCATTACACATGTCCTTTGACAAATCATAAAAACAGATAGACACTCAAACAGCGGATTACAAAAACAAATGAAAAGATTTAGGTTTACCAATAACGACAACAAAAATGTCCCAACAGAACATACGAACACCAGAGAGTTTAAAATTTACTTTTAATTTCTTTCTTTTTCTATTATTTCAATTAAAATGAAGAGAGAATAACGCAGAAGACAAACAACAGAAAGGATAACCAGCTGCAAAGGAAGAAAATTAGAAGATTTTAAAATGAAAATAAAAATTAAAAAAAAAAAAAAAAGAAATAGAAATAACAAAACACTAATGAAAATACCAACTGTTTGAAAATTGAATGAGACAAAACAAACAAAAAAAGAATAAGAAGAACAAAACACTTTTTTTTTCTGAAGTTTTGTGATTAGGAATTAACATTATTATACATTTATATGATTGTACTTTTGTCCTAATCTTGTTTATTATCATTGTCGCAACGTTTCAGCCATTATATCCTCCGACATTTTTCAAGTCATCATCAAGCCGTGCTGAGAGCACGGATCTCCTTGACCCACTCACACTCGCCGTCCCTATCGTGACAGGTCTTTTAGACGGCATCCAGTATCCGTACAGAGCTGGCTTGTTCGTTTTACTTGGATGGTTTACTGGATTGGAGACAAGTAGCTGCTGTTTTGTGCAGTGTTGCCTAACATATTATTCACAGGTTAATTTTATTGTGGTGTTCAAGCAGAAGTCTCCTGTTGAAGTGGATATATCATTTGCTTGTTTATCTTCACAATGGACAATTAAATCAGAGTAGGACTCACTTGTTCAGATTATATATCTGTTTGCTTTAGAGTGACAGAAGTTATGAACATAAATACAAGGAAAAGTCATTATTATTTACTCCTTTTGAGTTTTCACATCAGTGTAGCTGATGGTCTTTCACTGGAGTCTGAGTGACAGCAAGTCTCCTCAGGTCTCCAGGATTCTTCTGAGTATTCTGGCAGATTGCAGCAGTGCAGTGTTCTGAATGGTTTCAACCCTTCCTCTGATATCCAAACTTTCCAAACCCTTTTCTAATCCTTTTGGGACTGTTCCAAGTGCACCAACTACAATTGTATAACTTTCACTTTCATATTCCATAACTTTTTCAGTTCTCTGGCAAGGTCCAGATATTTGTTAATTTTTTCATTTTCCTTTAACTTCACCCTGTGATCCGCTGTCACTGCAAAATCCACCAGTTGACAAGTTCTTTCTTTTTTGTTAATCAACACTAGGTCTGGTCTTCTTGCTGGGATAAGGTGATTATTATTATTATTATTATTATTATTATTATTATTATTATTTACTCCTTTGGAGTTTTCACATCAGTGTTAGCTGATAGTCTTTCACTGGAGTCTGAGTGACAGCAAGTCTCCTCGGGTCTCCAGGACTCTTCTGAGTATTCTGGCAGATTGCAGCAGTGAAGTGTTCTGGATTGTATCAATTCTTCCTCTGATTTCCAGACTTTCCAAACCCTTTTCCAATTCTTTTGGGACAGTTCCAAGTGCACCAACTACAATTTGTATAACTTTGACTTTCATATTCCATAACTTTTCAGTTCTCTGGCAAGGTCCAAGTATTTGTCCATTTTTTTCATTTTAAGTAGTACTTACCCCTATTATATACTGGTTTAGATGTTCATAAAGTACCTGGTGTTAAAATATTTATGCCTAATATACATCTCACGTTTAAACATTTAATATCACACATATTTACATTAGTTTGATTTGTTGGTTGGATTTTACGGAATGACAACCCTTATTGGGTTATTTTATGCCGAGGACATTTTTTATTCAATCCTCAGGGGTAGTCAACTTTTTGTAAACTCATTTTTTGATACTCATTCTTTTCTACTTAACCCATAGATGGGATCCTAAAAGATACTACAATTCCGATTCAGAGTGAACCTGGGTGTACTGGTAATGAAGGGGTACTCCACATTCCCCAGAGCTCAAGAATTGGAACCTCACCATTAGATGGAGTTTAACGTCATACCCAGTACACAAAGATCCTCAGTCACCGCCTTCTATCACATATGATAAAAAGGGATGAGGCTTGCCATAAGGGAAATAGGGTTGGATTTACATTAGGAAAAAAAAACCTCTAGACAGATAACATTATGATGTATTTATTTTCCTTGTCGTAGAAAAGAAATGAATACATTCCAAATGTCCGAGTTCATAGAGCATAGGTTTCTTTTTTGCAGGAAAAATTATTTCCAGTGAACTTTGATCTAGAGGAGGCGTGATTATTGAAACGGTTATCATCGTTAGAAATAAAATCGGTTATCCGAGTTTAATTACTGGACGAGGCTGTGTGTGTTCATTTCGCTATAATTCCCTTAGGAAAGACATTATTCCAACTGTTCTTCGCTCATATATGGGGAAATAGTATGGAAGTGTAAAACTGAGTTTTAAAAAATTGAGTTTAAGAACATGTTGAATACTGATAAAAAAAATGAATAAAACAAAACTTATTCGCCAAAACATAAGCCAACAAGGGTTGGCATAAAATCTAACCTACCAGCCAGGCAACTCCATGTGGGTCATTCAATGCTGACATTTGCTTTATTAGTAAATATTTAATTGTGTTCAATATTATATTACCAATGATCCATTGGATCTAACTAAAAATTGCAATTTTTTGTATATAATCCTTTGTTTATATATGATATCAAGTATCCCTATCTAATACAAATAACTTGTATCGTTTCAAGTATTCCTAACTAATACTAAAAGAATAATAATATGGTTTTAAATAGATATTCCTATTTAATAATAATCATTTGTTTGCAAACAGTGATGTAGTTTCAAGAAACTAATAATAATCCTTAGAAAACAATTATAGCTTCAAGTAACTATTCTTAATACAGATAAATAATACACAATTGTATGGTTCCATGTAACTAATAATAATAATAATAATAATAATAATAATAATAATAATGGAGATTCGCTTCCGGTTTTTGTCTGTAACAAAAATTACGTCACTGCTTACGTCGCATTACCCCAAATCGTCATAACATAGAATAAATACACTCAATTTGAACATGCAACATTATATTGCATATTTATATTATATATCTATATATAGTTTGTTTTATTTTAATACATATTTAAAGTTTACATTTCAAATTGTTTTATTTTTTAATTCTTTAATGAATTTGATGATTTTACTTACTTAGGGTACAAACTCACTGACATTGAATTTTTTACTCCCACCCCTCAGGCAATATGTTTCAAAAAACTATTTTTCACATCGCCCGGAGGGTGTTTTTTTATTTTATACTACTACTACTACTAATAATAATCCTTAGTAAACAATATATTCAAGCAACATAATAAAAATTATTTGCACAGTTATATGGTTTGCTATCTAATCTTCTTATTATAATGGAGATGTGTGCTTTTCTGTCTGTAACCGAAACTATATTCCTACTCAAGTCACAATTCTCTTAGTTATTGACATCACATTCTCCATGATTTTATCTTTATTTAACCTCAATTAATAATAAAATTGTCTTACATTATTAATACTGTTAACTATGTCTACATACTGACAACATGCAATTATATTTATATATACAACAAAATAGCGGTTTACAGTGTAAACGGGAAGGCTAATTTGCATATTGATATTAAAAAATCGAATTTAATAAATATGTGCTTAGTATTATTGATTTCTAACTGTTTGGTTTTATTTTAATGAATATAAGCAAAAATCTCTTCAATGAATCTTAAATGAAATCCATTAACAAGAAAAAATAACTGTCATTTTATTCTTTATTTCCTCTTTTAACTAAATACTTACATTAGAAAAAATAACAATGAAAGACGAGAGTGGTGGAAGAGTAAGTTTCAGTTGTTCCATTTTATATTATACTCCCTCTGTTTCAAATCTTTTTATCTGTATTCTTATTTAGTTTCATTAGCCTTTCTAATGTAATACAATATTTTATTACATTAAAACTTAAATACTTGCACCCGGAGGGTGCATATATTTGCTAGTACAAATAATTTTCAAACAAATATATATGACCCACAGATGCCACAGTTCTTCGGGTCATAATGGACTGAGAGTAATGACATTGAGAAGCACTCGATCACTCTTAGATTTCCAGAAGTGGAGCCTCACCACCAAATGTGGTTTAGTGTCATACCCAGGACACCCCCCCTTTTTAGTGTGACACCAGAGCCACCCTTTTTTGCATCAGTCGGCATATTCTAAGTCCTGTTGACTGGGTGATCAGGTTTAAAAGACACACGAGTTGGTAAGGATTACTTCAAAATTCCAGAGGTGTTATTTTTATTTTTTTTTTTTTTTACAAAATACGAGCAAACCTATAATTATTTTTTTGTTACCACTAGTTATACGCCTACACCTGTTTGAGAACATTTGATCTAAAAGAATAACTGTTTACGTTGGCAAAATCATGAAATGTTTTTGTTTGGAGGGTCTTCCATATGTGAACTTGTTTCTTTGTGATGTACAAAACTATTTTCATTACACCTAGCGATAATTGCGCAACGAAAAAGGCGTCACCACAAAACAGATACGCTTCTCATCATCAGTTCTCTGTTATTCGGACAAGGCTAACAGCCATGAAATTAGATTTTGCTAAAAATCTAACTTACAGATGATGAATTGCTATTTTTTCTTCCCCTTTTGAGCGGGAATTTGATTCTAATAAAATTAATTTCGTTTGTTTGTTTTTTTTAATTACTTCTTTCGACTGATCCTATTTCTAAATATTTGTCTTTTGCAATTTGTTATTTGGTTTTATTCATTGTTTGTTGATTGACTTTTTTTTTTCCAGAAAGAAGATTACTTAGAAATGCTTGAGAGGAAGAGTTGTTTAGACAAAAAAAAGAGTATCCCGGACCTGCAATGTGCTAGAAGGCAGTGACTGAGGCTTTTGATGTCCTGGGTGTGACATTAAACTCTATCTTATGGTGAGGTTCCAATTCTGGATCTCCCTTTTTCACCATTACTCCCAGGTCTACTCTGACCAGGAGTGGTTGTACCTGTTAGGATCCTATCTATGGGTTAAATACAAAAAACACGTTTAAAAATGTGTTTAAAAATTGAGTACTCATCAAGAATGATAAAACAAAAACGTTTTCGGCATAGAATAACCCAATGAGATGACGTGCCGTAAAATCCAACCAACCAACCATCAGACCTGCGATCTAACGGGTGAACTGTCTGTCTTTTATGGTCCTGTCGGCTGGAGCTTTAGAATACACCGACTGCACCTCTTCAGAGAGACACCACAAATGGAGCCACCTGTTGGCCCAGTGTGGCGACCCGTGATGTTTAAGGATGGAAATCTGGTGGCTGAGCAGTCCATGACATGCAACACACCACTTTCGCCCTTACTTAAGCTAGACCAGCGGTCGAAGAGCCCCCATCCCTTCGATCTATCTGATCGTAAGGTCCAATTCTGGAGCTCTGAGGAATGTGGAGTACCCTTTATTCACCATTACTCCCAGGTCCACTCAGACCTGGATTGGTAGTTTGTGTTATGGTTAATATAACAAAATGAGTTTTAAAAATGTTTAAAAAGTTGACCACCCATCAAGAATGAATAAAACAAAAACGTTCGGCATAAAATAACCCAATAAGTGTTGACATGCCGTAAAAACCAACCAACCAACTCACCAATCATCCGACCAGCAACTTAACACGTGAACCGTCTTTCATTCAGCCCTGTCGCCTGGGGATTTAGAATATACTGACTGCACCTCTACAGAGTGGTAAGACCCGTTTCAATGGAGCTACCTGTTGGCTGATGGTGGTGATCCGTGATGCTTAAGGATTGAATCCTGGTGGCTGAGCAGTCCATGACATACAACACTTCTCTTTGGCCCTTACTTTGGCTTGATGGGCAGTTAGAGGGTCCCCCTTTGACCAATCGGCTAGTCACGTCTAGCCTTATATGATTGTCCCGACCCTTATGGCAAGCCCCAATCCTTATTATCATTTATGTACTAGAAGGCGGTGACTGAAGGTCTTAATGTCCAGAGTATGACGTTAAACTTTATCTGATGGTGAGGTTCAAATTCTGGAGTTCTGCCGAATGTAAAGCACCCTTTCATAACTATTGCTCCGGGGTTCACTCCGACCCCGGAGTGATGGTACCTGTTAGTGTCCCATTTATGGATTTAATGGAAAAAATGAGTTTAAAAAGTATGTTTAAAAAACTAAGTTTAAAAAATGATAATAGGGAAGCAGTATTACGGCTGCTATGGACAATATTGGTTGTTTGGACACCATTAGAGCGCTATTTTATCGGTTGCTAAGGACGCTATTGATCGGTTGATTGAGGAGCTATTGGTTGCGAGGGATGCTATGAAGATAACAGGGATCGGTTTTATTGCAGTGTAAGGTTCAAGGTTATAACAAAGTCATAACTAGTTGAAACAAAACAAACTCCGACACGTTTGTGAGACAAAACATTTTATATAGATAACAGCACGGGAATATGACAAGATACAGAAAATAATAACATACATGTACATAACATAAAGAATAGACATAAAAGGACTGGAGATTCCGTTAAATACAAAATCACTTACTAGTGATGGGGGGAAGGCAGAAGCCCCCACGAGAAGGGTGGACAATGATCTAACCCATGTAGTCGTACAGAAGATGTAGCTAAAAAGAGGAAGAAGCGTTTGAATCAGCCGCTTAAATACCATAGCCCTGGTGAGAACCAGCGACAACCCAGCGGGAAGATAACCCTTCCAGGCAAATGTGAAAATAGTCCCAACAGTAGCTATGGACAATATTGGCTCTTTGGACACCATCGGGGCGCTATTAATCGGTTGCTAGAGAGACCTATTGTTAGGGAAGCCATTGGTTGCGAGGGATGCTAGGGAAGTTGTATTATCAGCTGCTATGGACTATATTGATTGTTTAGAAACTATTTAGGACCTATCTTATCGGTTGCTAGGGACGCTATTTATCGGTTGCTAGGGACGCTAATTTTGCTGGGTACCGTGTTTTCTTCGATTGGTATGGATTCTGCTGGTTGCTTGGACACTATTGAGGCCCTATTTCATCGTTTGGTAAGGACGCTATTTATCGGTTGATAGGGATGCTATAGGGATGCCAGGAAAGCTGTTTTATTGGGGAGCTATTTTATCGGTTGCTATGGAAGCTATTAGTTGCAAGCAGTGTTATTGTTGGTAGGAAAGCTTATTGGTTGCTATGTACTATATTGGTTGTTTGGACCCCATTGCTAGGGAGGCTATTGTTGCTGGGACGCTGTTTTCTTGGATCTTATTGACTCTATTTTGTTGTTTGGACACATTGAGGTGCAATTTCATCAGTTGCTTAGGACGCTATTTATCGGTTGCTGGGGATGCTATTGTTGTTAGGGAAGCTATTAGTTTCGAGGGAAGATTGGGAAGCTGTATTATCGGCTGTTATAGAATATATTTGTTGTTTGGACACCACTGAGGCACTATTTTATCGTCTGCTTCGTTTTAGATAAAAAAAAGAGGTACAAATGCAGAATAGCGCACGAGATAATATCATTAAAATCGCATTTTACGCATAAATAGCATTGGATTACGTTATCTCGCGAAGTAACCTAACCCTAACCCTTCCCCTATCATTAATCTCATCCTCTCAAAGGTTTCAGGTATTTCGGGAAATGTAATGTAATGTAAGGCTTTTAATAAGTAAAAAGTTGGTGAAGTGGCCTATTGCGGTGTCAGCCGGACAGCGAGGGAGTCTATCCGATTTTCGCTAGCACTAGACGAGGGAGATTGTTTTTGTTGAACTGGAGCGCCACACCTAGCGTCGGCTCCCCTACTTTACCACACAGATCAGATAACCGCTTGCGTGCTATTCTACATTAGTAAAAAAACAAAAAAAACTTAAATTTAAAAGAAAAGGACACATTAATACTGGATATGTGATTGGCACGTGGTATCTTCAGTTTGGTAGAAAAATACGTTTTTGACTCCAAAACCAAATTGTCTCCATTGAACAAACTTCAGTCCGATTTAGTATCTTTATATTAGTTTTTACGCCCTGTCGGCTGGGGCGTTAGAATGCACCGACTGCACCTATGCAGAGGGGTAAGACTCCCCCAATGGGGCCACCTGTTGGCCGTGGGTGGCGAACCGTGATGCTTAAGGATAGAACCCAGGTGGATGAGCAGTTCATGACATGCAATACTCCACTTTGGCCCTATCTTGGGCTAGACAGGCGGTCGGAGAGGCCCCCTCCGATCAATCGACTGGTCATGTCAAGCCCTAGCACCTATATGATTTTCCCAACCCTATTGCCTTTATGGCAACCCCCAACACCTTTTTATCATATGGGTGCTAGAAGACGGTGACTGAGGGTCTACATGTCTTAGGAATGACGTTAAACTCTATCTGATGGTGAGGTTCCAGTTTTGGAGGTTTGGGGAATGTGGAGCACCCCTTCATCACCATTCCTCCCTGGTCCACTCTGACCCGGAGTGGTTGTACCTGTTAGGGTCCCATCTATGGGTTAAATAGAAAAATGTATTTATAAAAAAATTGTGTTATCCATTAAGAATTGATTTATTTCAAAACTTTATCGGCATTAAATGACCCACTGAGGTTGATATGCCGTAAAATAAAACCAAACCAAACCAAACCAAAATTGTCTCCCATTTAACAAACTTCAGTCCGATTTAGTATCTTTATATTAGTTTTTAATTATTTCCTTCTGGGAAAAGAATTGTATTGAAAGTCGGGAAAGAGAGTAATTACTTTTCCGAGCAACTTTAGACGTCTTAAAAGCGTTCTTGTTTTGGATTTAATCATTTCATTTCAAGTTGCCGACTCAAATGATATTTTGTTTGTTTGTTTTGCTTATTTGTTCGGAAGACAAGAAATGTCACAATTCCGCGACTTTTTTCAACGATATCACAGGCAGAGAAGAGACCAAACAATGGAATAAAATAATTAAAAGAAAATAAGAATAAAATATTCTTCAATAAGTGAAAGATTTCGTGCTAGCTTAAGTAAAATTACCAGTTTGTGAAAAAATTCAGAACAGTGAAATAATATTCATTGTTGCTTCAGGCAATACATATTACCATAATAATAATTTAAAAAAAGAATAATTGGGAAGAGTTTGGTTGTCCTCCATAGAAGACCAACCATTTTAATGTAGAGATAAAATTTGGTATGAATACATACAGAATCTAGGAAGTGTTTCTCAAACTTTTTACTTGTTCCACCCGTTGTGAAATTAAATAATAACGTATATAATAAGATTACATTTATTTTCGCGTAAAAATAGGCACATTTCGTCACTGTTTGATGGCTCCACGGACTTGCGCATTGCATGCGACTTGGAAGATCAACTTGTTTCTCCAAATGAAATAACGTTAACGGCTCAGCGTCATGATATTGTCATTTGGTCTGTTAATCAAAAGTAAGTTTTATCGTTGAATTAACAGTTCCATTTGAGGAAAATCTTGACTGGGCACATCAGCGTAAGTTGGAAAATTATGAAGATCTACGAGAACAATGCGTCAGAAACGGATGGATAACTGATGTATTTCCTATCGAAGTCGGATGCCGGGGATTTATTACCGGCATTTCTGTCTAAACTTTGAACTTTCTCCGCCAGACAAGAGGAAATACATCAAGAAGATCCAGGATAAAGCTCTAACCGCATCAGTGTGGATATGGCAGTCCTATATTGTGACATCAAACCGACAAAGTCTGGTGGTATCGTGAGATACTGCTGGGGTGCACTGGGTTAGTGGTAATGATGCTTCGGCCCCGAAACCATGCCTGAACCCAGAGTCATCATTTGATGAAACCTTTGTTAGTTGCAATGCTACTGTGTAAATAGCAGTCATTGTATGAAGATTATTTTTTAAATTATATCGTATTTAGTTTCTATATAAAATCATTCATAGGATTGTTTTTAATATGTTGGAGAATAAGACTTATTCAATGCATTAATGATTTTGACAATCAATTAAAGGGTCATTGATAAACTTACACATGCTACACAATATATAATATATATATATATATATATATATATGTGTGTGTGTGTGTGTGTGTGTGTGTGTGTGTGTGTGTGTGTGTTATAAGAAAGAAAGAAAGAAAGAGAGTAGGAAAAAGATAGAGGGGATGAGAACGCGAAAACAATAACGCTAATCTGTTTCAATCGATGATGAAGAGAGAGAGAGAGAGAGAGAGAGAGAGAGAGAGAGAGATTATACTTTTTACGTATTGAAATATTTGACAATAGCTCTTAAGTAAACGTATCAAACGTTGTAACAATTAAATTATCATATTGTGGTACATCCACAGGTTCTGCTAGTCCTCATTTATTTTATTATTATGTACTGCTAGTATTTTTAATTCTTTATTGAAAAGTCGGAGCTCTCGTTGCAGGTGGGACTTGTGGATCCTAGACGGATGCTCTACTGACTGAAAGGGCTGGATTACTTAAGTCTTGTGATCCCCGAAGTTTAGCAGCAATGAATCTGTTCAATATCTGAGGGGTGACGACTATCAGCAACAACAGGAACTCTAAACCAGGCATGCTAAATTGAGTAGCCCCCTAAACCTGCATGGATTACGTATGTATGTCATGAGGGCCGAATGGATTACATATGTATGTCATGAGGGCTACATATGACACCTAAGTCTTTAAATCCGCCTTCTACATTAACAGAACAAAGTGATGATTGCTATCATTAATTTCTTTAATATCAACTAAAAACCAATGAATACATATCGAAAAGATTGTTAGAAAGAAAGGAAAAAAGAATATTACTGGCCGAGTTCAAATAATAAAACAAGTGTCACTATCACTTTCAATCGTAGCCATGTGTTGATTGAAAGCATAAGGCAAGAGGAAAGACTCACCCTCTTTCATTAACAGAGTTAGCCTCCTTCTTCCACAACTCAAAGGAAGGGGTGAGAGACAATGCGTTGATAACAGACTCTGTTTCTTGACAACACATTGCCCTAATGAACATAAAGGACCGTTTTTGCTCAATAATTTTCGAAAAAAAAAAACTAAAAAAAAAAAAACTGTGCTATTACCACTCCTGGTGGACCTTGGGAGTAATAACAATAAAGGGGTACTCCACACTCCCCCAAATCTTCAAAGCTGGAACTTTTAAACATTTGCTTATTTATGTCTTACCTCAAATGTGACCATCCTATTTCAAAGCAAATCTGGACCATATTACCTTTAGGCACCACTTTTTGATCTCGATTAAGAAAGGCCTATTTTTTCATTTACACCGTCATTAGATGCAGTTTAATGTTTGTTTTGTACTGTCTGGAAAATCTTTGGCTTAACATAATCAAATTAAGTAGAGAACAATAGAATATATTCAAACCAAAAGACGTAATAATCACAGGTGTAAAAAAATAAAATAAAATAAAATAAAATAAATTCTATCATCAACAATAACAAGTACTTGATTATTTTGTTAAAGATATATCAGAGTCGTTGCTATTAGCAATAGAAACTGCATTGTCGGAACATATATGAAGGTGGAGGTGCGTGGTGTAATGGTTAGAGTAAAAGCACCGTATGAGAGCGCAGTCTGTGCCAGAGTCACACCTGTGCTTGCTGAGGGCCACATGTGGCCTGTGGGCTGCAGGTTTGACATGCTTGATCTAAAAAAAAGCTAACACCAGGGTGTCATATCTGAACAAAGCTTAGTAAATAATAATTTCTCATTTGGCCCTGTGAGTAATGTAACTTGTGACTATAAATGTAGCCTCTCCGCCCCTATAAAAGCAGATTTGACCCTCTGTTTTTTTTTCAACGGGGATCCTTCCATGTACAAGTGGGAGGTGTTAAAAAAAGAAGCTTATGCTAAAATCCGTTGTCATTTCTCTTTTCGGGCGCCTCAGGCACTGAATCTGATTCTATCATCTTTTAGGGGTAAGATGCGGTCGGGAGGAAGAAGACCCCTCTGAAGTCAAACTCAATAATTTCCCCAGTCACAGAAGACTAGGGATCTTATAGGTACAATATGTGGCTGAGATAATTGTCTTTAACTAGCAGAATCTGGGCATATACTACAGTTTGATGATAATTTAATTGTTAAGTTTGTTATATTTACTTTACCGACCGCTTTATTATCAGTCATAGTTCCTAACCTCCGGGTCATCAGCCCACTAGCAAACGAGGGTAAGAATTTAACTGATAAATACATACATATGTATAAATGTAAGGGCCGTCAGAGAGAGCTCCGTTCGTTATAGGAAATCGTTGCCTTTAACCGTAATCGGCGGCCGTCAGCGAAATCCCCTTCAAAGTGCTAATCCTTTTGGGAGTTAGAGAGAGAGAGAGAGAGAGAGAGAGAGAGAGAGAGAGAGAGAGAGAGAGAGAGGGGGGTGCTTTTTACGGCATATCAACTCTTTTCTGGTCATTTAATGCCGAATCAAGTCATTTTGATAAACAAAAGACCATGTGTGTGTGTGTGTTGTGTGTATCTCTGTGTTTGTGTGTCTGTCTGTCTGTGTGTGTGTGTGTGTGTGTGTGTGTGTGTGTGTGTCTGTAATACTTTGTGAGACTTGCACAGACTTAAATAGATAACTGAATGTAGGGTGATTCATTAAAAAAAACTTTAAATAGGACAAGGGAAATAACTCTACAAAATTATTTTGAGTCACCTCCCTTGAAAACATTTTTATAAAAGTTTGTGATAAGTGTTTTGTTTATTATTGGAATTATTTTTATCTTTGTTGTTTTTAGCACACATCTTATTATAATGGAAATTCGGTGTCTGTCTGGCTGTAACTGAAACTGCGTCACTGCTTACGTCACAATGACTTCAGGAATTGTGTAAGTTGATCAATGAGCATTTATAGTCAACATCATTAATATATAGAATAAATTTTATTTATTAACGACGTCTCTGGAAATGAGCTAGATTTGCCCTAAAATAGCCCATATTATTATTGCGTTTAGAATCCTGAAATGTGTCTTATATATCACTAAGAAATAAAGGTTTACATAATATATGATGTTGTTAATTTGCATACTGGTTTTAACAAAACAGAGTTTAATACATAATTATTAGGTGTTATGATTATGAATGATTTTATATAGAAACCAATTAAAATATAATTAGTATAAGTGCAATCTTTTTATATGCGTTCTTATTTAATTTCATTAGTCTTTCTAATTTGATATATTTCAGGGCCGGTTTAGCTCAGTCGGTAGAGTATTTGGCTGGGAACCTCAAGTTTCCTGGTTCGATACCGGCCCTCGCCAACTCAGCATATGAGTATGCACATGAATCTGTAAGGTAAAGTGACGAGCTGATGGTAGTTGTAGCGCTCCACCTCAGGCGGTTAAAGAACAATCTCCTTGGTCTAGCGCTAGTGAAAAGGGGATAAACTCCCTCACTGTCTGGCTGATACCGACTTTCGGCCGCCCCGACGACTTTACTTTTACTTACTTTATATTAATCAAAAGTTAAACATTTGAATGATCTCAGGTGCTTTGGAATTGCCCCTTCCAGCTGGGAAAATTTGGCTCAGGACCGCCCTCGGTGGCAGCAGAATCTTGAAGGCTGTCCCTGAAGATGTTGATGTTCCAATGCTTTGTTGTCGCTGTTTTCTTCTGGACCTCTTAGCTTCATGGTGTTGTGTCAGGGTGACTTCTGAATAACAGTCCTCTACGGAGATTCTGCCGCCACCGAATGCGGTCCTGAGCCAAATTTTCCCAGCTGGAAGGGGCAATGCCAAAGCACCTGAGATCATTCAAATGTTTAACTTTTGTTTAATATAAAGTAAGTAAAAGTAAAGTCGTCGGGGCGGCCTAAAGTCGGTATCAGCCAGTCAGCGAGGGAGTCTATCCCCTTTCCAATAGCGCTAGACCAAGGAGATTGTTTTTAGCATCTGAGGTGGAGCGCCACACCTTCCATCAGCTCCTTGCATTTGACTTGAGGAAGAACGAAGAATGTATCGATGTAAACGTTGTATTAATTGATTAATTAACTAGCATGGCCTGTGGATATACCACAGTATGATTATCTAATTATTAATACGTTAGATGATTACATCAGAGCTATTGCTAAATAGTTCAATATGTAAAAAATACAATAATCTTGATTTAACCCTCTCTCACTCTTTTTTCTTTCTTTCCTTCTTTTATCTTTTCATTATGATCGATTGAAACATATTAACGTTATCGCTTCCGCGCACTCTCTCTCTCTCTCTCTCTCTCTCTCTCTCTCTCTCTCTCTCTCTCTCTCTCTCTCTCTCACACACACACACACACACACACGCACAAATCAGAAATAAGAATTCGGCGTATAATTAACAAAAGATAATCAGGATTTACATTTTTGCATTTCATTTTGGATGATTCGGATGGTCTCATTTTTACCTCGAGGGTGTTGTTGCAAGATGATAATGGTTGTACTTTTAAGGAACATGAGTACTAATATATAGATTTAAAAAAATGAATGCAACAGAATGATGGAAAGGCTTCATTTTCAGATATTTAGAAAATACAGAAAAATATGGAAGACGAAACGTGTCAAAAACAACGAAGATTAAGACGATACTCAGAAATATCGTTTAAAGAAAATACAGAAATACAGAAAAATATGGAAGACGAAACGTGTCAAAATAACACGATACTCAGAAATATCGTTTAAAGAAAATACAGGAATACAGGAAGACGAAACGTGTCAAAAACAACGAAGATTAAGACGATACTCAGAAATATCGTTTAAAGAAATTATATATTTTTAAAAATCTCAGACTGATTGATTTTAACGGTATTTCAACCCGTTTATAGTTATTTTATGCCTAGGAATTGCGTTCATAGTAAATACTAGCAAAATTAAAAAACGCCCTCTGGGCGACGTAAAATAAATATGGAAGGTTTAATAGGTTTAATTGGAACTTTACTCTATTCTGTGATTTTATCTCTCTCTCTCTCTCTCTCTCTCTCTCTCTCTCTCTCTCCCTCTCTCTCTCTCTCTCTCTCTCTCTCTCTCCGTCTCTCTCAATACACAGTAATAAAAGAGGAACAAAAATAATATTTTTTGCATTATTTTTTATTGTTTTCATTTAGTTATGACGTTAGGAAATGGTCAGGGGGAAGTCCTTTGACAAGAAAAGTTTCTTTGGAAAGTTTTTAAAGGATTTTAAAATTACTAGCCACTGAAAACACCCTCCGGGCGTCGTAAAAATTAGTTTTTGAAAGACATTGCCTGAGAGGGTGGGAGTTAAAATTCAATGTCAAAGGGTTTGTATCATAAGTAAGCAAAATCCTCATATTTATTAAAGTGGTAAAAAGAATTAAACAATTTGAAATGAAAACTGAGCCCCGTCCCTCTCAAATAAAATGTTGCGTGCATGTAATAATCAAACAATTATTTTGAATATTTTCCACATCAATTTTCCACAAAATCGTAGGTATTTATTTGACATTTAATCCTTTAAAAGCTTGGACCCTTCTTCATTGATGACAGTGATGACAGATAAAATGGATGACTGGAACCCACCTGAATCATGGAAGACAATAACTTCTATCATGATGATCTGCGCCAGCCATCAAAATAAGGAGAATTATGGTTACTGCCCAATGCTCCCTGGACACTGTAAAAACAATTAGGCGTGAACTGGAGAATTGCAATGGAGACTACGAGGCTGTGGTTAGAAGAAAGCAACATAACAGACGATCTGATTGCGTTCATACAGTAAAATTCCTCAGGAATCTGCAGAAAAAATGTTGGAGGACCCTCCGATGCCTACGTGGAGTTGCTAAACACTGTAGTCAAGCCCTGGATAACAAGGGTAGCCAATGGTAGGTCATATGTATCGCAGCAGGATTCAGCCTCCTGTCACACCTCTGCGAAAAGTAAAAAATGGTTGTTGGCAAATTTTTACCACAACACCAGTCCTAATCTTTGGCCTCCGAACTCCTCCAGATCTTAACCCCATGTATTATTATGTATGTGGCGCCGTTGAGAAAGACACCAATCACCGTACCAGTACTACAAAAGCTCAGTTAATCGACAAAATTAAAGTAGTTTTTGAGATCCTTCCCAGGGAAACTGTAACATCAGCTTGCTCCAGGTTCCGGAGCAGGATTTGAGTGAAACCTGTTGACAGTGGTGTAATTTCCGTACATGTTGAATTTCTTTACAAATCCACTAGATTTTGTACTTACCAAGCACTTTTCCTTTTCCTTATGAAACTGTCAAATTTTCCCGAACACCCTCTCTCTCTCTCTCTCTCTCTCTCTCTCTCTATATATATATATATATATATATATATATATATATATATATAGAGAGAGAGAGAGAGAGAGAGAGAGAGAGATAGATAGATATAATCCAAATGACTTGTAAGTAAGGGATGATTCTATTTGGGATCATCAAAATCACACTGTGCAACAATACTGTATGCTCTTGTAGGTGCAAACATATATATTCATACAAGGATTTTTATAAATCCCTAAGAGAGCTCAATGTATAATAACTAATGAATTAATTATGTACAGAGCAATATTTAACTTTCAAATAATTAAGAACGTAATAAACCGTCACCCTGTTGTAATTTTATTTCGACCAGAAACTCTAAATTTAGCTGAGGTGACGACACTCTTTAGAAATAAGAATTCGATGGATGAGCAATACCAGATAATCAGTCGGTTTCATTTTTAACCACAGGGTTTTGTAAGATACAACGGTTGGAAGATTAAGGACAAAGAGTATTAATATATAGATTTTTTAAAAGATAAAGATTATGTCAATCTGACCAGTGAATGTATGTATTACAACCAATAAGACGTTGTTTTTTTTTTGTTTTTTGTTTGTGCTTTTACATTTGTAATAGGCTGTTTAAAAATACACATTATAATCTCAGTATGAGAGCATAAAAAATGCCAGTTTATTTTATTTAATGTGTGCAAATATTTACAAAGTTTTTATTGTGAAAAGACAAATATTCATGATCGGATTCAATTTCTCGATTTTGCAAAAAATAAAGCGCTGAGAATTTTTTCTTTGACCTAATATCTATTCAATAAGGTTTTTTTTTATTGATGAAATAAATTTATTTTCAGGCGCTCTTCTAAAAAAGATAAAAAAGGTCTAATGGCATTTCCATTTGGCCTGAGTAACGGCCTTAAGTCGTGACTTAAAAAAAAAAAAATGTGAAACAGATGTTGACGATTTTAGAAATGTAAAAATACGAAAATAAAAATAAAATTTTAAAAAATACAACAAACTCCCATCGGGCCTTTCACCGGAAATACCATCTGCACATGCCCGACAAAAGGGACTGACTCCCTTCCCTAAAAATAATACCTCGGACTGAGGCCGTAATTGTGTCTAGTTGGTCCTGTTAACCAGAGAGATTTTCCCTCGCTACAGGGCACTATGACCTGGTCAATAAAGCCTAAGTCATAAAGCCTTTGTCTCTTCCCTTATTCGTGCATTTTCGTTCCTAAGTTCGATTTCACCCCACCAGCCTAGAAGAATAAAGAACAAGAATTGGGGTTAAGATACCAGCACCAACGAACATAATACAGCCCCATACGACTGTGGACAACTGAAAGCAATGTGCAAAAAATAATAAATTATGTACATTGTGGCATCCATACATTGAAAGAGGAGAAATAATCATATCTATTATTGGTCAGAGGTTAGATTCATCATCGTCTCTCAATTTAGAGATGAACAATGTGTCTGGTGTATTGGTTAACGAGCTACGGTAGCAGATCATTGTTAACGAGCACGGTTCAACAAATTACTAAAATGAATCAATTTGTTTTGTCCATCTCGAAAAAAGAGATTAAATAAACTAGCAAGAATATGCACCCCCGGGCGTAAGTATATTTACCACCCATTCCCCTTATGAGGGTGTGACACAAGGACATTTTTATGTGGGCCCAAATACAAGCCGATGTGTGGTAGGTGCAAAAAATGTGTTGACCCCGCCGGCATTCCCTATCAAGGAGGCACCTCACGCACTGGTAATAAGCTCAACCATGCCCCTTTAAATAGGGGGAGGTATTGGCTGGGGGAATAGCCCCCTGGGATCAACGCTGTTAACATTACTTATCCGGTTCAGAGGCCATTCTGGACCACCCCGAGGGGCGGTGTAAGTATTTGAGAAAAAAAATGATGTACATTCTGGCATCCATACTGTTAGAATTGTACATCAAATCCGTTAACCCAAGCGTTTATATACCTTGAGTAGAGTTTCTTTATTGTAAATTGTTGTAAAGGGAAGTAACCGGATAATCCCTCACGTATGCAAATGAGTACGTATAAAAGAACAACACGAAGATTAGCTCAGTATGATATGAGGTGGTCTCCACCAACGAAGGTTGTTTTCGTATTCTCGGATGTAAACCCACATGCTTCAACTCTTCAGAAGATAAGTAATCTTTACAAATCCTCTTTTACGCTCAGATACTTTTTACCTTGCCGGCCGAGAGCCATTTTTGTTATTTGTATTCATTGTAATAATAAACTATTATTACAGCCACTCGCAATCTTCTCGTTAATGTATTTCTAATACATAACATAAATAGATTTTTCTCAATTCTCCTTTTCAAGATAACCGACGTGTTATTTGTACCTTCGTCTACTAACACCTAATATTTCCTTATTTCACGATATGACCAACTCAACACATACTATGAAAGAGGGCACATTCATTTTTATCTATCATTGGTCAGTGAACAAATTGGACAATTCTTGGATAATTCTTACCAGAAATGCATGTTGCTGATGTTGGAAAAGTTCATAAATATGACTAGCAACAGAATACACCCTCCGGGCGTCGTAAAAAATATTTTTTGAAAGACATTGCCTCAGAGGATGTGAGTTATAAATTCAATGTCAGGGGGTTTGTATCATAAGTAAGACAAATCCTCATATTTATTAAAGGAGTAAAAAAAAAATAAAAATGAAAACTGAGCCCCGTCCCTCTCAAATAAAATGTTGCATGCATATAATAATCAAACAATTATTTTGAATATTTTCCACATCATTTTTACACAAAATCGTAGGTATTTATTTAGTTGTAAACTTTTTAGTTAACTTCTTGTTACTGTAAAAAAAATTAAAAAAAAAAGGACGAGAGTAAAAACAATTTTTAAAATTGCTTACTCAAATTTTGGGTGTATATAGCATAAGAATATTGTGACGTTAGCTGTGACGTAGAGCTATGACGTAGTTTTTGTTACAGACAGAAATACAGACAATCTCCATTATTAAAGAGATTGGGAATTTGTCGTAGATCTTGTACCATAGGATATTCCAACAATATGGTTAAATTAAAACTGTTGTATCTTATGAAATGAAAAAAAAACAAAAAACATTACTAGTTACCAACAATTTCACGAATATTTTCACTTAAAAAAAGAATTAAAATGAATTAAATCGATTATTTAAAGTCAAATGTTTGTTTTATTCGAAAAGTTGTAACATAATGAGCATCAACTATGGATGGATGTTATTCACATTTTATGTAGACTACTATGATTTCATCATAATCCCGGCGATATTTTGCGCCCCAAAGTAAGAAGGGTCAGAGTTAAGTGATCTGAAAAATCATAAGTTTTTTTTTTTAAATGAAATAACTGATGAATTATGAAATTCATTCATTGATAAATCAACACTGAAAATCTCATTAAAATCGGATAATCCCCTGATTTATTTTATCCAATCAGTGATTTGATTGCATAAAATACATTTATGACGTCATGATTGTTGATACCTGTACATTACCTAAAAGAATTTCCCTTCTCTTGTAAAATATCATTAAATTCCTTAAAATAAAACAAGAAGTGTTTTCAGTCGGTAGAGCGTTCGGCTAGAGACCACATGGTCTCTAGTTCGATTCCCGTCCTCGCCAACTCAGCGTATGAGTAGCACAGAGATCTGTGCGGTAAAGTAAGGAGCTGATGGTAGGTGTTGCGTTCCACCAAAAAACAATCTCCTTGGACTAGCGCTAGTGAAAAGGGATAGACTCCCTCACTGATTGGCTGATACCGACTTTAGGCCGCCCCGACGACTTTACTTTTACTTATAAATACAAAAGTAAATAAATAAAACAATTGATGCATTATAAAACTCATTAATTTATAAATCAACACTTCATGTTTCATTTCATTGAAATCGGATAATTCTTTGATTTTTGGTAATTTTTTTTCAATCAGGGGTGGCGAGTTGGTTTTTGTAAAATACGTCTATGACGTTGTTATCTATACATTACCTTCTCTTGTAAAATTTTCTGAAAATAAGAAGCGAAGAGTTTTTGGGGTGTTTTTTTTTTTTTGTATCTTTTTTAGGATTTAACTAAAGTGTCTTTTAAATGCAAAAATACTTTTGTCGTTTTTCGTTTTTGTTTGTTTGTTTATAATTCATTTTTTCTCCATTTTTTTAAAGCCAAAAACAAAACAGGCGTCCAAATCCGCATGTTTGAGCACGGCGATAATTATTGATCATAGATGACCACAGGTGTGATATCATCGATTTATCCCATCACCTAACACATAAGAATCTGAATAGCATATTAATTGTACCGGATTAAGATTTTGTATAACCACAGACTAAAGCGACTGTCAACCACAGTGAGGGAGTCTATCCCCTTTTCACTAGCGCTAGACCAGGGAGATTGTTTTTGCCTCTGAGGTGGCTCGCCACACCTACCATCGGCTCCTTACTTTACCGCACATATCCCTGTGCTACTCATACGCTGAGTTGGCGAGGGCCGGTATCGAACTTGTGGTTTCTAGCCGAATGATTAAAAGAAAGAAATTATTTTTGTGACTTAATTAATCAATTAACAGCATTGAAAACCGGGAAAAGATTTATTACTTTTTGTACAGGAATATAAATAATAGTTAACGCACAGTTCTTCAGCAGTATGGCTAGATTACTCGATTAGTAGTGACTTCTTATTTGAAGTGAGCAGACTCGTGCACCCACTTCAACATTTTTTATTCATTTCGAAATGAGTTACATCAAGTGTGCACACGACTCGGCATATAGCCGGAAGTTTGGAGTTTGGGAGAGAGGTTATAAAACTGGTCATAAAACTACACGGATCTATCTAGCTAGGTTCACTCGCCGACCGATTCATTCAAAAATAAAATAAAAATTTTGCATTCTCTCCTTGCACAGCTCCCTTCCACCAAAATACCTCATTCGCTCTATGCATCTATCCTACTTAAAAAATTTCCCAATACTCGTTTGATGATTGGAGATGGAGGGGGTGGGGAAAAATTGAAAACAAAAAGTCCCAAGAAACTGAAAACACAAACAAAACAAAACAAAATCGTGGGTCATTTTGGTTACCCCTTTCCCTCGGCTAGGTTTTATTGACCGGGTCATAGTCGCCTGTAGCAAGGGAATATCCCCCTGGCCAGAAGGTGCGACTAGACCCAGTTAAGGCCTAACTCGGAATGGCCGAGATATTCTTTTGGGGGTCGGGGGACAGTCCTTTTTATCGGGCATGCGCACAGGGTTCTTCCAGTGAAGGCACCAGGGGAGTTTGATGATTTAAAAAAATTCTTATTCTATTTTCGTTTTAATTTAATCCCCACAGTCTTATATATCATATCACATACTTTTGATCATGAAACATTTAATTTACCTTTGTTAACTGGTATTTTTAGGGATTGTGGGTATTAAAATAAAATTAAAATAAATAGAATATTTAAAAAATGAAAAAAAATCTATATCCTAAGGTCACTCAGAGTAGAAGAACCCTGTGGGCATGCGCAGAGGAAGGGGCCCCCACTTCCGGGCACCAAGAAGATCTCTCTGCCATTCCATATCGGGCCTTGACTGGTAAGAGACGCTACGACTTGCACAGGAAGAATTTTCATCTCAACGAAATAGCTATAAACCAAAAGATAAAAGTCTGAAACCTAAAAATGTCCTTTTGTCTCTTCTTTTCCCTTCGATAAAATTCCCTTTCTCCCCTACCCTGTTCGAGTATGCTAACTGTATTTCTGACAGAAGGGTAAGACACTCCCAAAAAGGGGTGTCATGGGTATGACACTAAACTTTATCTGATGGTGAGGCTCCGCTTCTGCAGATTTGGAGAATATGGAATACACTTTCATTATGATTACTCTTTATTTTAGTTTTTGTTATTGTAAATGGTTTGATATTTTTCTTTCTTTTTCTTTTTTTTCATTGTAACTTTGCTTAAACATTTTTAATGCAAATAAACGTTTTGTTTTCTAATGTTATAATTACATTATTTTTAACTAGCAAATATATGCACCCTCCGGGTGCAAGTATTTCAGTTTTAATGTAATAAAATATTGTATTAAATTAGAAAGGCTAATGAAACTAAATAAGAATACAGATAAAAAGATTTGAAACAGAGGGAGTATAATAAAACATTTGAAACAGAGGGAGTATAATAAAAAATGGAACTACTGAAACTTACTCTTCCATCACTCTCGTCTTTCATTGTTATTTTTTCTAATTTAACTATTTAGTTAAAATAGGAAGTAAAGAATAAAATTAGTTATTTTTTCTTAATGGATTTCATTTAAGATTTATTGAAGAGATTTTTGACTATATTCATTAAAATAAAACCAAACAGTTAGAAATCAATAATACTTAGCACATATTTATTAAATTCGATTTTTTAATATCAATATGCAAATTAGCCTTCCCGTTCACACTGTAAACCACTATTTTGTTATATATATAAATATAATTGCATATTGTCAGTATGTAGACATAGTTAACAGTATTAATAATGTAAGAAAATTTTTATTAATAATTGAGGTTTAGATAAAAATAAAATCATGGAGAATGTGAATAACTAAGAGAATTGTGACTAGAGTAGGAATAGAGTTTCGGTTACAGACAGAAAAACACACAATCTCCATTATAATAAGATTTACAAATATTATTGCTTAATTTCAAAAGAAAGAAACACATATAATGAAGTTTTAAAGAAAACACGCACCAAAAAGACCATTAAGCCTAAACCTACACTGCCCTGTCGGCTGGGGCGTTAGAATGCACCGACTGCACCTCAGCAGAGGGGTAAGACTCACCCAATGGGGCCACCTGTTGGTCGTCGCTGGCGACCCGTGATGCTTAAGGATAGAGCCCAGGTGGATGAGCAGTTCATGACATGCAATACTCCACTTTGGCCCTATCTTGGGCTAGACGGGCGGTCAGAGAAGCCCCCGCCGATCAATCGGCTGGTCACTTCAAGCCCTAGCACCTATATGATTTTCCCAACCCTATTGTCCTTATGGCAAGCCCAAACCCCTTTTTATCATATGGGTGCTAGAAGGCGGTGGCTGAGGGTCTACATGTCCTGGGAATGACGTTAAACTCTATCTGATGGTGAGGTTCCAGTTTTGGAGGTTTGGGGAATGTGGAGCACCCCTTCATCACCATTGCTCCCTGGTCCACTCTGACCCGGATTGGTAGTACCTGTTAGGGTCCCATCAATGGGTTAAATAGAAAAATGTATTTATAAAAAAATTGTATTATCCATTAAGAATTGATTTATTTCAAAACTATATCGGCATTAAATGACTCACTGAGGTTGATATGCCGTAAAACAAAACAAACCAAACCTAAACCTACATAAACCAATCAAACCTTACTCCATAGGATTTGATTATTTTAGAACCGTACAAAAAAGGATAAATATTTTTGATAACTAATTATACAAAAAAAAAAAGAAAAAACAAAAAAAGAAACAACAGAGGAACATATTTAACAAAATAAATAAAAAAACAGCTGTCTCCACACGATACACCTGTGGAATCCAATATCAAGTTACTGATTCTATGGAAACAGCTAAAATCAAAATCGTTAAAGATTAAAATATGTTATAACTTATTAATATTGTTCCATCTAATTCGATGTTCTGTTATTATTAAACCAAAATTTAAAGAGTGAGTCCAATGGTATTGAAAATACGGAATATAATTGGGGTTTTATTTTTTTGTTTCCTTTATTGAAAAAATGTTTGAGATAAACCCGCAAAGAAAGTTTATGTAAATATCTATTTACAGAAATTTAATTGCAGTCACAGCTGCAGTCAGTTATGTAGAGAATATGATTACGCAAACATTTTGATATTGATGATGCATTGTTTGACACGGATGTATTTACAATAGTTCAGAAATGTTAGCTTGACTTAACTATTAAAAAAAAAAACAACTTAAAACAATGAATAGTTCTGAGTTTAATATTGAACACAGCAGCGGAGAAAACTGTCAATTAAAAAGAAAGTTGATCCCAGTGTTATAAAGAATATGAATTTGGTTTGGTTTGTTTTGTTTTACGGCATATCAACCTCAGTGGGTCATTTAATGCCGATAAAGGTTGGAAATAAATCAATTCTTATATATACATATAGTGTCCGAGTACTGCTTCACTGTTTCCGTAGGAGTAGTATTATTTCAGTAATTAATCCAAGGGTGCTCAATACTTCATAAAAATAGAGCTTCAATAATAATAATATAAAATATAATGTAAAAAGCCCTGAATAGATCATATCGATTGATTGCACGTTAGATCCATAATTATTTAATAATAATAATATTATTATTATTATTATTATTATTATTATTATTAAATAATTATGGATCTAACGTGCAATCAATCGATATGATCTATTCAGAGCTCTTTACATCATACTGGACTAATTTCAAACTTCTACTATTTATGAGGTTTGGTTTGTTTTGTTTTATGGCATATCAACCTCAGACAGTCATTTAATGCCGATAAAGTTTGAAATGAATTAATTCTTAATGGATAATACATTTTTTTTTATAAATACATTTTTCTATTTAACCCATTGATGGGACCCTAACAGGTACTACCACTCCGGGTCAGAGTGGACCAGGGAACAATGGTGATGAAGGGGTGCTCCACATTCCCCAAACCTCCAAAACTGGAACCTCACCATCAGATAGAGTTTAACGTCATTCCCAGGATATGTAGACCCGCAGCCACCGCCTTCTACCACCCATATAATAAAAAGAGGTTGGGGCTTGCCATAAGGGCAATAGGGTTGGGAAAATCATATAGGTGCTAGGGCTTGACGTGACTAGCCGATTGATCGGAGGGGGCCTCTCCGACCGCCCGTCTAGCCCAAGATAGGGCCAAAGTGGAGTATTGCATGTCATGAATTGCTCATCCACCTGGGCTCTATCCTTAAGCATCACGGGTCGCCACCCACGGCCAACAGGTGGCCCCATTGCGGGAGTCTTACCCCTCTGC
>CM042137.1:147816604-147833686 GCA_023376005.1 Doryteuthis pealeii
TATATATATATATATATATATATATATATGTAAGGTATCCAAAACTAGTAGGAAAGGATGATTTTACATGGGGTCTTCAAAATCTCACTGTATAATTATTGCGTGTTTTAGTAGGTGCAAATACAAGGATTTCTATAAGTCCCAAGAGAGAGCTCAATGTATAATAATCTATAATCTAGATTAAATACAGAGCAATATTTACCTTTGAAAGGAATGAAAAACTCAATAAACCATTATTCTGTAATAAATTTATTTCAACCAAAACTTAAAAGGCTTTTAGAAATTTTAATTTTAATATAAATTTAAATTTCTAAAAGCCTTTTAAGTTTTGGTCGAAATAAATTTATTACAGAATGACGGTTTATTGCATTTGTCCTTCCTTTCAAAGTTATATATATATATATAATATATATATATATATATATATATTGGATGACATTTGCAAATACTGATCCTAAATTAATAGCACTGGCTGCTTTGAAGTAGGATGGATAAACTGGGTGACACAAAACATCTAGAAAATAAATAAATAAATAAATAAATAAATGAACCAGCATGTCACAGTTTGGCATTTACTTTTGATAGGAAAAAGGTTATTGTTCAGGTGTTCTGAAAACAGATATATAAAGATTAGTTGAAGATACTTGGAAAACAGAAATTCAATAAATAGATATTTTACGGCACTAGGACATTATTCGTCATCTCTGTTATAGAATACCAACTGCTTTCAACATAAAATGAAAACAAAATTTTCTTACATATTAATTGGATCCCTATTACTTTTTAAGGTAGTATAGAAATCTTTTGGCGATCAGTACAGCTGATGGCATTGAGAGTGAGTGACAATGCTTGACCTCACTCTGACCTTGCTTTCTGGGGATAGAATCGTGAGAACGGAACCCCAATAGAAAGCCCCCTTCCGGTTTAAGGTGGGCAACTCAGTTAGTTGCAGTTAGTCAGTTGCAGAGTTAGAAGCTAGCAAGATGTGAGCTCACTGCATGGTTGTCTGGTCTGTGGATCCGGAATAAAGTAACATCAAAAGTAAATCGAAGTCTTGTTGTTAGTACTGAAAGCTAACAATGACACAAGGCTTCTGATAAGAAATGGTCCCCAACAGAACCAGACACGGAACCCCCAATAGAAGACCAGACCAAGATAGAAGCTAGAAGACTAGACGATCAGAAGACGGCCAGAAGAACAGACCAGAGTAAGACGTAAGAAGTATACAACGTATAGATATTTAGTGCCGTCAAAGAAAAGGCGCTACGTAACAAATATATCTATTTGGTACCGTGACGATGCCGCTACGTTACACTAGGACATTATTCGTCACCTCTGTTATAGAATACCAACTGCTTTCAACATAAAATGAAAACAAAATTTTCTTACAAAAAATGTTCTCCTGACGATGACCTAAAGTCGAAAGTAGTCGGAAATAATCAAAATATATAACACAAAGAAGTATTCATATTTTTCTCACCCCTTTTGTTTATATATATAGGGAATTTAGCAGACGGTCAAAAAATAGCAAGGCTCTCCTATTAAATGGATAGGAACTCTCTGGTGACCATGACATATATACCTATGTATATCAGTTAAAATTCCGCTTCGTGCTTGTATGGGCTGATAGCCGAGGGATTAAGAACTCTGACTGATAAACAATTCTATCACGGCTGGAAGTAGTCTGCGAAGTCTAGCCACACTGAGGAGACGTGATACATCGACACATGGTGCCTGTGGATGACTATAATATATATACATATAGTGTCCGAGTACTGCTTCACTGTTTCCGTAGGAGTAGTATTATTTCAGTAATTAATCCAAGGGTGCTCAATACTTCATAAAAATAGAGCTTCAATAATAATAATAATAATATAATTATTATTAAATAATTATGGATCTAACGTGCAATCATTCGATATGATCTATTCAGGGCTTTTTACATTATACTGGACTAATTTCAAACTTCTACTATTTCTGAGGTTTGGTTTGTTTTGTTTTATGGCATATCAACCTCAGTGGGTCATTTAATGCCGATAAAGTTTGAAATGAATTAATTCTTAATGGATAATACATTTTTTTATAAATACATTTTTCTATTTAACCCATTGATGGGACCCTAACAGGTACTACCAATCCGGGTCAGAGTGGACCAGGGAACAATGGTGATGAAGGGTTGCTCCACATTCCCCAAACTTCCAAAACTGGAACCTCACCATCAGATAGAGTTTAACGTCATTCCCAGGACATGTAGACCCTCAGCCACCGCCTTCTAGCACCCATATGATAAAAAGGGTTGGGGCTTGCCATAAGGGCAATAGGGTTGGGAAAATCATATGGGTGCTAGGACTTGACGTGACCAGCTGATTGATCAGAGGGGGCCTCTCCTATCCGTCTAGCCCAAGATAGAGTCAAAGTGGAGTATTGCATGTTATGAACTGCTCATCCACCTGGGCTCTATCCTTAAGCATCACGGGTCGCCACCACGGCCAACAGGTAGCCCATTGGGAGAGTCTTACCCCTCTGCAGAGGTGCAGTCGGTGCATTGAACGCCCAGTCTCTCTCTTTTACGGTGCAGTCGGTGCATCTAACGCCCCAGCCGACAGGCGCGGTACTATTTATGAAATATTTACTAAAACAAAGCATTTCGAAAAAAAGAAGAATTTATTATTTTTATGGTAAAGTCGACGTTCAATTCAAACGTTTTGGTTTATAATAAACATTCGTCAGGACAATAAAAAAGAATGGAAAAAAACATTGTTGAACAGACACACACACACACACATACACACACATGAACACACATGCACGTGAACGTGCGTAGAGAATTTGGAAGATATATGACACAAAGCAGAATGAACGATTACTAGCGACAGATCCAGTTACAGAAAACTCCTGTCGAAGAGATTTTTATCTCGAAATATTAAGAATAAATCAGAGGTTAACCGACAATACCATAGTTACCTTATTATTTTTTTACACTTGCATGGAATTGTCTTCAAAACCAACCACCCCAAATTTTTTTGTTTAAACATCGACTTTACCATCAAAAATTAATTCAATCTTTTTCGAATACTTTGTTTTTGTATTTCCTCCGCACACACACACTCAAACATACACACACACACACACACACACATATATATATATATTATATTATATATATATGTGTATGTTTGTGTGTGTATATATGTATCCGTATATATATTATATATTATATATATATATATATATATATATATATATAGAGAGAGAGAGAGAGAGAGAGAGAGAGAGAGAGAGAGAAGATAAATATATTTAAAAAATATATAGATAGATAGATAAAAAAATATATTAAAAAATATATAGATAGATAGATAGATAGATATATAAAAAATATATTTAAAAAAAATATAGATAGATACATATATAATATTATATATATATATAATATATTATAATATATATATATAACGAAGGCGTTATTCCCAGTATACTAAAAAAATTTTAATAGTTTTCTATTATTGTTATTTTATTTTGTATTTAATGATAATAGATAGAATACATATGTACATGGATAAACTCCTGGCCGAAACACGTGTCAGTAAAACAAAATAAAATAAAATCTATTTATCCGTTCAGCATTTTCTTTCTTTATTTTTCATTTCAACACACACACACACACACACACTACATACACCACACAAATTATATATGTATATGTATAATGTATGTAATATTATATATATATATATATATATATATAATATATATATGATGAATATTGAAATAATGATTGTTTGATGATAACAAGTTAATTTGTGCTTGTGTGAAGTGGTTGGTTGATTATATATAATATATATATTATATATATATATATATATATATCAACCCCTTCACACAAGCAGATGTGACACAAGGTCCATTAAGTAGCGGAGTTTAACCGATTAAATTTAGAAGGTTTCCTACACCTAGACTGGTTTCCTAACGAAGCTTAAAGAGCCAGTCTTCCCAAGTAATTATCCATAGCTTGAGGGAGAATAGTTGTATTCGTACCTTTCAAAGGTATGTGAATGAAACAGTCTCATCCAGGATTTGAACTCCGGTCGACGAGTCCATTTCCTACGACTCTAACCATTACACTACATGACTTCAATAGCAATATAGCTTAGATAAACATTTGCTGTGTCACGTGGCGCCTTTGTTGACGTCACTATCTCAGCAACGTCAAATGTGTGCACTGGTCACGAGTTATCCCTAAAAATTTTCATTCTATTCTTAATTCTTTATTTTTCATTCTATTCTTAATTCTTCATTTTTCATTCTATTCTTATTCTATAATTTTCATTCTATTCTTAATTCTATATTTTTCATTCTATTCTTAATTCTTATTTTTCATTCTATTCTTAATTCTATAATTTTCATTATTCAATTCTTCATTTTTATTCTATCTTAATTCTTTTAATTTCTTCTTTAATTCTTCATTTTTCATTCTATTCTTAATTCTATAATTTTCATTCTATTCTTAATTCTTATTTTCTTCTATTCTTAATTCTATATTTTTCATTCTATTCTTAATTCTTATTTTTCATTCTATTCTTAATTCTATAATTTTCATCTATTCTTAATTCTTTATTTTTCATTCTATTCTTAATTCTGTAATTTAATTCTATTCTTAATTCTTCATTTTTTCATTCTATTCTTAATTCTTTTTTTTCATTCTATTCTTATTCTATAATTTTCATTCTATTCTTAATTCTATATTTCATTCTATCTTATTCTTTATTTTTCATTCCATTCTTAGTTCTATAATTTCATTCTATTCTTAATTCTATATTTTTCATTCTATTCTTAATTCTTTATTTTTCATTCTATCTTCAATTCTATAATTTTCATTTATCTTATTCTATATTTCATCTTTCTTAATTCTTAATTTCATTCTATTCTTAATTCTATAATTCATCTATCTTAATCTTCATTCATTCTATTCTTAGTTCTATAATTTTCATTCTTTCTTAATTCTATATTTTTCATTCTATTCTTAATTCTTTATTTTCATTCTCGTCTTATTTCTAATTTTCATTCTTATTCTTAATTCTATATTCATTCTATTCTTAATTCTATATTTTCATTCTATTCTTAATTCTATTAATTTTCATTCTATTCTTAATTCTTTATTTTCATTCTATTCTTAATCTTAATTTTCATTCTATCTTAATTTTTTCATTCTATTCTTAATTCTAAATTCTTTCTATTCTTAATTCTATAATTTTCATCTATTCTTAATTCTTAATTTTCATTCTATTCTTTATTCTTCATTTTTCATTCTATTCTAATTCTTTATTTTTCATTTCTATTCTTAATTCTTATTTATTTCATTCTATTCTTAATTCTTTTATTTTCATTCTATTCTTAATTCTTTATTTTCATTTATTCTTATTCTTCTTAATTCTTTATTATCATTCTATTCTTATTCTTTATTTTTCATTCTATTCTTAATTCTTTATTTATCATCTATTCTTAATTCTTTATTTCATTCTATTCTTAATTCTTTATTTTTCATTCTATTCTTAGTTCTATAATTTTCATTCTATCTTAATTCTATATTTTTCATTCATTCTTAATTCTATTTTTCATTCTGTTCTTATTCTATAATTTCATTCTATTCTTAATGCTATAATTTTCATTCTAATCTTAATTCTTTATTTTCATTCTATTCTTAATTCTGTAATTTTAATTCTATTCTTAATTCTTCATTTTTTCTCTATTCTTAATTCTTCATTTTTCATTCTATTCTTAATTCTTATATTTTCAATCTATTCTTAATTCTATAATCATTCTATTCTTAATTCTTATTTTTCATTCTATTCTTAATTCTGTAATTTTTATTCTTCTTAATTCTTCATTTTTCATTCTATTCTAATTCTTTTTTTTCATTCTATTCTTATTCTATAATTTTCATTCTATTCTTATTCTATAATTTTCATTCTATTCTTAATTCTTACTTCATTCTATTCTTAGTTCTATAATTTTCATTCTATTCTTAATTCTATATTTTTTTCATTCATTCTTAATTCTTTATTTTCATTCTATTCTTAATTCTATAATTTTCATTCTATTCTTAATTCTTTATTTTTCATTCTATTCTTAGTTCTTATATTTTCATTCTATTCTTAATTCTTTATTTCATTCAATTCTTAGTTCTATAATTTTCATTCTATTCTTAATTCTATATTTTTTCATTCTATTCTAATTCTATTTTTCATTCTATTCTTAATTCTATAATTTTCATTCTATTCTTAATTCTATATTTTCATTCTTTCTTAATTCTTATAATTTTCATTCTATTCTTAATTCTATAATTTTCATTCTATTCTTAATTCTTTTTTTCATTCATATCTATTAGTTCTATAATTTTCATTCTATTCTTAATTCTATATTTTCATTCTATTCTTAATTCTTTATTTTTCATTCTCGTCTTAATTCTATAATTTTCATTCTATTCTTAATTCTATATTTTCATTCTATTCTTAATTCTATAATTTCATTCATTCTTAATTCTTTATTTTCATTCTATTCTTAATTCTTATTTTTCATTCTATTCTAATTTTATTTTTCATTCTATTCTTAATTCTATAATTTTCATTCTATTCTTAATTCTATAATTTTCATTCTATTTTAATTCTGTAATTTTCATTCTATTCTTTATTCTTCATTTTTCATTCTATTCTTAATTCTTTATTTTTCATTCTATTCTTAATTCTTTATTATTCATTCTATTCTTAATTCTTTTTATTTTCATTCTATTCTTAATTCTTTATTTTCATTCTATTCTTAATCTTATTTTCATTCTATTCTTAATTCTTTATTTCATTCTATTCTTAATTCTTTATTATTCTTTTCTTAATTCTTTATTATCATTCTATTCTTAATTCTTTATATCATTCTATTCTTATTCTTTATTTTCATTCTATTCTTAATTCTTTATTTATTTCTTTATTCTTATTCTTTATTTTTCATTCTATTCTTAATTCCTTATTTTTCATTCTATTCTTAGTTTATAATTTTCATTCTATTCTTAATTCCTATTTTTCATTCTATTCTTAATTCTTTATTTTTCATTCTATCTTAATTCTATAATTTTCATTCTATTCTTAATTCTATAATTTTTCTATTCTTAATTCTTTATTTTTCATTCTATTCTTAATTCTGTAATTTAATTCTATTCTTAATTCTTCAATTTTCATTCTATTCTTAATTCTTTATTTTCATTCTATTCTTAATTCTATATTTTCAATCTATTCTTAATTCTATATTTTCATTCTATTCTTAATCTTTATTTTTCATTCTATTCTTAATTCTTATTTTTTCATTCTAGTCTTAATTCTATAATTTTCATTCTATTCTTAATTCTATTTTCATTCATTTTAATTCTATAATTTTCATTCTATTCTTAATTCTTTATTTTTCATTCTATTCTTAATTCTTAATTTTTCATTCTATTCTTAATTTTATTTCTCATTCTATTCTTAATTCTATAATTTTCATTCTATTCTTAATTCTATAATTTTCATTCTATTCTTAATTCTTATTTTCATTCTATTCTTAATTCTTTATTTTCATTCTATTCTTTATTCTTCATTTTTCATTCTATTCTTAATTCTTTATTTTTCATTTTATTCTTAATTCTTTATTTTTCATTCTATTCTTAATTCTTTTTTTTATATTAGATTTAAATTTATTAGATTCTTCGCTTTTCCAACAAAATACCTCGGACACTCATGAACCATGAAACATGTGAAAAACGCACTGGTCACGAATTTATCTCCGTAGTCACTTACGTCTCGACCTAGGACTTACAAGTATATCAACAACATGGGTGTAATGACGATCGTTAGGGGTTTACCCTCTTCTTGTAGCAGCAGTCAGGTCGCGTACTAAGTTTGCAGGTTTATATCAAAGACATATTGTCATCTTTGTGTTTAGAACTGGCACCCGTTCGTAGGCAAATGGCCGTTGATTGTCCCTGGTCTTGCTTATCCACCGAATACTTATTTCTGATGAGTGTCGTCACTTCAGCTAAATAAGGACCATTCCAATCTTATTATAAGAAAAGAAAGGAAAGAAAAGGACATGTTGCGCAGAAAAATATAATAAGAAAGAAATAAAGTAAGAAAGAGACTAGGGAAATATATAGAGAGGGGCTGAGCGCGCGAAAGCGATAACGCTAATCTGTTCAATCGAACATAATGAAAAGAAGGAGAGATAGATAGATAGATAGATAGAGAGAGAGAGAGAGAGGGGGTTAATCGAGTTTATTATACTTTTTACATATTGAACTATCTAGCCATAGCTCTTAAATACACCTATCAAGAGTTGTAAATTAAATTATCATACCGGTATATCCACAGGCCGCTAGATATGATTATTTTACGAATTAAAATCTATTTGTTTGTTGTTTCTTTATTTGGGGGCATATCAACCTTGTGTGGTTATGTAGTACCAAAGTAATCATTGGAGAAAAAACAGTAGTGGTACCATTTAACCCATAGCTGGTAGTATGCGGGGTTCCTACCACTTTCAAGTGTATTAGTCTGAAAGTAACTAAAAGCCTAGGCACTGGCAAAATGAGTCTAAAATGCGTTTTTGACAAAATGACTTTAGCCCCCCCCCTACAGAAAATAATTTACCACAAATCAGGGATTATCGCATTTTACTGAAATTTTCCGTGTTTATTTATCAATGAATGATCTTTAAAATACATTATCTATTTATTCAAAACTTCTGTTCTTTTTTCAGGTCACTTAATTTTGACCCCACCCTTACTTTGGGAGTGTAAAATATTGGCGAGTTGGTCCTTGATTGATACTAATACAGTAGAAAATAAAAAGATAAAAGACCGAAGTTGTAAATAGAAGAAAAAAATTCAAGTGGAATATTTTATAGAAATAAGTACGAAAATCGGAAAATAAAATGTTAAAAAATAATAAATAATTAATTTTTGGAGATTTCTTTTTTACTCATTTCGTAATTATTTAATTGGCTATGATAGCCAATTAATAATTATCGAAATGAGTAAAAAAGAAATCTCCAAAAATTAATTATTTATTATTTTTAACATTTTATTTTCCGATTTTCGGTACTTATTTTCTAATAAAAATATTCCACTGAAATTTTTTCTATAAAAGAAAAAGATTATGCATCGATATTTTTTCTGTTTAAAATGGGAGGGCCTAATTTTCAATAGAGTTTTTCTTCAAAACGTATACTTGACTGACTAAAATAAGGTTTGCATTAAATAGATATTTATTTCTAGAATCTAAAAATATAACATTTTAAACTTAAAATCCGAATATTTTTATTTTAAATGAATTTATATATATTTTCATAGCAAACATACTAAATTAAAGTTTTGAAATAAATAACTGATGCATTATAAAAATTCATTAATTGATAAATCAATACTGAAAATTCATTAAAATCGGATAATTACCTGATTTTTGGTAATTTTTTTTGCAATCGGCGAATGTTATATTAAAATTGTAAACAAGCGCTTAAAACCCTTGATAAAGAGACAGAATGGCAGATCGCGTCGAAAATTGACCAAATAAATCCCTTAATGTATTAAAAATAACTGCATTTAATGATATTTTTCTTTTTTTTAATGATGGTTATTTATGTTTACTACTTATCGATTTAGACAAAAGTTTGACCTTAAGATAATAGATTTAATTATTTTAATTCGCTTTTAAAACTCGTAGTATCCGATTTTTTTGCCAAGACAATAATAGCCAGACTAAATTCGAACTTGTTTACTACGATGTCACGTTAACCACGGTGAATGAACTTCACTCGGTTGCAAAGAAACTTGAATAAAATGCTAACGTTTTTCACAGGATTTACAATAATAAATAATAATGCAGAAATGTCAACTTCCAAATTTCAATGGAATATTGATCTTGCGAAACGAATTGAAATAAAAAGTAATAAAATTGAAAATAGAAAATAGTGAAGATAAAATTTCAAAACCGCTTCAGAGATTCTTATTGATTGAAATTCATTTTTTCCTATTTTAATGGCATTATTTATTATCTATATATTTTATATCAAATTTCTGGTCAATTGTTCTGTCAAACAGGAGATAGATATAAACAGACCGAGTTAGATAGATAGATAGATAGATAGGAATATAATTAGATGTGATTGATAGGAATAGAATGAGATAGATAGATAGAAATACAAAAGAGATAGATAGAATATAAGGAGAGAGTAAATAGATATATAGATAAGAATAGAATGAGACAGGAATAGGAGATAGATAGATAGATAGATAGATAATGATGAATTGTTTTGAATAGTTAGTTGGTTGGTTGGGTTTTACGGCAAGTAAACCCATTGGGTTATTCAATACGAATGCGTTTGGTTTGGTTTGGTTTTTTTACGGCATATCAACCGCGGGGGTCAATTAATGCCATAAAGTTTTGAACTAAATAATTCTTAATGGATACACACTTTTTTAAATAAATACATTTTCTATTGAACCCATAGATGGGACCCTAACATGGTACTACCACTCCGGATCAGAGTGGACCAGGAGCAGTGTAATGAAGGGTGCTCCACATTCCCCAAACCTCCAGAACTGGAACCTCACCATCAAATAGAGTTTAACGTCATTCTCAGGACCTGAAGACCCGCAGCCAACGCTTTCTAGCACTATATGATAAAAGGGGCTTGCCATAAGGGCAATAGGTTGGGCAATCATATAGGTGCTATGTGCCTGATGTGGCCAGCCGATTGATCGGCGGGGCCTCTCGACCGCCGGTCTAGCCTGAGTAGGTCTATGTGAGTGTTGCAGTCATGGACTGCTCATCCACCAAGACTCCGTCCTTAAGCATCACGGGTCGCCATCCACAGCCAACAGGTGGCCCCATTTGGGTGAGTCTTACCCCTCTGCAGAGGTGCAGTCGGCTGCATTCTAACGCCCCAGTCGACAGGGATTGATTTGAATGGGAGTTAGATAGATAGAATGATAGATAACTAGGAATAGAAGGAGATAGATAGATAGATAGATAGAGTGATAAATAACTAGGATAGAAGGAGATAGATAGATAGATAGATTGATAAATAACTAGAATAGAAGGAGATAGATAGATAGATAGATTGATAGATAACTAGGAATAGAAGGAGATAGATAGATAGATAGATAGGTAGATAACAGGAATAGAAGAAGATAGATAGATTAGAGATAGATAGATAGATAGATAGATAACTAGGAATAGGAAGGAGATAGATAGATAGATAAGATAGATAACTAGGAATAGAAGGAGATAGATAGATAGATAGAAATATGATAACTAGGAATAGAAGGAGATAGAGATAGATAGAATGATAGATAACTAGGAATAGAGAGATACATAGATAGATAGAATGATAGTAACTAGGAATAGAAGGAGATAGATGAGATGATAAATAACTAGATAGGAGATACATAGATAGATGATGAAATAACTAGATAGAAGGAGATACAAGATAGATAGATGATAGATACTAGAATAGAAGGAGATAGATGATAGATAGATAGATGAAGATAACTAGGAATAGAGAGATAGATAGCTAGAGGATAACTAGGAATAGAAGGAAGATAGATAGATAGATAGATAACTATAGGAATAGAAGAGATAGATAGATAGATTGATAGATAACTAGGAATAGAAGGAGATAGATAGATAGATTGATAGATAACTAGGAATAGAAGGAGATAGATGAGATAGATAGATAGATAGATAGTAACTAGGAATAGAAGGAGATAGATAGATAGATTGATGAATAGTAACTAGGAATAGAAGGAGATAGAATGAGATTGATAGATACTAGGAATAGAAGGAGATAGATAGATTGATAGATAACTAGGAATAGAAGAGAAGAGGAGATAGATAGCTAGATAGATAGATAGATAACTAGGAATAGAAGGAGATGGATAGATAGATAGATTGATAGATAATAGGAATAGAAGGAGATAGATAGATAGATAGATAGATAACTAGGAATAGAAGGAGATAGATAGATTAGATAGATGATAGATAGATAAACTAGGAATAGAAGGAGTAGATAGATAGATAGATTGATAGATAACTGGATAGAAGAGATAGATAGATAGATAGATAGATAGATAACTAGGAATAGAAGAAGATAGATAAGATAATAGATAGAGAGATAGATAGATAGATATGATAGATAACTAGGAATAGAAGGATAGATGATAGATAGATTGATAGAACTAGGAATAGAAGAGATAGATAGATAGATAGATTGATAGATAATAGGAATAGAAGGAGATAGTAGAAGATAGATAGATAGATAGATAATAACTAGGAATAGAAGGAATAGATAGATAGATAGATAGATAATAGGAATAGAAGGAGATAGATAGATAGATAGATAGATAACTAGGAGATAGATAGACTAGATAGATAGATAGATAGATAGATAGATAATAGATAACTAGGAATAGAAGAGATAGATAGATTGATATATTGATGATTACTGGAATAGAATGAAAGAAGGAATAGAATGCCTGTTTTTTGTTGTTTTTTTTTTGTTTTTGACAGACCCTCTTCATCTTACTCAAAGTTTTGTGCAAGTGCTTTCACTGTGATTTCTGTCATTTTCATCGCAATTGTTCCTCTTGTAGACTAGATATGTCAAACTCCTTTTTTTTAGTACCAGCCTGCTCTTTGTCGACGTAACAAATATCTTTTTTTAAATCCTGACCGTATTTAGCATTTTATCAAATAGAATATGAAATGAGATTGTCACTAGACCAGCAGATGGTCTGCAAGACAACTTTGCTATTACCCTATAATATCCGCTCTAAAGCAATGCCTAGTTATAATTGCGTTAAAATATGACAATTAACGTAACTGTGGAATTTAACAGTATGATAATTTAGTTATTACAACGTTTGATGTGTATACTTAGAGCTACTGCAATTCTTTAAATATTCAATATGTAAAAAAACAATGATCCTGATTTAACTCTTTCTCACTCTTTTTATCTTTCCTTTCTTTTCATCTTTCCATTTATGTTCTTGATTGAAACAGATAGCCGTTATCACTTCAGCTCGCTCACCCTATTTCTATATTTCCCTACTCTCTTCTTTTTCCTCCTTCTTTCTTTCTTTCTGTTATATTGTTTTTTGAGTAGCATGTTCCGTTTCTTCCCATTCTTTCTTTATTAATACAATGAATGGTCCATTATTTAGTTGTGGTGACGACACTCATAAGAATTCGGCGGATAAGCAACACTAGATAATCATGATTTACATTTTTCTGTATTTCATCTTGGACGGTCTCATTTTACCAGATTGTGTTGCAAGATGATACGGTCGGTACGTTTTAGGAACACGAGTATTGATATATAGATAAACAATGGTTTCTCATTGAGAAAAGTAGTTGAACATAAAGGGGGGGAGACTATGCGCTGTTAATTGATGTGTCAATTATGCACGGAAAGGTTTTCAGCAAAAATATGTGTTCTGTGACATATCGTTGGGGGGAGTGCATAGTCCAAAAAGAATAAATAATAAAAAGAGATAGGAAGATATTGATATACGAATGAGACAAAAAGATGATTATTCCTGTTATTGTTGTTTAGAGTATTTAATAGATAGGCGTTAGTTACTGTACGTATATATAATATATATATTATATATATATTATATATATTATATATATTATATATATATTGTAAACACGGTTTGTTTGGAATGGCTTTTTGCGACAATTTTTGGGAGAATAGTGCTTATTGGAGTCGTAGCTAATTTTGAAAATTAATTAATTATAATGAATTAGGCGGAATACCTATTAAATGTATGGCTAAACAAATCAGAGAAAAATGATTTTCTCGATTTGTTTAGCCATACATTTAAATAGGTATTCCCGCCCTAATTCATTATTAATTAATTAATTTTCAAAATTAGGTACGACTCCAATTAAGCATATATATACTATATATATATTATATAATATTATATATATACTAGAGAGAGAGAGAGAGAGAGATTTCCAGTCGGATGATAGTATCATTTCAGTAGCAGCAGACCGTAGACATAGCCAGGGACCCACATAAGTGAAGCCAGTCTTAGTCTTATAACAACTTCTTGCCAGTGACATAATTACCACAAACTGCACAAGTGTCACAACTTCCTCTTCCATCAGCGTCCTATTAACAGACTTTGTGTTTTGTTTTCTTTTAATCCTTGTGACCTGTCCTTGACTCGTGCCTTCGAATCGGCCAGCACAGAACATCACAACGTTGGGGTCTGGACATTTTGCAATGAACGGTGCAGGAGTGCAGACCAGGTTTCTCACAGTTAGAAGAGAATGGAAAAGTTTAAGGATGAATCAGTGTAGCCACATGGCATGTTTGATGGGACGTAGATGAGACATGGCGAAGTGAGAGAGAGGAGGAGTTGGAATGTTGAATTCAGTTTGGATTTATGCGTCGAGAGTCCGGTAGAATGCTTGAGAGGGTTAGACATGAACTTATACTCTCGCAGTTGTGACTATTTGGGGAAGTGGCCTTGTGTATTACTAGAACTCTGAATGGCAGATATCACTCAGCACCTCAAAGCTGGTTCCCGACTCCGAACTTCATAGAACTGCTCGTCAACTGCACAGCAGGCCCAGCAGCCCGCAGCCAGGTATTCCAGCCTCTCCAAATGTAGTATAAGTATACACATTTTCTACTATCAACACATGATCACTCCATTCCTCTGAGTGCCAGAATGTAACAAATGTTGACACGTCATCTCTCCATCCCAAATGAAAGCGTAACACAAAAGTAGAGTCTTTACGAATATAAGGTCTCATAAAAAATATCTCAATCAATAAACAACAATTGAGTGGAAGCCATTTGCTGCAAGAATCTCTACTCGAACAAAACAAAAAAGGAATTGAGAAAAAGACTATCAACCCACAAATTCCTGATTTAAAATGAAAAGTGAAATGTAGACTAATTAACTAAGATTCCAGGGTGTATTGTCGGTATCCATCCGGACAGCGAGGGAGTCTATCCCTTTCTTAGCCAGCTACCAGAAAAAACTGTTTTTCTTTTGCTGGGGTAGAGCGTCGCACCTACCGTCAGATCAGATTACGCAATCTGTGCTACTTATGCACTTTAGTTGTGGGGATTGGGATCGAACTGGACCTTGAGTTTCTTAGGTACGGGTGCTCTACCAACTGAGCCAAACCGGCCCCTTAGAGGCTAGTGCTAGTAAAACCTAGAATGTTAAAGGCATAAGTATTGTACCAAACCCACAGTAGTATGTTATTCCTTTGAAGAAAACCAGGTCACATCTGTGACAGGAGACAATAATAACCAACACCTGGTTTGTATTAACACAATATAATACCTATAAAAATACTAGTAGAATATGCATCCTTAACGCTAAGGATTTAAGAAATTAGACAGACTACAGAAATTAATAAAGAACTCATATATAAAGATTACATTTATTTCAATTATATTTTAATTGGTTTCTTTATAAAATCATTCAGAGGATTGATTTTTGATACTTTGCAGAATAAACAATATATTATCCAAGTATATATTTATTACACCAAGTAATTATTTATTAAACCCATTTTTGGTAAAAACCAGATGCAAATTAACCACACCATATATTATGTAAACCTTTATTTCTTAGTGATATATAAGACATATATTGCAGATTTTAAACGCACTAATAAAATGGGCTGTTTTGAAGCAAATCTAACTCAGATTTTCATAGAGACCTCTTGGATAAATAAGATTTATGTATGTATCAATGATTTTTACATAAATTAACACTCATTGGTGAAATTTTACAGACAGACACCCAATCTAGATTATAATTGATTAGATATATTATAGATTAAAAATGAATGGGACTCAGTTTTTAGACCTGAGTGCATTGATCGGCAAGGGGCTCCTTAATAATCAACATGAGTGACTGGGTCGGTATCCTGCGAATGTTGCCTATTCTAATTCTAAGTACACAAACACAAATACAAAACAATTATGCACCTCGAGAGACATCAGAGAAAATATGGACTAGAGAAGATAACATGAATGTAATCCTCTATTATCAGAAAAGGATTGATAGAAATTTGAAAAGAAGTTGTGTTAATTTCTATACCAAGCAAAGACTTGGCAGATCCAAGCAAACCATAACCAAAACGAGGGCACATTACCATTCCAAAGGAACCCTGACCGGAGAAATGTTGGCTGGATTCTAATTTAGGGTCGAAAATTTAACAGAAGGTGTGTTTGGTGGTACCCAATGACAGTTTAACTACAGTCTATGACATTAACATGCGATTGGGTTACAGTTTTAGGATTGAGGTTGTTGTTAATTACGTATTGCTTAAAAAATAAACAACAAAAAACAAAACAACATTACTATACATTTATAAATGTTTTTTTAAACTAAGTTAATTGAAAATACATTCAATACTAAACACAACAATCTGTCTCAATAATAGATTCAATAATTAATTCAATGGTTAATTAAAGTTATGTAATATGATTTTTGTTGTTTATCTTTTTAAGTATACGTAATAAAAACACCATAATCCCCTAAACCGTATACCCAATTCGCAAAATGTTAATTCATAATAATAATAAACTAAGAGGATTTTGAATAATATCACAGATTGATAATTTAATTATTATAAAGTTTCATTATGTTACTTTAACAGCTATTGCAAATAGTTCAATGTGTAACAAATATAATAATATTGATTTAATTCTCTCTCTCTTCTCACTTTACTTCTGTCTTTCTTTTTTCACTTGTCATGGCGTTCGATTGAACAGATTAGAATATCGCTTTCGCGCACTATCCCTCTCCAATCGTTCCCTTACTCTCTTTTTTCGTTCTTATTATAATCTTCTTATCTGTAGCATGCCCCTTTTCTTCCCCATATTTCTTTATAAGTATAACGGAATGGTCCATTCTTTAGCTGAGGAACGACACTCATGGAAATAAGATTTGATTGGTAGGCCACACCAGATATCATATTACATTTTGCATTTATCTTGGACGATTTGACGGACTTCTCTCTT
>CM042137.1:147833696-147902188 GCA_023376005.1 Doryteuthis pealeii
GAGGAGATGAATAACTAGGAATAGATAGAATAGATAGATAGATAACTAGATCAGAAGGAGATAGATAGATAGATAGACTAACTAGGAATAGAAGGAGATAGATAGATATGATAGATAACCTGGTCACGAAGGAGCTAGATAGATAACGATTAGATAGATAGATAGATACACTCAGGATAGAAGGAGACTAAGATAGAATTGATAATAACTAGAATGAAGGAGATAGATAGATGATATATAACTAGGATAGAAGGAGATAGATAGATAGATGATAGATAACTAGGAATAGACAGAGATAGATGATAGATAGATAACTAGGAAATAGAAGGGATAGATAGATAGATAATAGATAGATAACTAGGAATAGAAAAGGAAGATAGATAGATTGATAGATAATAGGAATAAGGAGATGATAGATAGATAGAATAATCACTAGAGAAGGAGATAGATATATAGATGATATATTGATAGAATAACTAGATAGAAGGAGATAGATAGATAGATAGATATAGATAACTAGGAATAGAAGAAGATAGATAAGATAGATGAGATAACTAGAATAGAAGGAGAATAGATAGATAGATAGATATAATAGATGGAATGAGATAAGATAGATGATAGATAACTAGGAATAGAAGGAGATAGATAGATAGATAGATAACTAGGAATAGAAGGAGAATAGATAGATTAGATAGATAGAATAGATAGATAAAGGAAGAAGGAGATAGATAGATAGATAGATAGATAGATAACTAGGAATAGAAGGAGATAGATAGATAGATAGATAGATAAAATAGGAATAGAAGGAGATAGATAGATAGATAGATAATAGGAATAGAAGGAGATAGATAGATAGATAGATAGATAGATAACTAGGAATAGAAGGAGATAGATAGATAGATAGATAGATAGATAGATAGATAGATAACTAGGAATAGAAGGAGATAGATAGATAGATAGATAGATACTAGGAATAGAAGGAGATAGATAGATAGATAGATACTAGGAATAGAAGGATAGATAGATAAGATAGATAGATAGATAACTAGGAATAGATAGGAGAGATAGATAGATAGGAATAGAAGGAGATAGATAGATAGATAGATAACTAGGAATAGAAGGGAGATAGATAGATAGATAGATGATAGATAACTAGGAAAAGAAGAGATAGATAGATAGATAGATGATAGATAACTAGGAATAGAAGGAGATAGATAGATAGATAGATAGATTGATAGATAACTAGGAATAGAAGGAGATAGATAGATAGATAGATAACTAGGAATAGAAGGAGATAGATAGATAGATAGATAGATAGATAGATAGATACTAGGAATAGAAGGAGATAGATAGATAGATAGATAGATAATAGGAATAGAAGGAGATAGATAGATAGATAGATAGATAGATAGATAGGATAGAGATAGATAGATAGATAACTAGAATAGAAGGAGATAGATAGATGATAGATATAGATAGATAACTAGGAATAGAAGGAGATAGATAGATAGATAGATAGATAGATAACTAGGAATAGAAGGAGATAGATAGATAGATAGATAGATAGATAATAGGATAGAATAGATAGATAGATAGATAGATAGACTAGGATAGAAGGAGATAGATAGATAGATAGATAGATAACTAGGAATAGAAGGAGATAGATAGATATAGATAGATAGATAGATAACTAGGAATAGAAGGAGATAGATAGATAGATAGATAGGAATAGATAGATAGATAGATGATAGATAACTAGAATAGATAGATAGATAGATATAGATAACTAGAATAGAAGGAGATAGATAGATAGATAGATATAGATAACTAGAATAGAAGGAGATAGATAGATAGATAGATAATAACTAGGAATAGAAGATAGATAGATAGATAGATAGATAGATAGATAGAATAGATAGATACGATTACTGGAATAGAATGAAAGAGGAATAGAATGCCTGTTTTTTGTTGTTTTTTTTTTTTTGTTTTTGACAGACCTCTTTCATCTTACTCAAAGTTTTGTGCAAGTGCTTTCACTGTGATTTCTGTCATTTTCATCGCAATTGTTCCTCTTGTAGACTAGATATGTCAAACTCCTTTTATTTAGTACCAGCCTGCTCTTTGTCGACGTAACAAATATCTTTTTTTTAAAAATCCTGACCGTATTTAGCATTTTATCACAATAGAATATGAAATGAGATTGTCACTAGACCAGCAGATGGTCTGCAAGACAACTTTGCTATTACCCCATAATATCCGCTCTAAAGCAATGCCTAGTTATAATTGCGTTAAAAATATGACAATTTAACGTAACTGTGGATATTTAACAGTATGATAATTTAGTTATTACAACGTTTGATGTGTATACTTAAGAGCTACTGCAATTTTTAAATATTCAATATGTAAAAAACATAATGATCCTGATTTAACTCTTTCTCACTCTTTTTATCTTTCCTTCTTTTCATCTTTCCATTATGTTCGATTGAAACAGATTAGCGTTATCACTTCAGCTCGCTCACCCTATTTCTATATTTCCCCTACTCTCTTTTTTTCCTTCTTTCTTTCTTTCTTTCTTGTTATATTGTTTTTTGAGTAGCATGTTCCGTTTCTTCCCATTCTTTCTTTATAATAACAAATGAATGGTCCATTATTTAGTTGTGGTGACGACACTCATAAGAATTCGGCGGATAAGCAACACTAGATAATCATGATTTACATTTTTTGTATTTCATCTTGGACGGTCTCATTTTTAACCAGATTGTGTTGCAAGATGATAACGGTCGTACGTTTTAGGAACACGAGTATTGATATATAGATAAACAATGTTTCTCATTGAGAAAGTAGTGTAACATAAAGGGGGGGACTATGCGTGTTAACTGATGTGTCAATTAGCACGGAAAGGTTTTCAGCAAAAATATGTGTCTGTGACAATATCGTTGGGGGGAGTGCATAGTCCAAAAAGAATAAATGAATAAAAAGAGATAGGAAGATATTTGATATACGAATGAGACAAAAAGATGATTTATTCCTGTTTATTTGTTGTTTAGAGTATTTAATTTAGAGTAGGCGTTTAGTTACGTGTACGTATATATATATATATATATATATATATATATATATATATATATATATATATATATTGTAAACACGGTTTGTTTGGAATGGCTTTTTGCCGACAATTTTTTGGGAGAATAAGTGCTTAATTGGAGTCGTAGCTAATTTTGAAAATTAATTAATTAATAATGAATTAGGCGGGAATACCTATTTAAATGTATGGCTAAACAAATCGAGAAAAATGATTTTTCTCGATTTGTTTAGCCATACATTTAAATAGGTATTCCCGCCTAATTCATTATTAATTAATTAATTTTCAAAATTAGGTACGACTCCAATTAAGCATATATATATATATAATATAATATATATATATATATATATATATAGAGAGAGAGAGAGAGAGAGATTTCCAGTCGGGATGATAGTATCATCAGTAGCAGCAGACGTAGACATTAGCCAGGGACCCACATAAGTGAAGCCAGTCTTAGTCTTATAACAACTTTCTTGCCAGCTGACATAGATTACCACAAACTGCACAAGTGTCACAACTTCCTCTTCCATCAGCGTCCTATTAACAGACTTTGTGTTTTGTTTTCTTTTAATCCTTGTGAACCTGTCTCTGACTCGTGCCCTTCGAATCGGCCAGCACAGAACATCACAACGTTGGGGTCTGGACATTTTGCAATGAAGGTGCAGGAGTGCAGACCAGGTATTCTCACAGTTAGAAGAGAATGGAAAAGTTTAAGGATGAATCAGTGTAGCCACATGGCATTGTTTGATGGGACGTAGATGAGACATGGCGAAGTGGGAGAGAGGAGGAGTTGAGAATGTTGAATTCAGTTTGGATTTATGCGTCGAGAGTCCGGTAGAATGCGTTGAGAGGGTTAGACATGAACTTATACTCTCGGCAGTTGTGACTATTGGGGAAGTGGCCTTGTGTTATTACTAGAAACTCTGAATGGCAGATATCACTCAGCACCTCAAGCTGGTTTCCCGACTCCGAACTTCATAGAACTGCTCGTCAACTGCACAGCAGCCCAGCAGCCCAGCAGCCAGTATTCCAGCCTCTCCAAATGTAGTATAAGTATACACACATTTCTACTATCAACACATGATCACTCCATTCCTCTGAGTGCCAGAATGTAACAAATGTTGACACGTCATCTCTCCATTCCCAAATGGAAAGCGTAACACAACAGTAGAGTTTTACCGAATATAAGGTCTCATAAAAAAATATCTCAATCAATAAACAACAATTGAGTGGAAGCCATGTTGCTGCAAGACATCTCTACTCGAACAAAAACAAAAAAGGAATTGAGAAAAAAGACTATCAACCCACAAATCCTGATTAAAATGAAAAGTGAAATGTAGACTAATAAACTAAAGATTCCAGGGTGGGCTATTGTCGGTATCATCCGGACAGCGAGGGAGTCTATCCCCTTTTCGTTAGCGCTAGACCAGAAAAAACTGTTTTTCTTTTGCTGGGGTAGAGCGTCGCACCTACCGTCAGATCAGATTACGCAATCTGTGCTACTTATGCACTTAGTTGGTGGGGATTGGGATCGAACCTGGAACCTTGAGTTTCTTAGGTGGGTGCTCTACCAACTGAGCCAAACCGGCCCCTTAGAGGCTAGTGCTAGGTTAAAACCTAGAAATGTTAAAGGCATAAGTATTTTGTTACCAAACCCACAGTAGTATGTTATTCCTTTGAAGAAAACCAGGTCACATCTGTGACAGGAGCACATAATAACCAACACCTGTGTTTGGTATTAACACAATATAATACCTATTAAAAATACTAGTAAGAATATGCATCCTTAACGCCTAAGGATTTAAGAAATTAGACAGACTACAGAAATTAAATAAGAACTCATATATAAAGATTACATTTATTTCAATTATATTTTAATTGGTTTCTTTATAAAATCATTCAGAGGATTGATTTTGATACTTTGCAGAATAAAACAATAATATTATCCCAAGTATTATTTATTACACCAAGTAATTATTTATTAAACCCAGTTTTGGTAAAACCAGTATGCAAATTAACCACACCATATATTATGTAAACCTTTATTTCTTAGTGATATATAAGACATATTGCAGGATTTTAAACGCACTAATAAAATGGGCTGTTTTGAAGCAAATCTAACTCAGATTTTCATAGAGACCTCTTGGATAAATAAGATTTATTGTATGTATCAATGATTTTTACAATAAATTAAACACTCATTGGTGAAATTTTACAGACAGACACCCAATCTAGATTATAATTGATTAGTATATATTATAGATTAAAATGAACATGGGACTCAGTTTTTAGACCTGAGTGTCATGATCGGCAAGGGGCTCCCTTAATAATCAACATGAGTGACTGGGTCGGTATCCTGCGAATGTTGCCTATTCTAATTCTAAGTACACAAACAAATACAAAACAATTATGCACCTGAGAGACATCAGAGGAAAATATGGACTAGAGAAGATAACATGAATGTAATCCTCTATTATCAGAAAAAGATTGATAGAAATTTGAAAAGAAGTTGTTAATTTCTATACAAGCCAAAGACTTGCAGACCAAGCAAACCATAACCAAAACGAAGGGCACATTACCATTCCAAAGGAACCCTGACCGGAGAAATGTTGGCTGACTTCTAATTTAGGTCGGAAAATTAAAACAGAAGGTGTTTTGGTGGTACCCAATGACAGTTTAACTACAGTCTATGAATTAACATTTTGCGAATTGGGTTACAGTTTTAGGGGATTGAGGTTGTTGTTAATTACGTATTGCTTAAAAAAATAAACAACAAAAAACAAAACAAATTACTATACATTTATAAATGTTTTTTTTTAAACTAAGTTTAATTGAAATAATACATTGCAATACTAACACAAACAACTGTCTCAATAATAGATTCAATAATTAATTTCAATGGTTAATTAAATGTATAGTAATATGGATTTTTTGTTGTTTATCTTTTTAAGTAATACGTAATTAAAAACAACCATAATCCCCTAAAACCGTAACCCAATTCGCAAAATGTTAATTCATAATAATAATAAAAACTAAGAGGACTTTTGAATATATCACAGATTGATAATTTAATTATTATAAAGTTTCATATGTTTACTTAACAGCTATTGCAAATAGTTCAATGTGTAAAAAATATAATAATATTGATTTAATTCTCTCTCTCTCTCACTTTACTTTCTGTCTTTTCTTATTTTCATCTTGTCATTGCGTTCGATTGAAACAGATTAGCAATATCGCTTCCGCGCACTCATCCCTCTCCCAATCGTTCCCTTACTCTCTTTTTTCGTTCTTATTATAATCTTTATCTGTAGCATGCCCCTTTTCTTCCCCATATTTCTTTATGATATAAACGGAATGGTCCATTATTTAGCTGAGGAGACGACACTCATGAGAAATAAGAATTTGATTGGTAGGCCACACCAGATAATCAGTATTTACATTTTTGCATTTAATCTTGGACGATTTGGACGGTCTCATTTTTAACCAGAGGTGTTGGAAGATGATTAAGGAATAGGAGTAATAATAATCTGAATCACTAATAATTGCTGCACAGAATAATGACGTAAGGACAAACTATATCAAAGCAAAATTTGATAAGACCCAACAAAATAGTAAATGTAGACTTTGTGGTAATAGAGATGAGACCGTAAACCATGTACTATGCGAATGTAGCAAACTAGCACAACGGGAGTACAAAACTAGACACGACTGGGTTGGAAAGGTGATCCACTGGGAATTATGCAAAAAATTAAATTTTGACCATAAAACAAAATGGTATATGCATAAACCAGAATCTGTTCTTGAGAACGAAAATTCTCTGGGACTTTGAAATAAAAATGGATCACCTTATCCCAGCAAGAAGACCAAACCTAGTGTTGATTAACAAAAAAGAAAGAACTTGTCAACTGGTGGATTTTGCAGTCCCAGCAGATCACAGGGTGAAGCTAAAGGAAAATGAAAAAATGGACAAATACCTGGACCTTGCCAGAGAACTGAAAAAGTTATGGAATATGAAAGTCAAAGTGATACCAATTGTTGTTGGTGCACTTAGAACGGTCCCAAAACGATTGGAAAAGGGATTGGAAAATCTGTAAATCAAAGGAAGGATTGATACCACCCAGAACACTGCACTGCTGCAATCTGCCAGAATACTCAGAAGAGTCCTGGAGACTTGCTGTCACCCAGACTCCAGTGAAAGACCATCAGCTATCGCTGATGTGAAAACTCAAAAGGAGTAAATGTAATAATAATAATAATAATAATAATAATAATAATAATAATTTCTAAACAAGTTCAGTTTCTTGTACAAATGATTAGTTGGTTGTGTAGATTTTATGGCATTTCATCCCTTGTTAGGTTATTTTATGCCGAAGACATTCGTTCTTGATGGTACTCATGTTTTTTTTTAAACTCAGTTTTAATCACATATTCTAAACTAATTTTTTCTATTTAAATGGGACAGGTACTACAATTCCCAAATAATTTGTACATAGTTAAAAATTAATACACTGCTCTTTATGGAGAAGCTAGAAGCGTACTAGATTTTTTCTATTTCTCTGAATGTTTGAGATAAGGCTTGAAGATTAGTATTATCCAATTGGACACATTGGCCGAGTGTATAAGGCAGTTAGGTTAAGACAGTTCTAAGTGACAGTTATCTCTGATACCCGAGTTCAATCCTGTGTGAAAGCAGGTAGAAAAATAATTAATTAACACAACTCCTACCCCAGCTATGGTTAGCGGAATGAGAACAGGATACCCCGTGGAATAAATAAAGGGTTAGGTTCAAAGTTCCGTGATGGCTCCCGAATACGACAAAAAAGTTCCCGAGTTCGAAAAGAAGGTTCCCGAGTCCGAGAAGGTTCCCGAGTCCGACAAGAAATACCTGAAGAAGGCCGGAGGGTATATCGGCCGAAACGTTGTACAAATAACAATGAAGATGGGGACAATAGTCCGAATAACGCAGATAATACTAGATTTTTTCTATTTCATTTATAATACATATTCCCCGATGAGGATTGAAGAATATCATTGATGTTTTATCCCAAAATGATTATGGATTCATTGATTTTAGCAGATATAATACGATCAGTCAAATTTATATGATAACTGCTATCGGAATAATAACCGAGCAACACAGATTGTAATTTTATAAAAAGCAAATACAATCAATGCCAAGTTAACATCTGTTTACTTGAAGTCATCTATCAAAACTGACACAGGTGAATGTAGACAAGTTGTGAGTGAAAAAAACATCTGCACACAGCAAAAATGCACAACAAAATCGATAATTGATCAATAGATTTGATACAATGTAATAAGGTCGTTCTGAATGTATTAAAAGAGTGGCAGAGATATGATGATATCAAAAGACACTTTTGTTCGTTTTTGAGCATATATATATATATATATATATATATATATATATATATAGTTTACAATATAAGTTTATTGCAAAGTATTTTTTTAACACTTCATACTCGGTCTTACTGGTGGATTTTACCGCTTCATATTCACACAATAAAAAAATCAAATGTCAAAACTACGACGTCACCGGCATAGTCATGTCACCACGTGCAGACCTTGAAGTTTATAGAAATCGCGAGTGTGTGCGTACCCATGAACTGGCGTATGTAACAAACGCGGAATTATGGGGGGAAAAGTGAAAAAAAAGAAAAAACTACCTACATAACATCCCAAATAGAAACGGCGAACTCCTAGCCGAGTTCTCTATCGAGAACAGACTTAAATACAAAATATAAAAAAAAGAAAAGGCAAACTTTGGACCTACACATACCCAAACAATACAAAATCCCAATTAGACTATATCCTAAAAAATAAAAAAACAGATAAATAGTGCAATGAACTGCAAAGCATAGTCCTCTTTTGAAGGAGTATCCTCCGACCACAGAATAGTCACAGCAAAATTACGACTAAGCCTACGTAGAAACAAAAAGCAAACCAATAAATCTGTACGATATGAGTGGTCGACACTTGCCAGCGATATATGCAATCGCTACGCTGTGGCAGTAAGAAATAAATTTGATATCCTCCAGGAGATGTCTGAAAACTTCACTCCAAATGAGGAATATGAAAACTTTGTCAGTGCCCACCTAGAAGCAGCAGCTGAATGTGTACCGACCAAACTAAAAACCAAAACTTTGTCCCATGGGAGACAGAAGCAGTTAGAGAAAAGAGAAACAATGTCAAAAAAGCTGCCCAACGCAATAACACAAACCCAACTAACACCAATCTACACAACCTTAAGAAAGCGCAGATAGACCTAATCGAAACATACAAAAAAGAAAAAATAGAATACATTCAAGTACAGATAAACAATATCAGACAATCGGTAGAAGACAGGCAGTTGCGATTAGCATGGCAAAAAGGTAAATGAAACTAGTGGTAGAAAAGTGCCTCTAGACCAAAAGCTAAAGGCAACCGGCCAAAAAGATAGACTTCAGAAATGGAAACACCACTTCCAGAACCCCCCCCACACACACACACACTAAAATCATAGAAAATAATACCCAAAATATTGTAGACAGATAACTAGACATAAAACTGGGGGATTTCACAACAGATGAACTCAACGTAGTCTTAAAGAAGCTAAAAGGTAGAAAAGCTGTTGGTCTTGAAGAAATACCCCCCGAGGTATGGAAGATGGAAAAATTCAATGACATACTGCTTCGGCTATGTAATGCAGTGTATAGACAAAATAGAATAGATAAAAGGACGAAAGGTTGCATCGTCCCATTCCCTAAAAAGGGAGACCTCGGAATCACTAAAAACTACAGGGGTATAACTCTTACAGCTATTGCAGCCAATATATATATATATATGCCCTTCTTCTTAATCACATACGACCCGAAATAGAGAAAATCCTTAGGAAAAACCAAAACCAATTCCGCAGAAATCAATCCACAACCTCTCAGATTCTGACTATTCGACGGATCATAGAAGGGGTTCGAGCAAAGAACCTAGAGGCAACGCTGCTATTCGTTGATTTCTCCAAGGCATTTAATTCCATACACAGAGGGAAAATGGAAAAAAAATTCTAGCGTACGGTCTCCCCAAAGAAACGGTTGCCGCTATAATGATGCTATACAAAGACACAGATGCAGACTACGGTGAGGACCTTGCACTTCTTGCAGATACACCGGCACAGGCTGATTCACTACTACATAGTTTGGAGGAGGCAGCAAAGAATGTCGGCCTCTATGTGAACTCCGATAAAACTGAGTTCATGAGTTTCAAAATGAAAGGAGACTTCTCCACTCGAGGGTAAGCCTCTTAAGCTAGAAGAACAATTCACACACCTAGGTAGTAATATCTCATCCACAGAAAGTGATGTTAATACACGAATAGAAAAGGTTGGCCACAAACAAATTATCAGTCGTATGGAAATCCGATCTCACTGACAAGCTAAAGCGACCATTCTTCCAGACTGTGGTTATATCAGTACTGCTGTATGGCTGCACCACTTGGACCCTAACGAAGCACCTTGAGAATAAGCTAGACGGGAGCTGCACAAGAATACTACGTGCAGTTTTTGAAAAAGTCGTGGAAACAGCACCCCACAAGGAAGCAGCTGTATGGCCACTTGCCTCCCATTTCACAGACCATCCGAGTGAGATGAACTAGACATGCAGGACACTGTTGGAGAAGCAGGGACGAGTTCGTAAGTGACGTTCTCCTATCGAAGCCAACAAATGGATATGCTAATGTCTGCCACCCAGCAAGGACCTGCATTGCCCAACTATGATTGAATATCAAGAAGTTCGAAATAGTTTTTAATTCTCAATGTTTAATCTATTTCCACAGAAAGAAAACAGCATTTAAAATTTCACATTGTATTCAAATGTAGTTTAACAAATAAAACTAATGACATTAATAAAAATGACCAGTCACTTAGCTTAAACTGAAATTTGTAATAAAACATTTTTAATTTGATAAATGTTGAGATCTACTAAAATGTTGTTTTTTTTTGTTTTTTTGTTGTTTTTTGAGGACTTATCTAACAATGTAATCTTTTTACATGTTTTAATCCCTGAATAATTAAAACAATCTTTAATGTTCACTATGGCTGACTAACAAAAGGTTTTGTTGTTTTTTAAGTCATAAGAATCATTTTTTGTAAAACTAAAGAAAAACTTAATTAAAAAATATTTAACTTTTTTAAAAATAGAGATTATTGTATATTTTTTAAGTCATAATTATCATTTTAGCAAAATGATGATGATTATATATTATAGACAGCCAATATATTTTATGGTTCCGAGGGTGATGCTATATTGACTGAGTTAAACCGGGCATCAGTAGCTATTTTTTTTTTGGGGGGGGGGGCTTTGCTCCTAATATTGGTTATGGTTGTCCCGACCCTATGACTCATATGGGAAGCCCCAACCCTTTTTTATCATATATATATATATATATATATATATATATATATATATATATATATACCCCTCTGCACGAGCAGGATGTGACACAAGGTCAATTTCTTAAGCTTAACAGGTTTGAATTCAGAGTTTTCCTTCTCCTAGACCGGTTGCCTAACCAAGGTTAAAGAGCCCAGTCTGCCCTACTATTTACCCATAGCTGGAGGGAGAATTGAATTCATACCTTTCCCAAAGGTATTAGCACTATGTGAAATTCAAACAGCTTAGTCCAGGAAAAGAACTCGGGTCGACGAGTCCATTTCCTGACACTAACCATTAGACCACGCGCCTCCTTTTTTATCATATACGTGCTAGAAGGCGGTGGATGAGGCCTTAATGTCCTGAGTATAACGTTAAACTATCCGATGGGGAAATTCCAATACTGGGAATGTGCCCCTTCATCAAAATTACTCCCAGGTCCACTTTCACACACAGTGGTAGTACCTGTTAGGATCTCATCAGTGGGTTTAATATGAATAAATGAGTTTTAAAGAATTGCGTTAGCTCAGTCGGTAGAGTGTTCGGCTAGGAATCACAAGGTTCCTAGTTCGATACCGGCCCTCGCCAACTCAGCGTATGAGTAGCACAGGGATCTGTGCGGTAAAGTGAGGAGCTGATGGTAGGTGTGTCACTCCATCTCAGACGCTAAAATAATCTCCTTGGTCTAGCACTAGTGAAAAGGGGATAGACTCCCTCGCTGTCTGGCTGACACCGACTTTAGGCCACCCCGACGACTTTTACCTTACCATAAGAACGAATAAAACGGAATGTCTTCAGAATAAAATAACCCAACAGGGTTGAAATGCCATAAAATCCAACCAACCAACCTAATATTGGTTTGGTTTGTTTGTTTGGTTTTACGGCATATCAACCTCAGTGGGTCATTTAATGCCGATAAAATTTTGAAATAAATCAATTCCTAATGGATAATACAATTTTTTTATAAATACATTTTTCTATTTAACCCATAGATGGGACCCTAACAGGTACTACCACTCCGGGTCAGAGTGGACCAGGGAGCAATGGTGATGAAGGGGTGCTCCACATTCCCCAAACCTCCAGAACTGGAATCTCACCATCAGATAGAGTTTAATGTCATTCCCAGGACATGTAGACCCTCAGCCACCGCCTTCTAGCACCCATATGATAAAAATGGATTTGGGCTTACCATAAGGGAAAATCATATAGGTGCTAGGGCTTGACGTGACCAGTCGATTGATCGGAGGGGGCCTCTCCGACCACCCATCTAGCCCAAGATAGGGCCAAAGTGGAGTATTGCATGTCATGAACTGCTCATCCACCTGGGCTCTATCCTTAAGCATCACGGGTCGCCAGCGACGGCCAACAGATGGCCCCATTGGGGGAAGTATTACCCCTCTGCTGAGGTGCAGTTGGTGCATTCTAACGCCCCACCGACAGGGCTTGATTTGAATGGGAGTTAGAGATAGATAACTAGGAATAGAACATTCTAACGCCCCAGCCGACAGGGCGGCTAATATTGGTTTAATGGATTCATATTAAAGTCAACAAACTAATTACCTAACTAAAATTCGCTGATTTCATCATTCTTGTGTTTAATATCAATGTTTTGTGCAGTCAGCTTGTTATTTGAAACTATAATCTATGAATTAATGATGTTTACATTTTAAATCATTTTAATATACCAATATGAAGGGTGAAATAACATCTGTATGTTTGCTTTGTTTAATTTGTGATATATATACCTCTTCTTTTTTTATGTTCTTACTTCGATAAAGTGTGATCTTGAATATATGCCGTGTTTCCCCGAAAATAAGACCTTGTTGAGAGCGGCAGATAGACGAAATAAATAAACGCTCTTCACAATCATATCATGTGACGCAAACACTCGTCTTTGTCAATAATCAAGACGACGCACGCTTGCTTGTGTTATTTATCCGGACGATATATTTTAGGAAAAGATGTAGCAATGTAACAAACGCGGAATTTTGGGGAAAAAAGTGAAAAAAAAAAGTGAAAAAGAAAGAAAGAAAGAAGAAAGAAAGAATGCGTTAAAATCACACTAGTAAGACCTAGTGTGAAGTATTAAAAAACAAAACAAAAAAAATAAAAATAAAAATAAAACTATTAATTTCAACTAGGGGGGTTTACGGTTAGGGTTAGGGTTGGGGTTGGTGTTGGATTTTCGGGAAAAACGCCCTAAATTGGTTGTTTTCTTTTTGGTTTGTTTTTTTCAAGTGACACCGCTTCGGCTACGGACTTCAATCGTAGCTGGTGTTTTTTTTTCAGTCGCCACCGGCTAGCGGTTTTTGAGGCAGGAGGCCGGGACGGAACTCCACGAAGAGTACCTAAGACCTACCTGCAAAATAAAAAGGGCGATTTTTTAGGATGAATTTGATACAAGCTGTCCCCTTAAAATAAGCGCACAATCACAAACACTCGGCCGCCCTGTCGACTGGGGCGTTAGAATGCCCCGACTGCACCTCTGCAGAGGGGTAAGACTCCCCCAATGGGGCCACCTGTTGGCCATCGCTGGTGACCCAGGTGGATGAGCAGTTCATGACATGCAATATTCCACTTTGGCCCTATCTTGGGCTAGACGGGCGGTCGGAGAGGCCCCTCCAATCAATCGGCTGGTCGCGTCAAGCCCTAGCACCTATATAATTTTCCCAACCCTATTGCCCTTATGGCAAGCCCCAATCCCTTTTTATCATATGGGTGCTAGAAGGCGGTGGCTGAGGGTCTACATATCCTGGGAATGGCGTTAAACTCTATCTGATGGTGAGGTTCCAGTTTTGGAGGTTTGGGGAATGTGGAGCACCCCTTCATCTCCATTGCTCCCTGGTCCACTCTGACCCGGAGTGGTAGTACCTGTTAGGGTCCCATCTATGGGTTAAATAGAAAAATGTATTTATAAAAAAATTGTATTATCCATTAAGAATTGATTTATTTCAAAACTTTATCGGTATTAAATGACCCACTGAGGTTGATATGCCATAAAACAAAACAAACAAACCAAACAAACACTCGTCTTCGTCAATGATGAAAGACGACACAAGTTCTTGAATTAAAGAACATCTTAATGGTAAATAAATGTAGATTGTTTTTCTTAATTTCTGTTTATTTAGAAATTTCGTAATTTTCTACTTTGTAATGTTGTTTCGCGATATATGAAGAATAAGTTATCATCCGATAATAAGCGCTAGTGTTATATTTCGGTGTGAAAATTAATACAAGCCCTGTCTTATTTTCGGGTGTAAGGGCAGTCTCTCTTGTCTGGGGGTTTTGGTTAATCTGCTGTGTCAGGATACCCTATTTGGGTCACGTGACACAGGAACCCAAGAAGAGAACCCTCTTCTTCCGATGCCACTGAACAAGCCTGGACGTGCTTGTCATCTCTCTCCAGCAGACACCTATGGTGCATGCCAGACGCCACAGCCTCTACTTACAGTAAGTGGTTTCCACTTTGATTATTAACACTATTGTATATGTTTGGACACTTGTGATATTATATAGCCTTGGGAACTTTGTTGTAAGTAAAGTAAAGTCGTCGGGGCAGCCTTAAGTCGGTATCAGCCAGTCAGCGAGGGAGTCTATACCCTTTTCAATAGCGCTAGACCAAGGAGATTGTTTTAGCATTTGAGGTGGGGCGCCACACCTACCATCAGCTCCTTACTTTACCGCACAGAACCCTGTGCTACTCATACGCTGAGTTGGCGAGGACCGGTACCGAACTAGGAACCTTGTGGTTTCTAGCCGAACGCTCTACCGACTGAGCTAATCCGGCCCTACTGTAACTAACGCGTTTGTTGTTTTCCTAACTGAAGTATTCCGCATTGGGTACTTATCCTTTAAGTAACCCAATGTTTTATAAGAACCAGCGTTAACACTCTGTGAGCCTCTTATTTCTAATGTAGATTTGCTTTTGGAAAGTTCAGATATTATAATATCTTTCTCAGAAGCGTTCAGTTTTATTTGCGACCCATAGTTGCACGTTTATAATGACACTCGTTTATAGCTTGGAACATTTTTATATCATGTTAATATTGCCAATAGTCATCGCGTTTTTCCTGTTGTGCAGAACAATACAGTTTTTATACAGCCTACGCATCTATCTATTCTCATTATAATGTGAAAGTTTTGGCAATAATTAAAAAATATAATCTCGTTAATAATTTAAAACGCAGTGTATAGGCGCTTCGTTAATTTCCAAGTGGTACATACATACAGTAGCAACGACACAACTACGACTTGGAACAATTGATAATCATGTATTATATCGACATTATCATAAAATCCTTAAAAATAAGAATTCTGAGTGTTGTAGGAGTAAACTTTACCACTAAAATACTTATGTAGGTATTGTCAGTTTAAGTCAACTTATTTTATTAACCATAAAATATTACGATTTTCTTTTATTTCATTGATCAAGGATTTGTTAAAGGACAAATAAACTTGTTTTTAAAAGGTTTGGATTTGTTTGCAATGATTGGGCGTGGTATTGGCTTTATTGTGACGATATCGATTCGGTTGTATATGTTTCATATAAAAATGATTTATTAAATGCTTTCTGGGAATCTTTTAACAGGTTACAACTGCTAAGATTTGTGAAGATTATTTATTTATTTTTTATTACAATTTTGTAATGATTTTTGTGTTTCTTTCTTTATTTTTTTTCAAAGCGTATGTCAGAATAATCGGCACCATGTGATTTAACTGCTGTTGATGTTTTGTATGTATATATTAATCCAACCCCTCGAAACGAGCAGGATGCAACATGTCATTTTTTGCGGAAAAAAAAACTGGTTTGAATTCTGAGCTTTTTCTCCTATAGTGGTTGCCTAAGCAAAGTTATAAAGAGTAGACCAGCAATATCTATTTTTCTATGTTTATACCTGCTCTGCATCGAGCACTTTTTTATGCATACATTGTTACAATATGCTGTCTTTCATTATATATATATATATATATATATATATATATATATATATATATATATATATATATCTTCATACAATGACTGCTATTTACACAGTAGCATTGCAACCAACAAAGCCTTCATCAGATGATGACTCAGGGTTCAGGCATGGTTTCGGAGCCGAAGCATCATTACCATTAACCAAGAGCGCTACAGCAGTATATCACGATACCACCAGACTTTGTCAGTTTGATGTCACAATATAGGACTGCCATATCCACGCTGATGCGGTTAGAGCTTTCTCCTGATCTTTTTTAAGTATTTCCTCTTGTCTGGTGGAGAAAGTGCAAGTTTATACAAAAATGCCGAGGTTGAGTTGGTAATAAATCCCCGGCATCCGACTTCAGTGGGAAATACATCTGTTATCATACGTTTTTGACGCATTGTTCACGTAGGTTTTCATATTGTTCCAACTTCCGCTGATGGGCCCAATCAAGATTTTCTTCAAATGTCAATATATATATATATATATATATATATATATATATATATATATATATATATGATATAATATAATAAATATATAAAGGTTTTACATATCTATTTATTTGATGAGAAAAGAACAGTCACAACCATTCGGTTTCATGCATGCGTAAGTGCGAACGTTTGCACTTACGCATGCATGAAACCGAACGGTTGTGACTGTTCCTTTGTCACCAAATAAATAGATATGTAAAACTTTATATACTTATTTTATTATATTATATAACAGCTCTATTTTTTTTATTGAGTACTCTTCAATAATACTGCATTTTGACACACCGTTCCAGTAAAAGCTGAAACAGTGCCAATCCCTCTCTCTCTCTCTCTCTCTCTATATATATATATATATATATATATATATATATATATATATATATGATAGAGAGAGAGAGAGAGATAGTCATCCACAGACGCGTTTTGACGTATCACATCTCCTCAGTGTGGCTAGACAGCAGGTTACCTCATGCCAGGATCGAAACCCAACCGAATTTTCGTCAGTCAGGCTACTTAACTACTGGGCCATCATCAGCCACCTGTGTGCAAGACGTAGAATTTAACTGATAATAACATACATAGGTATATATTCTACAGCTGCTAGAGAGTTCACAGCCATTTTATAAGGAGCCTTTGCCATTTTAGCTTAATTCGCGACGGACAATCTAATCCTTACCCAGAGAGCTCAACCAACAAGGTGGAAACATATATATATATATATATATATATATATATATATATATATATATATATATCAGTGCTGATCTCCATGACTCTTCCTCGCCGCTCGTCCCTATCGACCATCGCTCCATCGTTAATTGAACAGCATCAAGTATCTGTATAGAGCTGATCGATATTGGTTTTTGCTGGTTCGACCAGTTGAGTAATTAAGTTTTAAAAGATTCAAACTATTAAGGTGTCGCCTAGTGTAATTGACAGAAGATGACCCCGAAACAATTTTAAAGTTTGGCTTTCTGTGGACGAGAAATGTTATATAATCGGGTATATAAATGGCGAGAAGAGATGGGTTCTTACTGGTTCTGCTCCGTTGGCGGCCATATTTCTTCTCAGTTGATTCCTTCTTCTTCTGGGCTGGGTTATCTGTCTTTATTCTTTGGTTTGTAATCATTAAGCAAGACTTGATCATTTTACAATACGCCTTTATTAGCCCTAAAGGGTCCGGTTTAGTTCAGTCGGTAGAGTGTTCGGCTAGGAATTACAAGGTTCCTAGTTCGATACCGGCCCTCACCAACTCAGCGTATGAGTAGCACAGGGATCCGTGCTGTAAAGTAAGGAGGTGATGGTAGTTTTAATAACATAAAATATATGCATAACCAACGCTTTCTAAATATGTCTGCGACATCCAAAGTAAATACGGTATAGATCCTATCGTAAAATGGGAAATTGTAAAATAAAATTAAAAAAACCTCACCGTATAGACCAGGTGATATATTCTCTCTTTTATGTTCTGAAGAAAAATGAGCAATCATCGGCTTTAATAACATTAAAGAGTTATTAAACCAAAGGTCCGAATTTTTTAGTAACTTTTTACATAAGCGCACATGGCAGCTTATCAACTTAGAATTTAATAATTTAAAAATTATAAATGTAAACAAACAATTTTTTAACGCAAACACGGATATTTTCTGCTATCATAAGAAAGACTACTCTACCACGTGTTTTATATATATATATATATATGTGAAAATAAAATGGAAATTAATCCGACAGTATGAATATGATAAAATGAAAAAACAAAGGATATTTACAACTGCATGGGCTCATCAGTAAGAGAGTGTGCAAACCGTTTCGGGGCCTTTCTCTCGACGGTTTAAAAAGCAACACCGGCCCTTCCTCACTAATATGAGGACTCTCGCAATATCATGCATCGACCGCACGTGGGTCGGTCACAACAAAAATAAGACGGGAAAAATGACCGTTAGCAAAAACAGAACGCTGCTAGTCAAACGTTGGAATTAATCAAAAAATGCACTGTCAATATTAAAAATAAAATGAATTTTAAAAAATAAAATGAATTTTATTTAAAAATAAAAAAAAATAATCAGAAGCATTATAGTTATAAAATAAGACTCAAAAAAGTCTGGTGTAGAGTAATTTAAAAAAGTGTAAATTTGTATAAAAAGTGTATATAAATATCAAAATTGTTCGTAATACAATCCAACTGTAAAATAAGTAGCCCACTTTTATAGGTAAATCCGTGGTATTTATAGATCAATATCATAGAAGGAGTAAACATTCATATGTAAAGTTTTTCATAGACAAGTATGTGAAAATAAAATGGAAATTAATCCAACAGTGTGAATATGATAAAATGAAAAAACGAAGGATGTTTACAACTGCAATGGGCTCATCAGGAGAGAGTGTGCAAACCGTTTCGGGGCCTTTCTCTCGACGGTTTAAAAATATATATCAAAGATTTCTGTTTGTTCTTATAGCAATAGAAGCATTAATCTTAAACGTAATAATAATTTTTTGAAAGTGAAGTAATGCAAAATATGTTGAGAAAACATATTTATTAAATTCTTTGGTATTAAATACTTAATATTTTCAGCGGTAACCGCCATCTTCAGAGTATCCAATGTTTTGAAAGTTTATATCCTTGCTTGTTGAAATTTTTATAGCAAAAAAAAAAAAATAAAATAAGAGAAGAAAAGAAATATATCTGAAATTTCAAAAGTTCCCACAGAACGTCATAACACGGGAATTAACGGAATATGACGGAATCAGTCGAGTCCTATATTTCCATCAGAAAATCGCATTCACCGGATTATAACACCACGGTCGATTTCAACAAGCAAGGATATAAACTTTCAAAACATTGGATACTCTGAAGATGGCGGTTATATATATAAATATTAAGTATTTAACACCAAAGAATTTAATAAATATGTTTTCTCAACATATATTTTGCATTACTTCGCTTTCAAAAATGTATTATATATATATATATATATATATATATATATATATATATATATATATATATATATATATATATCAAACAGCTGTTTTCACGTCAGCAGTGATCTTCGATATTTGACAGCAATTTATCTAGCAATTTGTCTAACGTTAATCTTCTCTGCGAAACTATTTTTAACGGCAATAATTGTATTGTTTACTTCTGTAATTGTCTTTCATTAATAAATTTCTTGATTAATTCATTACAATTAACCCTGATGATCCTTTTTTCGTGAAATTTAAGTGGGTTATCTACATATACTTTTCTACTAAATCCGCTCTATTAAACTATTGAGCAATTTATATTCTTTATAACAGTGAGTTATTCAGTTAATATTTGTATCAACCGTCGATGTTGCGAGTAACTCAATATTCTATTCACCGGTAAGACATCTTACTTATATATATATATATATATATATATATATATATATATATACTAGCAAATGTACCCAGTCCATGATCGGACTTTAGAAACACCAGAGGAGGGAGAAAGAGAAAATGGGAGTAAGAGAGAGAATATGATTTATCAAATTTTAAAAAAGAGAGGAAAATGATTAATCAAATTTTAAAAATCGATGATAATTCGTATAGTACAGTGTTTTTTTGTTTTTTTAGAAAATACTTTTATTTTTGTTTACATTTGAAATATATTTTTTTATGTATTCTTAAACTTGAGTGTTTTGAAATATATATTTTTCAAAAACTTGTTTTATATATGACAAAAACTTAAATTCAATTGCTTGTTGATTAAAGTGATAAAATAAATTCGTTTAGTTCATTTTCTTTTTTAACCCCCAAAAAGTACAATTTAAAGGAGCTATGTACTAAACTTCCTTATTTATTTAGATCTGTCGGCTGGGACGGTATAATACGCCGACTGCACCCCTGTTGAGGAGTACAAATTAAATAATTACAGTTGTCCGTATTCCATTTTTTGTTTGTTTATAATAGTCTTTTATTTATTCATTTATTTATTTATTTCTAAAACTCTTTTGTACATACGAATTTATCAGTTTAATTTATTTTCTTCTTTAACCCCGAAAAGTTACAAAGAAGCTAATAACTAAACATTACCTTATTTGTAGTTGGAATATTTCGTGAATTTATTTGATAATGTTTATTTCATGAATAGTTTCTTACAAAAAGATTTTAGTTATACTGATTATTCTAAAATGAAAGTATCAATAAAAAAGTTATGTTATCGTTAAAATTTTTCGTTTGATTTTTTTATTTAATTCACTGTAAAAAAAATCAATGTATGAAAACACATACAAATTACATGTTTAAGAAAGATTATTTTATTTTATTTCTAACCAAATTGATATTTTAAAGATAGGGATAAAAAGATTGCGATAAATAAGATTTGATTTTTCGTTTAAATTTAGTATTTAAAAAAATCATACTAGGCTGAAATATATTTTTTAACTCGCTGTAAAAATAATTCAAAGGATAAAAACGCATACAAATTACATATTTAGAAATATTTTTTTCTTCTTTCTAACCATATGAATATTTTAAAGATCCAACCGTAAATAGGTGAGAAAAAAGAATTTGATTTTTCGTTGAATTTTAGTCTGAAAAAAAAATCATACTTATCAACTGTCCAAAGCAAACAATTTTTTTCAACTCGTTGGAAAAAATAATTAAATGGATAAAAACACATAACAATTACATATTTAGACAAATTATTTTATTTTCCTTCCAACCATATAACTATTTTTGAGATTGGACCATGAATAAGCGATAAGTTCCGAGCGGAACGGCTTAGACTACGAAATTCATTCACTAAAATTAAACTTCATTGCTGGTATCGCTGTAAATAGCTGTAACAAAAAGCAGGCAGTGAATAATATTTTATCATCAGCAGGTGATGGTATACGGACAGTTCAGCAAAGTGACTGATTTTGGCTTAATTGATTAAGTATCTCTTAATTAGTAAAAATCAATAACGAATAATTTGGCATGCTTCTTAGTTAGAAGGATATCAAGGTGTATGCAAGATTTCAAATCTGAGTGACCTCCCGTTTTGGAGTTATACGTCAACACGTACATACCAAACTTCCTTATATATATATATATATATATATATATATATATATATATATATAATGAAAGGAAGCATATAAGAAAAGTGTATGCATATAAAAAAAAATGTTATAAATTGTGAACTTTCTAATTTTAATTTTTAATGATATTCTGATACGTGCTAATTTTCGGCGTGTATATCACGCTACGACTACAGTTCAAGTCGTGGGAAGGTGCCCGCTGTGGTTTAGCGCGTTAAAAAGAGACAAGACATTCCTTTTTTTTAAACAGACATATAAATGTAAATGTTAATGTCGCGTTTATCACGAGTGTTTCGGGTCACGTATTTATTCGACGTCTTTATAATATTAAATTAAAATTCGAATATCTAACATTATGCACTGATGAAAGGCACAAGGAAGGTCCATAAATTACATAGACATTTTCATATACAGGGTGTCTATAAAGTCCCACAGAAGATTCAAAATGTAACAAGAAAATTGGAGTCTCGTTGAAATGCAATAATCAGAACTTAAATAAAAAATTATACTACAAGGGTTGAACTTTCATATGGTTTTTACCAATTGATTCTATTATTTGAACAACGTGACTTATTAAATTTTCAATTTTAAAACTGCTGTAAAACTTTATAAAGAACATGTATATTATACTTACTAGCAAATATATGCACCCTCCGGGTGCAAGTATTTAAGTTTAAATGTAATAAAATATTAGATTAAATCAGAAAGGCTAATGAAACTAATTAAGAATTCAGATAAAAAGATTTGAAACGGAGGGGGTATAATCGGAAAATAGAACAACTGAAAGTTGCTCTTTTATCACTTCCGTTTTTCAATGCTAAATTTTTCTAATTTAACTATTTAGTTAAAATAGGAAGTAAAGAATAAAATTACAGTTATTTCTTCTTGTTAATGAATTTCTTTTAGGATTTATTGAAGAGATTTTTACTCATATTCATTAAGATAAAACCAAACAATTAGAAATCAATAATACCAATCACATTTTTATTAAAATCAGTTTTTTTAAATATCAATATGCAAATTAGCTTTACGTTTACACTGAAAACTGGTATTTTGTTGTATATATAAATACAATTGCATGTTATTAGTATTTAGGTAAGGCCAACAGTATTAATAATGTCAAACAGTTTTATTATTAATTGAGGTTTAAATGGAAATAGAATCACGGAGAATGTGACGTAAATAACTAAGGGAATTGTGACTTGAGTAGTAATATAGTTTCGGTTACAGACAGAAAAACACACAATCTCCATTATAATAAGATATCGTGCTACTGGCCCAGAGTATACGTAAATTGTCCCACAGTATAAAAAATATATTTGTTTGTTTGTTTATTGATTTTAACGGCAGATCAACCCGTCTGGGGTTATGTCATGCCTAACGGTTAGGAAGTCATACATATCGTGTATTTATATTTATACTTTTTAGTAATTGGTTTTAACAATGTGTTAGCATTATTGGGGATTATGTTGTATGGTATTGATTTGTTTCATGTCTATATTCTATGGTATAATTTTATATCCCTCAAAAAAGAGAGAATATCCTCCATGTTGACATTTTCCAGTGCTGTTGCCATTTTGTATGAAGGAATCTATTAATTTCAGGTTTCAAATCAGTATATGGCATCTTGAAATTGTTGGGGATCAAATCTAGAGCCGATTTGGCTGCGGAGTCTGCTCTTTCACCTCCTCACTCCTATATGACGTAGGATCCAGCATATCATAAACTCCTCAGAGTTAGACATCAAGTCTAATCTATCCAGGAGCTTAATGGTGTGAGGGTTTTCCAGTTTTTATATTTCTTAATGATAGTTGGACAGAGAGCGAGTCTGAGAAGATGATATATTTTTGTGGTTATTTTCATAGATTATGTCAAGTGCTAGATCTATTGCACAGGTTTCAGCAGAAAAAAATGGAACTTTCATTTGGGAGAGCTTTTCTTCCAATTATTTAAAATTTAGAATAGCTGCACATGCTGTTTTGTCATTGTTCTTGGGGCCATCTGTAAAGATGTAGATGTGGTTGAGGTAGCGTTCTAGAATATTGTGGAATTTATCTTGGTAAGTGCTAGGATGGGTTTTTGTTTTGGGAAGTTCACTTAGCTCAAGGATCACTTTAGGTTTTTTAATGATCCAAGGTGGTGTTTTTGGTACAATGGTTTTGTGAATATTTGTGAGAGGAATTTTAGATTATTTGATGATGGGTTCCATTCGGAGACCAAAAGGTTTTATTGATTTTTCTTTTTTTTAAAAACATTCCTTGTATTCTTGATTGAATGTGCACTTGTGAAAATGAATAAAATGATTAAAAAAATGTGCTAAATGCTTTTTTCTAAAAACTGGGTTTGCTGTCTTTGGATTTTACTTTTCAATTTTACTTGATACGGATCAAAATTTGCCACGAAAAATCCACACATCCTATAATATTCTTAGACCACATTTATATCAATGTAAATAATAAATTGCAAACAACCTAAATACGAAACTCAACGAGAGTTTGTGGTGAAATTGAGGGGAAGGGAAGTTAGAGAGGATTTGATGAACAGAGACTAACTGTCATATAAAGTGGAGGGAGAAGACACAAACCCACTTTCTCTTCTATAAATACAAATGTACGTACTTTGTTTTGAATAAAGTTAACTGCTGAAGTTCTTCGCGTAAAGAAGAACGAAATATTTATCTTCCTACTTTTACTTGTTTGAGTATTATTTTTTGTCCACTTTTTCTTTTACCTTACTGTCGGATTTCATTCCAACCCTCTTATCATATATATATATATATATATATATATATATATATATATATATATATACGACAAGACTATATAATATATTTATATACTATATATATATATATATATATATATATATATATATACGAGGGGCCGGGTTAGCTCAGTCGGTAGAGCATTTGGCTAGAAACCACAAGTATCGATACCGGTTCAGCGTATGAGTAGCACAGGATCTGTGTGGTAAAGTAAGGAGCTGATGGTAGGTTTGGCGCTCCACCCCAGATGCTAAAAACAATCTCCTTGGTCTAGCGCTATTGAAAAGGGATAGACTCCCCGCTGACTGGTGATACCGACTTTAGGCCGCCCCGTCGACTTTACTTACTTAATTATATATATATATATATATATACTCGACAAGGCTGTTTGTATTCTCATAGCGCTAATATCGCTGAGAATGTATCAACCCATATATTAGCCCTCCAGCTATGAGTACATAGTAGGACAGACTGGGTTCTTTAACATTGGATAGGCAACCAGTCTAGGAGAAGGAATATCTGAATGTGAAAAGCCTGAGGCCAGTCGTTTGTTGGATTTGTGGCATTCCTTGCACCAGTTCTTTCCTATCGACTGTTCATTGGATCAGCTCATATTATCATGGACACTCGTGCGTCGAAATGGATGAGAGAGTCCATATATATATATATATATATATATATATATATATATAGGTAGTTGCTGTGTCTAGCCACACTGAAGAGACGTGAAACGTCGAAACACGGTGTCTGTGGATGACTTACTATATGCTCCCAAAACGGTAGAGCTCTCTAGGTGTGACTTAAACGAACTTTCACTGCCAGCATAAAGCAATGATCGTCTTATTACAGACTGGATCTCTCCGGTGATCGTAAATATATAAAAAAAAGTATGTATTTAATAATTTAGACACCACCCCTTTACAGAGGCTGTCAAATGGCCGAGAGTTTAACGAATCGGGCGGACGAAAAGTCAGTCGGGTGCCCTGGTCGAGGGTTTTTAGGGTGTTGTGTCTAGCCACATGAAGATACCTGAAACGTCTAAACACGGTGTCTGTGGATGGCTATTATATATATATAAGTAAATAACAAGTTAGGAATGATTCCAAGCTGGACTTTCTTAACAACGGAATATTAAAATTTGGTTTGGTCTATATTGAGCGACATGTACCATAATTCAGGAATTATATACAGTGTAATATATTTGGTAAAAAAAAGTTTAAATATCAGTCAATAAGTTAATAAAACTATTCCCCCCCCATATATATATATATATATATAGAGAAAGAGAGAGAGAGAGACATGAGAGAGAGAGAGATAAGAGACGAGAGAAGAGAGAGAGAGAGAGAGAGAGAGACTTACAAAAGAAAGAAAGACTTAACATGCCGTTATTGGGCTACTATAAATTTATTTCGACCAGAACTCAATAAATAAGTCTCGTCTCATCAGACAGCCTACTACATAATAACTAAGTAAACAAACTAAATAGAGAGAATATTTTCCTTATCTTTCTCTTTTACAAGACCAGTGAAAATTCTCCTCTTCGAACACATACATACAGAAAACCTATATGGATTTTGTAAACACTTTCTATGGGATTGTAAAAATCATTGTATAAATCTATAATTTTGTATCAACATGATCATGCATTGTGGATCTACTGCAGATACTGATGGACACAAATAGAATTATACCCGCCATACTAGTCAGTTGGATACTTTTGCCTGATATTATATATTATATATATAATATATATATATATATTGAGAAGTAAATACACAAGCGATGTGTTTATGATATGACTTTCTTTTAGCCGACAATTATATATATATATAATATATATATATTATATTATTATATATATATATATATATATATATTCAGGTAAAAGTATTTTTTAAAAAATGCAAAAACTGAAAAAAATTCAAATTCAAAAACAAAATCTAAAACTTAAAGAGCGTCCACAATAATCAACCGACGTAATTTGCGGTCCAAAAACATAACAGCAAGAAATTTCTTCACATAAACACCGGAAGAATTATTGCGGCTGATTGATAGCAATATAGCTTAAACCTGGGGTAGTTGCCTATGGAAAAACATTATATTTAAAACATTCAACAAATAAATAAATAAAGCTCCTACAAAATTTGTGGTTGAGCACTGCGTTTCTTTGTTTCATCTCAAATGTTTTTTTGAAATCTCTCTCTCTCTCTCTCTCTCTCTCTCTCTCTCTCTCTCTCTCTCTCTTCTATCTATCATTCTATCATATACTATATATATTATATATATATATATATATATGTGTGCTGTGTGTGTGTGTTGTCATGTGTGTATAATTGTATACGCTTGACAAATGAATGATTTTGTAGAGTGTCTTGTTTTGAAGAGCCAAAATCGACCAAATCTTGTGACCCATGCTCTGAAAATCTAACGAACAAATTTAATTCTAATATCAAAAGACACTTTTAATTTCTTCTACGAAAATTTCTTACAAAAATATTTCGGCAAAATCAGAAGTAGTGAACTAAACCTCGTTCTTTATAGTTTCTTTTGTTTTGTTGTTATGTAATTTAATACACTAAATCACTTCCAGTTTATCACCCATTTGTGTATGTGTGTGTGTGTGTGATTGTGTGTGGTGTGTGTGGCCAGTGTGTTATATGTGTCTGTGTGTATGTGTGTAAGTTTTCACTCAACCAGGGTTGAACTTTAATTATGCAACAACTTCCAACATAAATTATACAACGTAGCCAATCGTCAATTTCAAAAATATCGTAATAGCAACTCGCTCTCTTCTTTATGTTTCAAGTACATGAAATGCCCCCGGAAATATCTGAAAGTTAATCGTCATTAAAGTCCGTATAAGTTTCTTATTAATGTTGTTTAACAGTTACAGTCATGAGTAAAGGAAAAGGAATGATTTATTTATATTTTTCACAGTGCTTTTAGACGAGAAATTTTTGAATAACTGGGGAGAAAGATGGCTCGCTCTCATTAAGCATTTCTGCAATGACTCAAGAATTGGTATATCAGTGTAACATTTTCATTGTTGAGCTTTTGAGTCATATAACAAGAAAAAATAAGTGTTAGTCAGTGGCATAAAAAAATAACTAATGTGTTCGTTTATAATTTTAAACTGGTTTTAATTTTTTAAAGTCTGTTTATTTTAAAACTGTGGTGTTTTTAAAGTCTGTTCATTTATATTTTTTAACTTCATACGTGAAAGAACAGTTTTACTACCATCTAGCCTTTTGAAAGTGAACCCACCCTGTCCGGTAGGGCGTTTAGAATGTACGACTGCATCTTCTGTAGATGGGTAAGATCCTCCAAATGGGCCACCTGTGGCGACCCGTTGATGCTTAAGGATAGAACCAGGTGGTTGAGCAGTGTCATGACTTGCAATTACTCTACCATGGTCCTGTTCTTAGGCTAGACGGACGCCGTCGGAAGAGGCCCCCTCTCGACAATTCGACTTGTCACCGTCATGAGTGTTCGTCTATGATTTACAAACTTCGATACGTGGAAAAAGAAACATTTTCATCACCATTTTTAATCTCTTCCGGACCACACAGATGGCCAGTACTTAATCGAATCGTCGGACTTCTATAGTCATTTAACCCTTAAAATTAACAGCCATTAATATTTTTTCAGAAAGAATCCCGCCTGTGATATGGTTTGGTTGTAGCGAGGCTCGTAGAACAGGACGTTAACCTACACAGTATTTTTATTATTCAACCTCCAGATAAATAAGTTGAGTTATTAATTACAGAAACATAACTAATTTACCAGTGTTTGATACACTTTCAGGATGGGAAGAATATCGTAAATTACAAATACGAATGTGTTACATAATCTATGCGGTTGGCAAGATATTTCAATTCCCCTGGTATTTCTAAGGATGGCCTTTCATATCAATGGGTTGGACTTCCATAAGAATGTACAGAAAGCCCGCGAATGACGTGTGAAGTCACGTGGAGGATCCTTGGTTATGGTCCTCAGTTTCAGATTTAGCGGACGTCAGGCAGAGAGATGGTTCCTGCCTTAACATGGAACTCACTTGCATACGCGCGCATTGTTAGTCAGATGTTAGTTACATGAAATGTTTAGTTAAGTAAATAAAAGCTTACGGAAATTTAACCACGGTTTTGGGGTTGGTGAATTCTTGGTAACAAGGGCTGATCTAGAAGAAGAAATGAGTTAAGTGCAACCGACCACCACGACGAAGTCACCAGTATGAAGTCCAGATGTTAGAAGACGCCTTAGAGAAGTTCAGAAGCATGAAACAGCAGAGAATAGAAAAAGTTAGGAAGGGTATACAACGAATGCGCCTTTAATTCTTTAATTATCATCAATGTGATCTTACAATTCATGAGAAGTCAGTGAACGTACCTGTAAGTTAGAATATTTGAATTGGGGTCTGTTTGATTTGGAATCAGGGTGTCCCCATGGGAAATTACCGGCGACTGTTGTTACCGTGACCCCTAGAGAAACATGATTGGGCGCCATGCAAAAAAGGTGATTTAGTTATTACGCAGATCCGACCCGATTTTGAAGGAGAGCAGACGTGATTTTCGCTTCTGTCGGTCAGGTCTAATCCCGCGGCCGAATAATCAATTATGGGCCAATGAAACTTGATCAAGTAAACGAAGTCTAGTTGTTTTTTAAAATTTAGACAATGAGCAGTTCAGGTCTGCAGAGAATTAGTAAGGAAGAAAATCAACGCTGAGGCAGAAGCCTTAAATAGAAGTCAGCTTAATGGCCACCGACGAGTTAGACGAGGAAGAAGAAGGAGCAGTCAGTTATGTGATGGTACGAAAATCTGAACAACAGTAAACATTATTTTCGTTCATAATTTTCATTATTTCCGTAAGCTGAATTATCGTATTGCAATATCTCTTTTTGCTTAAACTCAAGATACTATTTTTAAAACATATTGTTTTAAAAGTGTTCATTGTTCTCTAAAAAATTAGGCCTTTTTTACCATTAGTATTAATTACAAAACAACTCGTTTTATCATTTTTTATTTACATACAAACGCTATACTGGTGAATATTTTAAAACATTTTCATCATATTTTTATTTACATTTAAAATCTTTTTTTTAAAATGTAGCCGTTAATAAATTAAAGTGAGTGTACAATTTAAGAATATGGAAAAAGATTTGATTTTACGTTAAATGATTGGAAAAGAAATTGATTTTACGTTAAAATCTAGTCATGGTTGTAGCGGACATTTTGAACGAATGGTAGCAACATGCAGCTGATATTCTTTCTTTCTTCTTCTGCGGAAATAAGCAGCAGCCAAGCTTCTGCTGGTACACCTATCATCAGGAGCAGCTTACGATACTTTCCGAAAATCCGGTTCGAACAAGATCAATTTTAGGAAGCTCATAGCCAGACTGTGATATATATATATGTATATAATATATATATATATATATATATATATATATATATATATATATATATATATATATATATAAAGGGAATCTTTATAATTAGCATTTAAGAGTTATCTCACTCGGAAACTATAGCAAGTGGTATGAGGACTATCACTATTCTTATCAAGTTTCGAATAATATTGCAGCACTATATCTCTCTATATTGTAAAGTGCTATATATTCCCTATATTCTATAACATTTTAACACAGTTATAATAAAGATTTAAGTAGGCTCTGCCTATTTGTTATATATATATATATATATATATATATATATATATATATATATATATATATATTATTGGATCCTTTCTATCCACTAAGGATGATGGTGTAGTGTCCAACGTAAAAAATAAAAATGTTATCTGCGCAAGTGACTCTGTGCTGATATCATATATATATATATATATATATATATATATATATATATATGCTGTATATATCTCTTTCGGTGGATGTATTTCAATTTCTGGCATAATCACATAGAAGCACTTATATATATATATATATAATATATATATATATATGTGTGTGTATATATAATATATATATATATATATGTGTTGTGTGTGTGTGTGTGTGTGTGTGTGTGTGTGTGTGTGTGTGTGCATTTCTCGATCAGGAACACATATACAAATGCGACCCACGCACAAAAACACACACTCAGTCACCCACACCCACACACACGCGCGCGCGCACGCACACACATATATTATATTATATATATATTATATGATATGTTATTATTTTCTATATCTTTTTAATGCAATCTCTTGATTCTTCACATTAGCACACTTATTCACACACACACACACACACACACACACACACACACATAAATACATACATATATATATATATATGTATATATATTTTATATATATAATGTTTGTGTGTGATTATGTGTGCGTGCGTGTATATGTGTGATTGTGTGTGTACGTGTGTGTATGTGTAAAATCATGTTTTCCTCCCGTTATTATAGCTGTTGTAGCAACAGCTGTGAAATCAAATCATATCGTTGTTGATGAAACATTTCTTCTTTTTTTTTTAATTTTACGTGTGGAATCAAAATCCAACGTTACTGTCGTTGTCCAATAGTAGATTTTTTTTTTTCCTTTTTCTTTTTTCTTTTGTTCCGTTTTCTACCTTCACCTTCCTTTCTGTCTTCCTTTCTTTTTTTTCACCTCGTTCCTCTTTTTTTATTTATAATTTTCCCTCCTCCCTTCTTTTTTTTTTTTTTTAAATGAATGAACTTTTCATTCTGCCAGACAAAGTCACACTCTCGGACAATGTGGCGATAGTGAACAAACGGAAGCGTACGACTTGTATTCTATTCTTAGTGACGGTCTTCTTCCTGTGGTTTTTCTTCAGAGGTATGATTACGCACTTTCTGTCATTTGAGAAACATCAAATACATACATTCACTTGAACTTATTTACCTGTATATGTTTTTAAAATTTTATTTTTATTTATTTATTTATTTATTTAATTATTTTGTGCTGTGCAGAACTGTAACAGCCAACAACATGTCTGTAATGACAGGTAAAGACGTTTAAATAGAAGGTCCCACAAAACAATATTTTATAGTAGGTAGATGGACTATTATATATATATATATATATATTATATATATATATATATATATATATATATTCTTTGTTGGGGTACCAAGTTTTTTGATGCAAGGTAATTCTAGGCTGGTCCTATTCTCTAGCAGTAGTTTGTTGTAGAGTTCAGGTTCCGTATGAGAGCTCAATGTTTAAATAAACAGAACACACACATATATATATATATAATATGTTGTGTGTGTGTGTGTGTGTGTGTGTGTGTGTGTGTGTGTGTGTGTGTGTGTTATGTATAAACTGTGTTCTTGTGAACGTTGTGTTTTTGGAAGCACTGGAAAAAGACCCCCTCCAAAAAAAAAAAACAGAAAAAACAACAAATTTTAATATTCAACTGTTGTTCTGTCCCTGGTTCCATCAATTCCGATATTTCGGTGAACTTTCACCCTTTTTCAATGTATAGGGAATAGAGACTATCTGGAGAAAAATAAAATACTGTATATGAGAGAAAAAATGAATGAAATGAAAGGATTTGGAGTTGTTTAGCCGTTATTTTTCTTTCGAAATTGTGTGACGTAATTCATCCGAATCGATCATTGTATATATATATATATATATATATATATATATATATATATATATTATTATATATATATTGATATATATTACTATAACTGTAACAGCCAACATGTCGTTGATGACCAGTAAATCAAAACTTCCAAAACAATATTCTATACTATGTAGATCAATATATATATATATATATATATATATATATATATATATATATATGTGTTTTTATTCTTTATTTCTATTCCTTTATTGTACTTTTAAAAAAAAATTGTTTATTCTATTCATTCATTATTTGCTGGCCAGACTTTAACACTTGACATGTCTGTGATGGCTAGTAAAGACGTTTAAATACAAGATTTCACAAAACAATCTTTATAGTATGTAGATACAACACATACACACACACACACACACACACACACACACACACACACACATATATATATATATATATATATCCTGGTAATTAGGATCACTCCATGTGTAGTTTAACTGTAATGACACAGCTAAAGTGTAGTGAGAGCTCGATGTGCCTAGTGCCAGTGAGTGGACGGAGAGAGCATATATTCAATAATAAGAGGAAAATATTTTAAATTTGCTTCATTTCAATAATTTAATTCAACTTTATTTCATATATACATTAAACAGACAGTAAAGACAATACAAACAACTAGAAACAAACCAATTAAAAGCCGCCAAAATAACACCCACTCAAGAACGAAAAAAGAAACGGAGATTACAAAAAGCAACCGTCCACACACCACCCAACAGATGATACACCCACTATAAAAGCAGCCAGGCCTGGTCAGTCATACTAACGTTCTGTAGAAGAGAAGCTAGTGCTCTCGAAAATTAAACGAATAGAACGAAACTTAACAATTCAAAAGCGAGTTTCTGATATTTTATTCCTAATGCTTCACACTAAAGCCCAAACAATATATATACTATAAATAGACATAGATATACATGTATATACACACACACACACACACACACACACACACACACACACACACACGCATATATATATATATATATATATATATTATATATATATATATATATATATGTTGTATTTTAGGGGTCTACGTATGCTTCTCTTGGTATATATTTTTATGTCTTTTTTATGTTGAAGTTGGGCGTTATTATGAAGCATTTAAAAATAGATGAAGGAACTCGTTGTTATGGAGTACTGGATTCACTTATTTTTTATTATTTGTTATCATAAATTTTCGGGATCTTTAAATTCCCTTTTCCAAATGAACGTCGCTCCTGTTCAACGGATCCTTTGTCTTTGTTGTTATTGACAACGGCATCCTTTGTAAAATATTTGTAATAACAGAGTATTCCGATATCGGAGTTATCCGATATCGAATACACCGATATCGGAATATTCCGTTATTACAAATATTTTACAGAGGATGCCGTTGTCAATAACAACAAAGACAAAGGATCCGTTGAACAGGAGCGACGTTCATTTGTAAAAGGGAATTTTAAAGATCCCGAAAATTTATGATAATAAATAATAAAAAATAAGTGAATCCAGTACTCCATATCATCGAGTTCATTCATATCATCACAGTTAAAAGAAAGGAAATGAATCCGACAATATGAGTATGAAAAGGTGGAATGAAAACATCACACAATGCTGTTAAAGAGAAACAATTTATAATATAATCATAGCTGATACTGATCAATATTTCGATTTTACAAAAATCATCATCAGAGCATTCACTCCGTAGTTGTTTGGGTCGGAGAGAAATGTCAAATCAGTTCACAAACCCAAAACCTTAATACTGCAAAAAAGAACGAAAGTCGTTACATTATTCACCAATGTGGGCATTCGCACCATATATATGTCGGTCATGTCTCTATGTATACCTTTTGTCGGTAAAACATATATATATATATATATATATATAATATATATATATATATTGCTACCACATAGTCTTCATTACTAAAGTTATTACTGATGTGTATAAAAAGGTTCACAACGTCAAATGGAATAACATTGTACTTACTTATCATAATCTATATCGATCTTGTTTTGTTCAACTCCGCTATTTGTTAGTATGTTTGTTGACATTAATACAAAGCGTTACGGATTATTAATCGTAGGACAGAGAAACCTTCTCAATATGAAATACTATTTTCCCATTCTTTCTATACCTTTTTAGCCAATCTTATATATATAAATATATATATATTATATATATATAATATATCTATATATATAATGTGTGTGTGTGTAGTATATTAAGAAAATTGAAAAAAAACACAGGTTTAAATAAGTTGAGTGGTAAGTTTATTGGCCGACGCTGCAGTGTTTCGATCTATTAATTAGATCATCTTCAGGGCATTTGTTGGTATATGGAAGGTTATAAAAAAATTTTCATCACAGAATAACGAGAAAGGCAAGTGATAGTCCTTGTTTATCAGTCTGTTCAAAATTTTAAATCTGAATAAAGGACATACCGTCGGATTCACTTCCATCTCTTCGCTCGCTCACACACACACACACACACACACACACAACATATATTATATATATATATATATTATATATATAATATATATATTGTTAAATAAAGCAGCCATTTTCTGTCTGCAAGTCTTATCCTTTGTTTTTTCATATTGCCGGATTATTGTTTTAATATCTGGCGAGAATTGGCTGATGTATTCGCCATATGTCATATTCTCGCCAGATATTAAAACAATAATCCGGCAATATGAAAAAAAACAAAGGATAAGACTTGCAGACAGAAAATGGCTGCTTTATTTAACAATATATGCCTACAAGAAAAAATGCTGCCTAAATACACACACACACACACACACACATATAATATAATATATATATATATATATATATATATATATATATATGGGAGAAATATGAGGGAGATTAATCCGACAGTATGTGAATAAAGGTAGATAGGGAGTGTATCATATTGGATTATGATAGTGGCCAAACACCTAACACCTGTGGCACTATCAGAATCCAATATGATACACTCCTATTAGAAAAAAGGAAAATCCATCTCCAACCTCTTCTGACACCATCACCGAAACCTCTCTTTATTCACGACCCCTAATTCAATCAGAAAGAAAATGTTCACCACTGAAGCAAGAACTATATTCCCCAAAGTCCTGAAGAGTCCTGAACGTTGCATCGTCGACATCACTACCTACAATAAACATCCATTTTCTACAACATCCAGTGTTTGTCTACCTTTCTCCATATATATATATATATATATATATATATAATATATGTGTGTGTGTGTGTGTGTGTGTGTGTGTGTGTTATTATATATATATATATATATATTATATATATATATATATATACAGCGTGTTCTCGCAGCAATTCTAAATGTTAAACATAATAATGTTGTACAATCATTTAGTAAAAACTATATGAAATTTCAACTCTTGTAACTACATATTATTTTTATGTACTATTAAGATTATTGCATTTCAAAATTACTGCCATCTTTGATGTTTCATTTTAAATCTGCCGCATGACATAATACACACCTTATATATATATATATATATATATATATATATATATATATATATTTTATATATATATATATATATAACACATTTTGGTACAGCTGAACTTGTATAAGATTTAGAAAAATAACGACATACTTTATTGATCAGCAAAATTTTTATTTTCCAAAGAGAAAATGGACACTTAAGGACCCTTTCGACCGGTGCTTTGTCAAAAGTAACGACCGGTAGATCGTTTAAAAGTCACAATGTAAATCAAATGAGCAAAAGAGAGATTCAATCAAGCAAATGGTGGGGTAACATGAAGGCCAAAAAAGAAAAAAAAAATCAATAAATAAAATTAAAAAAAAATTATATAATATATATTATATATATATATATATATATATATATATATTTAGTTAAAAGAAAGGAAATGAATCCGAGGGTATAAGTATATATAAAAAAGATATGAAAAAACCACAAAATGCTGTTCAAGTGAAAATATTCTATAACTTCGCTGATATTGAACAATATTTCGATTTTATGAAAATCGTCATTGGAGCTTGTTAATAATCCGTGTTGTTATGAGCGGAAACAGGCTCTGATGACGATTTTCATAAAATCGAAATATTGCTCAATATCAGTTAAGTTATAAAAATGTTTTCACTTTAACAGCATTTTGTGGTGTTTTCATATTTTTTATATATATATATATATACCCATATATATATATATATATATATATATATATATATATATATAATATATATATATTTACCAACCCCATGATCAGGATGTGACGCAAGGTTAATTTCTTAAGGTGAGTATAACAGGTTTGAAATCAGAGTTTTCCTTTTCCTAGACTGGTCTCCTAGTCAAGATTAAAGATCCCAGTCTACCCTAGTTGGAGGAACAGTCCATTTTTACCACTCTAGCCATTACACGCGCCTTTCATATAGTGTGAACATGCCAAATTCTTGATTTCCTTCATTGTCATCCATTTATATATATATCATAACTAGGAAGAGTTACTTGAAACCAAATAATTGCTTAGATTATTAGTTTTAGATAGGAATACTTGAAACTATTTAACTGTGTGCAAACTAATGATTATCATTCATCATCATGTCGCGCTGTCAGCACTGATATCCATGACAATCTCTCTCCATCCGTCCCTATCACTCATCATTCTCGGGAGGTCTTCTATGTAGCATCCTGTATCCGCACAGAGCTGATCAATGTACGTCTTTTTTTGGTCGGCCCACACGGCGTGCCCATGTGTTGGCTTCCACAGTAGGACGTCGCTTATGAGATCGTCCTTGCTTCTCCAGCAGTGTCCCGCGTGTCTTGTCCGTCTTACTCGGATGGTTTGGGTGATATGTGGCGGGTGGCCGTACAGCTGCTTTCTCGTAGGGTGTTGTTTCTACGTCTTGTGCAGCTCCCATCTAGTTTATTCTCTAGTCGCTTTGATTATAGACAAATAAAAAAGTGCAATTTAAAAAAATGCAATGCGATATTGAAAATCTAGTTATGATCGAAATCAAACCCTTTGAAATTAATCAGATTTCAGCATTAGATAACTCATAAACAGTTTATATGCTATTAAACAAATAAACCAAACTAAACCAAACACTTAAAAAATGATCAAATTTCGGCATTAAAAATCCATAAGGAGTTGATGTGTCCTTAAAAAATTAAACAAGCCAAACAAATGAATCAAATTTCAACATTAAATAACCCATAAACATTTTATATGCCATTAAACAAACATAAGAGTTCCAAATATAAATAGTTATGATTATAATTAAACATTTAAAAATTATTCAAATCTTGGCATTAAATAGCCCTTAAGGATTAGTATTATCTGCGTTATTCGGACTATTGTCCTCATCGTTTTATTGTTATTTGTACAACGTTTCAGCCGATATACCCTCCGGCCTTCTTCAGGTATTTCTTGTCGGACTCGGGAACCTTCTCGGACTCGGGAACCTTCTTTTCGAACTCGGGAACTTTCTTGTCACCATTCAGAGAAAAATAGCCGTTAAGGAGTTGATATGCCGTTAAACAAATAAACCAAAGCTAACATTTACAAATGAATTTTAAATTAAGGAACCAAAACAAAAGGTAAGGGGAGGTAGGTTTAGTGAGTATAGAATCTTTCGCACTTGCATAAACCTGTGTTTTACCAAAAGATGCATTTAATCATTTCACAGCCAAGTGCTAATCAATATGCACATAATACCTCTATGTTTAACGGGTTATGTGCTAGTTCTAGCTTAATCCCATCTATATATTAATACTCGTGTTCCTTATCTGTACGACCGTTATCACCCTATGGGTAAAAAATGAGACCGTCCAAATTGTCCAAGACGAAAAGCGAAAATGTTAATCCCGATTTCTCGTCTTGCTTATCCGCCGAATTCTTATTTCTTATGAGTGTCGTCACTTCAGCTAAATTATGGATCATTACGTTTTTATTATAAAAAAGAAAGGGAAGAAAAAGGACATGCTTCACAGAAAAATACAACGAGAAAGAAAGAAAAGAAAGATAGATAGAGAGCAGGGATGATGAGAGAAAGGGGTGATCGTGTGGAATCGATAATGTTAATCTGTTTCAATCGATCATAATGAAAAGTGAAAATAAGGAAATAAATAAATAAATAAATAAATAAAAAGAGGAGAGAGAGGTGAATCAAGATTATTACACTTTACATATTGAATTATTTGCAATAGCTCTTGAATAAACATATAAAAAATTGTAATAATTAAATTATCATACTAGGGTATATCCGCAGGTCCTGCTAGTATGCAAATAATACCGCTATCTTTGACGGGTTATTTATGTGCTAGTTGTTGCTTAATCACATGTAATATTATTCAACATAAAAGCTAACCTGTTATATGTCAAGTTAAGAATTTACAAACTTATGTCAGTTTTCTTTTTATGAAAACAGAAAGAGGTCATCCTTTAAACAGTTTTATGTTGACAGAAATCAAGAAATGTGCAAAATTAGAATTCAATATCTGAACACGGAACTAAACACAAATAGAAATATCTGAACTTGGAACTAAACACAAACAGAAATATCTGTACACGGAACTAACACTAACAGAAATATCTAAACACGGCACTAAACACAAACAGAAATATCTAAACACGGAACTAAACACAAACAGAAAGACTTGAACATGGAACTAAACACAAACAGAAATATCTGAACACGGAACTAAACACTAACAGAATATCTAAACACGGCACTAAACACAAACAGAAATATCTAAACACGGAACTAACACAAACAGTAAGACTTGAACATGGAACTAAACACAAACAGAAATATCTGAACACGGAACTAAACACTAACAGAAATATCTAAACACGGCACTAAACACAAACAGAAATATCTAAACACGGAACTAAACACAAACAGAAAGACTTGAACATGGAACTAAACACAAACAGAAATATCTGAACATGGAACTAAACACAAATAGAAATATCTGAACATGGAACTAAACAAAAACAAAATATCTGAACACGGCACTAAACACTAACAGAAATATCTGAACACGGCACTGAACACAAGCAGAAATATCTGAACACGGCACTGAACACAAGCAGAAATATCTAAATACGAAACTAAAACAAACAGAAAGACTTGAACATGGAACTAAACACAAACAGAAATATCGAACATGGAACTAAACACAAACAGAAATATCCGAACATGGAACTAAACACAAACAGAAAAGACTTGAACATGGAACTAAACACAAACAGATATCTGAACATGGAACTAAACACAAACAGAAATATCTGAACATGGAACTAACACAAACAGAAATATCTGAACATGGAACTAAACACAAACAGACATATCTGAACATGTGTAACGTGGCCTACTGCAGATGCACTGATCACAGTGCTAAGTTTACGATACGTAACGTAAACGTTTACAAGGCAATCACTCGTTCGGCGAAGGACGCGACACTTTGGGGTTGTTTACAAACACAAATTTCTAGCAGTCCACGTTCGGGGCCTTTCTTCCACCGTGGTCAGGGAAAATCTAGTTACAGTGGTCAGAGGAGGAGGACATCATTGATAGTGGACAGGGAAGAGAAAGGTCAGTGGACACGCGTCGTCGTCATGGTCAATTAACTTATGTCAACAGACTGCATTCCTCTAGTTCTTGATTCCGGCTCGCGACTGCTTACTATTTGTTTACTTCTAACAATTGGAACTTTTCATTCACAAAGTTTTTTTTCTTAGTGTTAGTGACGAAGTTTTTAGACAGGAATTTCTTTTCTTTAATCTATTAAACTAATCCTAAACCCTAACCCTAACCGTAAACCTAACCTTAATGCTGTCTTCTTTCCTAATATATCTAGTAGATAAATAAATAATTTATCAGTCAACAGTAGTTCCCCTTTGATCATGTTAGACTTATAAGAAATAACCCCACTTCCTTGTATTAACTGAGTTAGTCTCCTCCTGCTGTTACTCAAATGAGAGGGTAAGAGACAATGCATTAATAACAGACTTTGTTTCTTAAGAACACATTGCCCTTATAAAAATAATTCATCGTTTTCGCCTAAGAATTTTTGGAAAATTTTCTTTTTCAATGTGGGTAACTGTAAAAGCGCTGCATGAGAGCGCAGTCTGCGTGCAGGCCGCACCTGTGCTTGCTGGGGTTCGTATATGGCCCACGGGCCGCAAGTTTGACATTCCAATTATGAAAGAAATAGACCTTGCCTATATTTTAGAATATTGCCAGATAGAAATACGTAGCAAATAATATATATATATATATATATATATATATATATATATATATGCATTTCCCCTATAAACAGCGGTCAAAGTGACATTTTAAACAAATCACCAGTTTTTATATTCAATGGGGAGATGCTACCACCTGAGACCATTGAGCCTTATTCACATGTGTACATGTCTGCTGTCTTCCACGTAGGCACTCTTTTTGTTATTATTATCACATTGTGGTTCACCTTTGTTTATGTTTGAAACACCTGTCAAGCCAATATCCAATTACATTACACTCATGGGTACACGTGGTCATTAAGTCTGATTTTTGGCGGAATTGTTTATAAAAGAAAAACTTAGGACCTTATTTTTGTTTATTTCTAGTTAGTAATGGGAATTTAATTATCTCTCAATCAAAAATGTTTTTTCGCATTTTATCATTTCTAACCTATCCTCGGAGATTGTTTTTCAGGCTTTGAAACATCTGCCTAGCCAATATCCAATTACATTAAACATGGATCTAAACACAAACAGAACATTTTGCAAACATTCACTAATCAACGAAGTAAATATGCAAATTTTTTTTGTTTGCAGAAATACCTGCGTCCATTTTGCGAAAGAATGTGCTACTTTCGTCTCTTACAGTAAAACATCGTTCAGAAATTAAAGGTAGTATCAATCGATTTGATGATATATATTATTTTCCTGTATTCTTCATCTGAGCATCTTCTATAATCACCATCATTTCATAACATTTAATTCCTGCTGATTATATTGTTTCAAAATGACATATTTTGTCATTTGATTGTGTAATAAACACAAATAGAGAATAATATTGATTTTTCGGGCAGTTTTCCTCATCTCTATTGTGGTATGTATACACACATTGTTTCGGCTGCTGTATCTCCTGGCTTTCCTCAGGTGAATACAGCAGCCGAAACATTGTGTTTATACATACCACAACAAAGATGAGGACACCAGTCTGAAAAATCAAAATTATTCACATCAAGCCTCATCTAAAAAATAAAGACAAATAAAAATAGTGAAGTATTATATTCAGTCCTGAAAATGAACATGACAAAATAAGTTCAAATTTCAACATAGTCTCCTTTTGTTCACTATGGAAATATATTAATTCACAAGTCCGTGATTTGTCTTATCTCAAATTACCAAAATATTTCGTTGATAACAAGCATCAATTTTCGATGAAGAAATGAAAATGAGCACTGGTATAAACCATTCACTAATAACTACATTACTTTCATGGCAGTATTAACAATAGAAAAGTGTTGTACCTTTAATTCCGCCCTAACATGATCAAAGGGAACTGCTCTTGACTGATAAATTATTTATTTATTTTCCTATTAAACTAACCCTAAACTCCAGCCCTAATCTCAACCCTAAACCCTAACCATAACCCCGTCGTCTTTTTTCCTAGTAGATCTAGTAGATAAATAAATAATTTATCAGTCAAGAGTGGTTCCCCTTTAATCATGTTAGACTTATAGGAAATAACCCCACTTCCTTGTATTGACTGAGTTAGCCTCCCCCTACCGTTACTGAAATGAGGGGGTAAGAGACAATGCATTAATAACAGACTCTTAAGAACACATTGCCCTTATAAAAATAATTGATCGTTTTCGCCAAAGAAATTTTGGAAAAATTAAATGTGGGTAACTGTAAAAGCGCTGCATGAGAGCGCAGTCTGCGTGTGGGCCGCACCTGTGTTTGCTGAGGTTCGTATATGGCCCACGGGCCGCAAGTTTGACATTCCAATTATGAAAGAAATAGACCTTGCCTATATTTTAGAATATTGCCAGATAGAAATACGTAGCAAATATATATATATATATATATATGCATTTCCCTATAAACTGCGGTCAAAGTGACATTTTAACAAATCACCAGTTTTTATATTCAATGGGGAGATGCTACCACCTGAGACCATTGAGATTTATTCACATGTGTCCATGTTTGCTGTCTTCCACGTAGGCACTCTTTTTGTTATTATTATCACATTTGAGCGTCGCTGAAAATGTCAACGTATTTGGAATGAATGCTCAGATAATTTAATTCACATTTAGCACACACACAAAAAAGGAAACATTACTAAATGTCGATTTTTACCTGAAAAATTCGTTTAACTATTGATCCCAAAAATTCAATCGCCCGGTCAGCTAGGGCTGTAGAATACACCAACTACAACCCAGTAGAGGGGTAAGACTTCCTGTCCCAGTGAGGCCACCTGTTGGCAGTGGGTGGCGATCTGTGATGCTTAAGGATGGAACCCTGGTGGCAGAGCAGTTCATGGCGTGCAACACTCCACTAAGGCCTTTACTTAGGCCAGACGGGTGGTGGGACAGCCACCCTCCGAAGAACCGGCTGATCCCGTCAAGCCATAGTACCTATAAGATTGTCCCAACCCTATTGCCTTCTTATCATATAGGTACTAGAAGGCGGTGGCTGAGGGTCTACATGTCCTGGGAATGACGTTAAACTCTATCTGATGGTGAGGTTCCAGTTTTGGAGGTTTGGGGAATGTGGAGCACCCCTTCATCCCCCTTGCTCCCTGGTCCACTCTGACCCGATGTGGTAGTACCTGTTAGGGTCATATCCATGGGTTAAATAGAAAAACATGAGTTGATAAACAAAATTGTATTATCCATTAAGAATTGACTTATTTCAAAACTTCATCGGCATTAAATGATCCACTGAGGTTGATATGCCGTAAAACTAAACCAAATCGGAATGGTAGTACCTGCTTGGGTCCATTCTATGGGTTAAATAGAAAAAAACTGAGTTAATAAAAAATGTGTTTTTTTTAAATTGAATCCCCATCAAGAATGAATAAAACAAAATGTCATCTATCGATTCATTTATTTTATGTTTACGTCTGTATGTTGTTATTCACATGTTTTTTATCAAAATTTTACAAAAAAAGATTAGTTATTTTAACAAAAACTTTTATCCTGCCCGTTTAGAGTTAGTAACTTTCCTTTTGCCTGGACTGTAGAGAATCTAATATGGCCTAAAAATGAGGGATGAGTTTAATACTAATGAACAATATAGAACTGATCCCCCAATTTCGGATATCACTTCCTTTGAAAGCATTTTGTTAGGATTTACTTTCATTTTGTTTGGACTATAGAATATAGAGAATTGAATATGGCCAAGAAATGAGTGATGAGTTTAATACTAAAGAACAATATAGAACTGATCCCCCACTTTCGGATATCCCTTTTTTTAATTACTTGCAAGCATATTGTTAGAATTTACTTTCATCCTGTCTACACTGTAGAATATAGAGAATTAAATATGGCCAAGAAATGAGTGATGAGTTTAATACTAAAAACAATTTAGAACTGATCCCCCACTTCCGGATATCCCTTCTTTTGATTACTTGCAAGCATAGGAATTTAAGAGCTATTTTCCTTTTGTTTAAAACCTGTAGAAATGAACAGAACGTTTTATGGTCTACAAATGAGGTATGCGTTCGATATCAAAGAACAAAAAAAAATAATACAAAGCTGGGAAATATTCTCTGTGTAGGAAACATAAGTAACTATTCAACATTTTCTTTTTACTTGTATCAATAAAGTAAGATCTCTGTACAGTGGTTTCATACTTTAGATGGTCCCCCCTCCTCAGAAAATGGTAAGTTCATTAGTTTGGTTTGGTTTGTTTTATTTTACGGCATATCAACCCCAGTGTTGTAGTCAATGCCGACAAAAATTCATTCTTAATGGATACTCAATTTTTTTATAAACACATTTTTCTATTTAACCCATAGATGGGACCCTAACAGGTACTACCACTCCGGCTCAGAATTGTCTAGGGATCACTGGTGATTTTTATTGTCAAGATTATTGGCATCTTGTAAATAAATATATTTCCACTCACATTTATCTCACTGTCTACCATAGTTCCGTGGTGTCTTTCCATTTTATGAAGTTTGATATTGTCAACAGATTAGCGTTATCGCTTCCGTGTGCTCACCCACACTTTCTATTTTTCCCTACTATCTTTCTTTCTTTTTTATTATATTTTTCTATGTAGCATGTCCTTTTTCTCCCCTTTCTTTATCTATTAAAAAAAACGGAATTGTCCAATTGCTTGCAAAAGTTAAAAGTTATGTTAAAATTTTAGAAAGGTAAATATTTTCTTTATAGCTATTGATGGGCTTACGGTCAAGTCATGTTGAAAGCACTGGTTCCTGCTAGATCACCAAAGTTAAGCAGCGCTAAGCCTGTTCAATACTTAGAGGGATGACCATTTAAGCAAGAGCAGGTACTGTAAGTAAACCGAATGTTAAAATGACTTGATTAGGCATTAAATGACCCAAAAAGGGTTGATATGCCGTAAAAAAAAACAAAAAACAAATATATCGATTGAAGTAAATACAAATAATATTTACTAGCAGGACCTGTGATATGTTAACATAAGAGCTATTGGAGATAGTTCAATATGTAAATCTTTATTTAACTCTATCCTTCATTCTTTTTTCTTTCTTTCTTTCTTTCCTTCTTTTCATATTTTCATTATGTTCGATTGAAACATATTAGCGTTATCGCTTCCGTGTGTTCCCCCTGCTCTCTCTCTTTCTTTTTTCTTATTATATTTTTCTGTGTAGCATATCCTGGTTCTTCCCTATCTTTTTATAATAAAAACGCAATGGTCCATTATTTAGCTGAGGTAACGACACTCATAAAAGATAAGAATTCGGCTGATAAACAACACCGGATAATGAGGATTTACATTTTTGCATTTCATCTTGGGCGATTTGGACGGTCTCATTTTTAACCAAATTGTTGAGGAAAGATAGAGAGAGGGGTGAGCACGTGAAAGCGATAATGTTAATATGTTTCAATCGAACATAAAGAAAATATGAAAAGAAGGAAAGAAAGAAAGAAAAAGAGTGAAAGTGAGTTAAATCAAGATTATTATACTTTTTAAAATACATATTGAACTATTTAGCAATAGCTCTTAAGTAAACATACCAAACGTTGTGATAATTGAATTATCATACTGTGGTATATCAACAGGTCTTGCTAGTTCTTTTAAATTCAAATGTTAATCCTTAATCGGAAAACGATTCCTGGTGCAAGCGCACATCGGTTAGCCAACAAGACTTAGTTCCTCTCCTTTATTGATACACTAGAAGTGGCTACCCGGCGTCGCCTGGGTAGTGGGAGAAATTTTTATAAATTTAGTCTCGCAGTTTCCTTATTACTTATCGCGAGTGAGATCCTCGCTGGTTGCCCCATAAAAATCCCCACGGAAATATATAACAATATAGTAAGAAATTTCCATTCAATGATTTATAGTTAAAAAAAAAAAAAGATATAAATGATGCAATAAATTCAATAAATAAATATTACAATTCAAGCGAAAAAAAAAAAAAAAAATAAAATAACATGTAAATGACTTTCCCTTCTGTTACTTTTGAAATTTAAATTTTTGAATATCTTCCCGAATATAAAGCAAATCTTAATTATTTTGGCTCAAAAACCAAGCCCTGGTGATATTTAATGTGTATATATATTTACTTTGTTGTTAATTGTTTTATTTTCGAAGTTCTCCTCCGGGCATACACAACTGCCCTTTATATATGTATAGATAGATAGATAGATAAACAGATGGATTATACAGGGGATAATATGTGTGTATGTGTGTGTGTGTGTGTGTGTGTGTGTGTGTGTGTGTGTGTGTGTGTGTGTGTGCTGTGCTAATGTAAATATGAGAGAGAAATTCTGCCCAGATGTTGCCATCAAAACACAGGATATTGTCGTAATATTCATTAATCAACTGTGTTTGACCACTTTAAAACATCTTTCAACTGGCACGTGACCAGGGCCCAATAATAAACTTTTTAAAATCCAACAAGACAGTGAAATATTATAGAAAGCAATTTTTCTTAAACAAAAAATTATACATAAAAATGTTAGAAAATGTGGATGCACACACACACACACACACAAACATATGTATATATATATATATATATATATGTAAGAATGGAAAATGAATCCGACAATATGAGGAAAAAAATGAGTAAAGAAAAGAAATATAGATGGATAAAAATGAATTTTATCGATTAAAAGTGATATCGATAAAATTCATTTTTATCCATCTACATTTCTTTTCTTTACTCATTTTTACCTCATATATATATATATATATATATATATATATATATATATATATATAAAAAACAGGTCCGCAAAATGTATTATGCTTTTTTTATTATCATTTAACATTTGCGACACGTGTTTCAGATCTTCTGATATCTTCTTCAGGAGTTAATTTAACCATATTCTGTCCAAATTTGAATATATATATATATATATATATATATATATATATATATATATATATATATGAAGATAGGATGGATGGGTTTAGAATCCGACAATATGAGGTAGATAAAATGAAAAGTGAGCAAGAAATGAACAACATATATATATATATATTATATATATATATATATGTTGTTCATTTCTTGGTCACTTCTATATATATATATATATATATATATATATATATATATATATATATATATATATATACGTATCCAGTCCCTCCTTTCCTGATTGGTAAGAGTGTAGAGAGAATTGATTTGTAACATCTGTGGTTTAGCAGGTGTGTGCTCCTGGGTGGCAGATCTTAATTTCACACACAAAGCGGCTTCCAGTCTATAACTCTGCTGATGAGGCATAATAGGCCGAAATGTACATACTGAGAATGACTTTTTCTCGATTTGTTTACGCTTTACATTTGAATAGATATATTCGCCTAATTCATTAATTATCAACTAATTAATTTCAAATTAGGTATGATTCAATTAAGCCTATATTCTCCCATAAATTGTCGGCATAGCATATCAAACAAACTGTTTGCGTCTTTTCATACTGTCGTGCAGCAAGTCTCCAAAAATGTAGGAGATATTTGTTTATAAACAAAACGAGAAATCTGGAAAGACCAGCTAGTGTAACGGTTAGAATCCCGACTGTCAGCAGTTACGGTTCGAATTATATATATATATATATATATATATATATATATGATTGTTGCCCACGCATCTTTATTAGTATATCAGATGAGTATATATATATATATATATATATATATATATATGTATATATAATCCACAGACACGTGTTTCGAAGTATCACTTCTCATCAGTGTGATTATACCGTTAACAGCTACCCCTGGCCGGGTTTGAGACCCGAATGAACTTTCGTTCGACAATCCTCTTACCCGTACGGCCAGAGGCTGCTGTCAAATATAGGAGAATATTTAATCGCCACATTTCTAAGCGGAAATGAATTCACTAGAGGCCTCAAACATTTGTAAACAAAGCGAGGTTTAGCTACACACCAGATACGGTTAATCCGCAATTAAATCCCTATTTTGGGGTTGTATTATATATATCTATATTATATGTTTATGGGGAAATAATGTGAATAACACATTTACCGTCAATTCTCTTCCCGCATCACCACAAGATTTCATATAATTTCTGTGAATTCTTCCTACTTACTACCACAGTCACTCGGTTGTTTAACTAGTATGCGTGCTTAAAAGATAACCAGGAATCAACTAAATTATATCTACCCCTGATGATGGCACTACGGAGTACTGAAAGCACTATGGACGAAAACTTTGCTGGACTAATCAACAGATACCACCCTGATATTAAAGAGCTGGCCAGAAAACTAGAAAAGACCGAAACTCGTTAGACATGAAATGTCCGTCTTTTTCAACACAATATATATATATATATGAGAAGTAAACAAACAATGTGTTTGATATGGCTTTTTTAGCCGACAATTTTTGGGAGAATATGTGCTTAATTGAAGTCGTAGCTAATTTTGAAAATTAATTGATTAATTAATAATGAATTAGGCGGGGATACCTATTCAAATGTAATTGTTTAACCTTACATTGGAATAGGTATGCCCGCCTAATTCATTAATTATTAATTAATTAACTTTTCAAAATTAGCTACGACTTCAATTAAGCACATATTCACTATATATATATTATATATATATATATATATATATATATATATATATCAAGTCTCCTCTGTGTGGCTAGAGATTTGTGAGCTACCTACAGCCGGGTTAAAAACCCGATCGATTCAACATCAGCTTAGCCGCTCGGCTATCGTCACCCACAGAATGCAAAGGGGATTTTAACTTTTCAATACACACATCTGTGTGACGGCCTTTACATAGGTCACCATAGAGTGTTCCATCCCATTTATAGGAGAGCATTGCGTTTACACTTTAGTTCGCAGTCGTCAGCGAAATCCCCTCCAAAGTGCTCAACCTTAGGGGCATGGGGAACATATATAGTCATCCACAGACACGTGTTTCGACTTATCAAGTCTCCTTAGTGTGGCTAGAAATTTGTGAGCTACAACAGCTGGGATAGAAATCGGATCGATTCGTGCGCACGTGTGTGTGTGTGTGTGTGTGTGTGTGTGTGTGTGTGTGTGTGTGTATGTTTGTACAGACTATATTTACATCAGAACTGCACGATAAGTTAAATCTAAATTTGAAGACATGATTTTTTCTTCTTTGTCGAGAGAGACAAATCACTAACTTGTAAACTGGTTTAGAAGGAGCTATTTAATACGTATCTGATGAATCTTATCACTACCATAAGAAGTCAGTTATATTTATTTAGATACTTTACGTGAGAATCTATAATATTCAAGGCGAGTAAAGAACACAGTTACAAAATCATGAATGTTTATTCAGTGAAGAATAAAATGGGTAGAGTTTAAAATTGATTTAACTACAGTTTAATCTTCCAAGACGGTAAGCATGCCCAAATAGGATTAGTTACACCCTGATGACTGGACTTCGATATCTACAGGGATTTCAGTCCAAGTTGATTTGAAATAAAATTGAAAATACATTAACGAATATATATATAATATATTATATATATATATATATATATATAATGATAAACCTATGAGTCAGATACCTACTAAAAGTTTCACTAAGTGCTCTTCAGGGCTAAGATCGACTCTTAAGTCGGATTTAGCCTGAAGAGCACTTAGCGAAACTTTTAGTAGGTTATCTGACTCATTAGTTTTATCTTTATTATTTTTCTCTACTTAGGTATTGAGCAGTTTTTACTTATTAGTTTTAGTTTCCTGGTGGTTTTGTATGAATATATATATATATATATATATATATATATATATATATAATATATAGGTATATGTAAAAACAATTTTTTTTGTGTGATAAAACAAAGAAAATACAGTGCTCAATCACAAATTGTGAGAGCTAATATTTATTTATTTTACAGAGTTTTCACAGATCAATGTTCATTATAAACGCGACCCAGGTTTCATGCCAAGGGGCAATCATCAGGCTGTTGAGCAAGATCCATGGTGTTTGTTGAAGATCTTTACTCAATGTCACATTTTGGACCGCAAATAACGTCGGTTAGTTCCGCGGCGCTATTGTAGTTCGGATTTACTAAAAATAATTTTTTTCAAAATTTTGCATTTTTTTGTAATAATGCCAACGAAGTTAACCCTCCCTTAATCGTTAAAATAAGAAAATTTATTTATTTTGAAAAAAAATTGTTTATTTTTTATTTTTAAATTAATTCGTTTGATAAAGAATGTATAATGTCTTTTCAAAAAACCATTTTTTATATTTAGTAGAGTCTTTTTAAAATTTTTTCCAACATAATACAAAAGGTGGATGGTATTGTTCCTCTGTCGAAAATGCCATTTTTTTATTGTTGAAATATCAATGAACATTGATCTGTGAAAACTCTGTAAAATAAAATAAATATTAGCTCTCACAATTTGTGATTGAGCACTGTAATTTTCTTTGTTTTCATCACAACAAAATTTGTTTTTACATATACCTATATCGCTCCTAAAATGGATTAAGAACCTGATGTAAATCAAATCAACAGGAACCTACAACCAGGAATAGTAGAGCACTCTGGAAGAAAGAAAATATTCAATTAAAATGGATCTCACGAAATGGAATTATTCGGTAAAAAAATATCCTACAATCTCCACAGGAAACATACATGAATATACTTATAAATAAATAGAAGATGTAACAAGGAGGATGAGATGGAAAGCCTTGCTAATTTGACGGGCAGATAAACAAAACAGAACGGTAAACAAATTTTGATATTAATCTAAATAAATACCACCAAAAATTAAAGAATTAGCAGAATTTGAAATTAGGACTTAATAGATATTATTCATAACTGATAAAATCCCGTAGCTTAAAAATAATTTCCAATATAAATTATTTAAAGATTTCAAAAAATTAGATCATTTCTGTAAACTATTGTATTATCCTGATAAAGACTAATAATTTAATAATAATTAGATAAAAACAAATACAAAACATACTAGTTAAATACGGCATCACAAATAAATACCGAACAAAACTGGAAGTCCCAGCGTGATAACAACATAGGATGAAAAGGCAAAATTTTAAGCAAAAAAACTTAATTTAGAGACAGAACTAAATGCCTCTTGCTAAACGAGAACCTTCTATCCTTTGAAGCCATTCTGACTTTAGTAACAGAACCATCTTGTAATATAAATCCAGCTAAATCAGAACTGGGATGAGTAAGTAAAATTAAATCATTAATAAATAAAACTAGAATAGAATATAAGACCACACAATTTTACAAGGGATAATACATCAGCTTGTAATTACGGTTCAGAGATATCGCATAAAACAAGCCATAAATTTACACAATTGACATTGTTGATTTTTATCCATCCAATCACTAAATTCTTTTAAGTAAAGCTTAGATTCGCCACGACTTTACCAAAATAAGCTAGTTTAGATAACTGAACACAATCATGCGCAAGAAAGACAATTCTTTTCAAATGAAGGTAAATCCTGGGTAAAAAAATCAACCCATTCGATTTTCGGACATGAGTCGCTATGGGGGAAGACTATAGAGCGGGAATTTGTGAATTTGGGTCGGATTATACATATTAATTCACTAAAACAGAATTTCCCGCCCAACAGTTCGCACCGTATACCGGGATGACGGAATCCTCTGTTATTTCACCGGGACTGTTCGAAATACATTAGAACTAGAATTGGTAAGATATAATAAGCGACCTAGAAATATGGAACCTCAGATTACTAAGATACTACTTAAAATCAAGATGCAATTTCCTGATTAATTTAGCTCTTAACCAATAATACGATATAAGCCACTATCCACAACAAAAATGAGAAAACTTAAATACATATATAAATTCCAGACCATCCACCATAGTTTTAAAAAAAATCTAGTCCCTAAATTAGCCGCCGTAGAATTCAGAACTGTCATCCAACAAAGATGATTTTTGAAAAGGCCCCCCAAGGCGCCGCCCTATTAATAAGATTACTAAATAGCGGATCTCAAAGAAAAAATATATTTTAGATAACATCGCACGCCAACATAATATTCAAAACAGAAAAAGAAAGATAATCTTGGTTGACACGCCCGTCCTTTTATAAAACCGTTAAAACAATTCGGTAAGAAATTTCTAGACTTAATAGATACAACACTTCCATCCTCACCAAAATAAGATCATAATAAAATATTTAATAGAAATACTGTAAAACTAGCTACTCATGTGACTCTCAATGAAATCACATAATTACACTCAAATCTAACCTTAATCAAACCCTACATGTACAAATGCAGAATTAAAAAAAAGATTGTCCCTAAATCAGAAAATGTAACATTGAGATCAGTGTATATGAAGAGCTAAAGTACAACTAACAGTCGGCTCTCCACTATATACAGATAGAATATGGTTGGGAATGACCATGGGTGCATTTCAAGCATAGATACTCACTCGCATATGGAATCTTTCAGAAGAAAGATAAAGAAACAAACTTCCCCTTCAGGAACAAAAATATGGAACTAAAAGAAAAAGATATGCCTTACAGAAATAGATGTGGAGAATTTTAGATCATCCACAAATGTTACACGAACGTAGCTCTAAGTCGCAAATTCTCATGTGTTCGCGTGGACGGAAAAATTTAGGATATTAAAAAAATTTAATTTCCTTTAATAATAATAATAATAATATAATAATATTAATAGAAGTTATAATAAAAATCGGAAATCTTTCAAAACAATGTCCAAAAAGAAAATCTTCCTAAATGATGGAGGGGAGATACTTCAACTCACCCGAAAATCATCCAACATATTGTCGAGGAAAAAATCTGATATTTCAACAATAAGAAAAATTAGATTTTCGAACAGAGGGAACAACGAACACCATCTCCCGCTTTGTATTAATGTTGAAAAAATTAACAGAAGCTCTCTACATATATATAAATGGATTTTTGAAGACTATACATTTTATCAGGAACGGAATTTAATCTTAAGAAATACAAAAATAAACATTTTTCAAAATAAATAAATTTCTATTTTTAGATCCTGGGAATAAAGGGAGGTTAACCTGCGAGTACATGAGGGGGTTGCCTCGTTGCAATTATTAATGACAAAAAGAATGCAAATTTTGAAAAAAATTAGTTTTTAGTAAAATCCGAACTAACATAGCGTCCTGCGGACTAACCCGACGGTTATTTCGTGGTCGCAAAATGTGACATTGAGTAAAGATTTCAAAAAACCCACAACATGGGATCTTGCTCATACAGACCTAGATGATGCCCCTTGCTGAAACTGGGTCCTGATTTTAATAAGCATTGATCGTGAACTCTGTAAAATATCTATTTTAATTATTACAATATATATATATATATATAATATATATATATCTTATATATATATAATATCTATAATTGGTTTTTTTTTTCTCTTCCTTTTGGGCCAAATATTGTATGTTTTGGCCAAATAAATTGTACAATGAGATTATTTTTGGTTGGTAGCATTATCTGGACTTAACCTTTGTTCAAAAACATTTTTTCTCCCCCGGGTAATGTTTTGGTAGTAATATTTTTAGCAATCGAACTATTTGTCTGCGGTTTTTTTTTCGCTCACATTGAGGTTACCAAGAGTTATGTATTAAATTGTTGTATTTTAATATATATATCTTATATATATATACGTGTTCGCGCAATAAATCAACTATCTTGATTAATCCAAGTGGATTTAATACCCTAGAAGATCTTAGGTGAAGACTCGAGTAGGTGGTTAACTGTACCGTTGTATTACAGAATAAATTTGCCCCCGGCCCCCCCTTTTCCTTAAAAACTACATATGAGCTCTTTTATTTGTATATCAATCGCTGTCTTACCTTTCTGATTTGCATCAACGAATCCATGGTGACATATTCACCGGTAATCCACTTTTCCAGATAACAACACACACAGCACACACACAACAAGCTTATGTGAACACATGACACAGCCACACACACATTATATATAATATATATAATATATTATATATATATTATATATAATGAAATATGTTAATTAACGCCTGAAGAAGTATCAGAAGATCTGAAGACAACGTGGTCGCAAATGGTAATAATATAATACTAAAAAAAAATAATAAATCCATTTCGTGAACCCCCCTTCTTTATTATAAAATATTTAATTTTCTCCCGTTGGACCCCATAACAACACTTATGATATATATATTATATATATATATATATATATATATATTATATATTATATAACATATAGTACTTACATGTCGGTCTGTTAATTGGCCGTCACAAAGTCAATAATAAATTCGTAGCTTTGAAGTAGGAGATCATATAAATACCCCTGAATATATACTAATTATATATATATATATATAGTATATTTTATATTTTATACTATATTTTTAATGTATAGCTATAAATCATGTAAATTGTATAATAAGTTTTGTGTGATTTTATAAGTGAATGAAGTGCTCATATATCAATTGATTTGAGATGTATATTCTAGTTGGGTTTCGGAACGCAATAAGTCATGGCACCTAATGACTGGCAGTTTCTCAGCTGATTTGTATTTCCAACAGAAGACAGACCGACAGACCAGACACAGAATAGAAGAGAGAAAACGAATAAAACGGAATGTCTTCAAGAAAAAGAATAACCCAAACAAGGGTGGAAATGCCATAAATCCACACCGAACCTAAATAGTTGGTTTGGTTTGTTTGTTTGTTTGGTTTTACGGGCATATTCTAACCTCAGTGGGTCAGTTTAATGCCGATAAAATTTTGAAATAAAATCAATTCTTAATGGATAATATCAAATTTGTTTTATAAATACATTTCTATTTAACTCCATAGATGGGACCCTAACAGGTACTTACCGATCTCCGGGTAGTGACCAAGGGAGACAATGGTGATGAAGGGTCTTCCACATCCCAACCTCTAGAACTGGAATCTCATCCATCAGATAGAGTTTAATGTCAATTCCCAGGACATGTAGATATCACGCAGCCACTACCTTCTAGCACCCATGATAAAAAAGGGTTGGGGCTTGAAGATTGCCAGGCAATAGGTGTTGGATAATATCATATAGGTGCTAGGGCCTGACGTGACCACCGATTGATCGGTAGGGGGCCTTCTGACCTGCCTCGTCTAAGCCCAGGATAGGGCAAAGTGGAGTTATTGCATGTCCATGAACTGCTCATCCACCTGGGCTTATCCTAAGCATCAAACGGGTCGCCAGCGACGGCCAACAGATGGCCCATTGGGGGAAGTAATTACCCCTCTGCTGAGGTGCAGTTGGTGCATTCCTAAGCAGCCTTCCAACCGACAGGGCTTGATTTGAATGGGATGTTAGAGATAGATATACTTAGGAATATGAATCATATCTAAACGCCCTACAGCCGACAGGTTGCGGCTATTATATTGGTTTAATGGATTCATATTAAAGTCAACAAACTAATTACTAACTAAAATTCGATGATGTTCACAATTCTTGTGTTAATATCAATTGTTGTGCAGTCAGCTTTGTTTATTTGATAACTAAATCTATGATTAATGATTTTACATTTTAGATCATTTTGTAATATAGCCGAATATGAAGGGTGAAATAACATCTGTATGTTTGCTATTGTTTATATGTGATATATATACCTCTTCTGTTTTTATGTTTACTTCGATAAAAGTGTGTTCTGAATATATCCCGTGTTTCCCCAAAATAGACCTTGTTGAGAGCGGCAGATGCGAAATAAATAAACGTGCTCTTCACAATCATATCATGTGACGCAAACATCACGTCTTTGGTAATATCAAGACGACGCACCTTGCTTGTGTTATTAATCCGGACGATATCTTTTAGGAAAGATGTAGCAATGTAACAAAACGTCGCGCGGAATTTGGGAAAAAAGTGAAAAAAAAAAAGTGAAAAAGAAAGAAAGAAAGAAAGAAAGAACAGAATGCGTTAAAATAACACTAAGTAAAGACCTAGTGTGAAGGTAATTAAAAAACAAAACAAAAAAAAATAAAATAAAAATAAAAGCTATTAATTTCACTAGGGGGGTGTTACGGTTGGGTTAGGGTTGGGGTTGGTGTTGGTTCGGGAAAAACCGCCCTAAAGCTGTTGTTTTCTTTTTGTTTGTTTATTTCAAGTGGACACCGCTTCGGCGGCTACGGACTTCAATCGTAGCTGGTAGTTTTTTTTTCAGTCGCCACCGGCTAGCTGTTTTGAGGCAGGAGGCCGGGACGGAACTCCAACGAGAGTACCTAAGACCATAATGCAAAATAAAAGGGCGATTTTTAAGGATAATTTGATACGCGTCCCCTAAAATAAGCGCACAATCACAAACACTCGGCCGCCCTGTCGGCTGGGGCGTTTAGAATGCCCCGACTGCAACATCGCAGAGCGGTAAGACTCCCCCACATGGGGCCACCTGTTGGCCGTACGCTGCGCGACCCAGGTGGATAGAGCAGTTCATGACATTGCAATATTCACTTTGGCCCTATCTTGGCAGACGGGCGGTCACGTCCCAATCAATCGGCTGGTCAACGTCAGCCCTAGCACCTATATGTTTCCAACCCTATTGCCCTTATGGCGCCCCAATCCCTTTTAAATCATATGGTGCTAGAAGGCGGGGCTGAGGGGTCTACATATCTGGGAATGGCGTAACTTCTATCTGATGTGAGGTTCCAGTTTGGAGGTTTGGGGAATGTGGGAGCACCCTTCATCTCCATTGCTCCCATGATCCACTCTGACCCGGAAGTGGTAGTACTGAGTAGGGTCGCCCATCTAATGGTTAAATAGAAAAATGTATTTAATAAAAAAATTGTATCATCCATTAAGATGAATATTATTTCAAAACTTTATCGGTATTTAATGACCCAGCTGAGGTGATTATGCATAAAACCAAACACAAACGCAAATCAAACACTCGTCTTCGTCTATGATTGATAAGACGCAAGCAAAGTTCTTGAATTAAGAACATCTTTAATGGTATATAAATGTAAGATTTGTTTTTCTTAATTCTGTTTATTTAGAAATTTCGTAATTTTCTAGCCTTTGTAATGTTGTTTAGCGATTAATATCTGAAGAATAAGTTATCATCCGAATAATAAGCCGCTAGTGATAGTTATTTCGGTGTGAAAATTAAATACATAAGCCCTGTCTTATTTGTTGGGTGTAAGGGCAGTCCTCTTGTCCTGGGGGTTCTTGGTAATCGCTGTGTCAGGATACCTATTTGGGTCACCGTGACACAGGAACCCAAGAAGAAAGAAACCCTCTTCTTCCGGATTGACACTGAACAAGGCCCGGACGTGCTTTGTCATCTCTCCAGCGACACCTATGGGCATGCCAGATAACGCCACAGCTCTACTTACAAGGATAAGTGGTTTCCACTTTGATTATTAACACTATTGTAATATGTTTGGACTCTTGGGATATTATATAATGCTTGGGAACTTTGTTGTAAGTAAAAGTAAAGTCGTCGGGGCAGGCTCTTTAGTCGGTATAAGCCAATCAGCGAGGGAGTCTAACCCTTTTTCATAGCGCTAAGACGCAAGGAGATTGTTTTAGCATTTTTGATGGTGGGGCGCATAAACACCTACCATCAAGCTCCTTACTTTATCCTGCACAGAACCCTGTGCTACTCATTACGCTGAGTTGGTCGAGGAACCGGTACCGAACTAGGAACCTTTGGTTCTAGCCGAAACGCCTCTACCGACTTGAGCTAATCGGCTCCCTATTTTAACCTTAACGCGTTGGGTTTTTGTTTTCCTAACTGAAGTATTCCGCATTGGGGTACTATCCTTTTAAGTAACCCACATGTTTTATAAAACCACGTTAAACACTCGTGAGCCTCTTATTTCTAATGTAGATTTGCTTTGGAAATCAGGATATATTAATATCTTTCTCAGAAAAGCGTTCAGTTTATTGCGACCCAATAGTTGCACGTTTTAGAATTGAACACTCGTTTATAGCTGTGGAACAATTTTATATCATGTAATATTGCCAATATCATCGACAGCGTTTTTCTGTTGTGCCAGAACAAAACAGTTTTTATACAGCCCTACGCATCTATCTATCTCATATAATGTGAAAAGTGTGGCCAATAATATAAAAAATTATAAACTCGTTAATATTTAAACGCGCAGTATGGCGCTTCGTAATTTCCAGAGTAGGTACATACATACAAGTAGCAACGACACAACTACGACTTGGAACATTGATAATCATGTATTATATCGACATTATCATAAAATCCTTAAAATAAGAATGCTGAGTGTTGTAGGAGTAAACTTTACCACTAAAAATTACTTATTGTAGGTTTTGTCAGTTTAAGTTCAACTTATTTTATTACCATAAAATATACGATTTTCTTTTATTATCATTGATCAAGGATTTAGTTAAAGGACAAATAAACTTTGTTTTAAAAGGTTTGGAATTTGTTTGCAATGATTGGGCGTGGTATTGGCTTTATATGTGACGATATCGATTCGGTTGTATTATGTTTCATATAAAAATGATTTATTTAATGGCTTTCTGGGAATCTTTTTTAAACAGGTTACAATGCTAAGATTTGTGAAGATTATTTATTTATTTTTTATTACAATTTTGTATATGATTTTGTGTTTCTTTCTTTTATTTTTTTCAAAGCGTATGTCAGAATAATCGGCACCAATGTGAATTTAACTGCTGTTGATGCTTTTGTATCGTTATATTAATCCAACCCTCGAACGAGCAGGAATGCAACATGTCATTTTTTGCGGAAAAAAAAACTGGTTTGAATTCTAGCTTTTTCTCCTATAGTGGTTGCCTAAGCAAAGTTATAAAGAGTAGACCAGCATATCATTTTTCTATGTTTTATACCTGCTCTTGCATCGAGCACTTTTTTTATGCATACATATTTGTTCAAATGCGTCCTTTCATTATATTATATATAATAATATATATATATATATATAATATTTATATATATATTATATATAATATAATCTTCATACAAGACTGCTATTTACACAGTAGCATGCAACCAAACAAAGCCTTCGATCAGAATGATGACTCAGGGCTTCAAGGCATGGTTCGGAGCCGAAAGCATCCATTACCATTAACCAGAGCGCTACAGCAGTATATCACGATACCACAGACTTTGTCAGTTTGATGTCACATAAAGCGATGCCATAGTCACGCTGATGCGGGTTTAGAGCTTTCTCATGATCTTTTTTAAGTATTTCCTCATTGTCTGGTGGAGAAAGTGCAAGTTTATACAAAAATGCCGATGGTTGAGTTGGTAATAAAATCCCCGGCAATCCGACTCAGTGGAAATACATCTGTTATCATACCGTTTTTGACGCATTGTTCACGTAGGTTTTCATATTGTTCCACTTCCCGCCTGATGGCGCCCAATTCAAGATTTTCTCAAATGTCAATATATATTATTATATATATATTATATATATATATATATATATATTATAATATGATATAATATAAATAATTATAAAGTATTTAACATATCTTTTATTTGTGAGAAAAGAAACAGTCACAACCATTCGGTTTCATGCAATGCGTAAGTGCGAACGTTTGCACTTACGCATGCATTGAAACCGAACGGTTGTGACTGTTCTTTGTCACCAAATAAATAGATATGTTAAAACTTTATATACTATTTATTATTATTATATAACAGCTCTATTTTTTTTATTGAGTACTCTTCATAATACGCATTTTAACACACACGTTCCAGTAAAAGCTGAAACAGTGCAATACCCTCTCTCTCAATCTCTCTCTCTCTATATATATATATATTAATATATATATATATATATATATATATATATAATAGAGAGAGGAGAGAGATAGTCATCCACAGACGGCGGTTTTGACGTATCCATTCTCCTCAGTGTGGCTAGACAAGCAGTTACCTCATGCCAGTGATCGAAACCCAACCGATATTTTCGTCAGTCAGGCTTACTTAACTACTGGGCCATCATCAGCCACCTGTGTGCAAGAACGTTATGAATTTAACTGATAATAACATACATAGGTGATATATTTCACAGCTGCTAGAGAGTCACAGCCATTTTATAGGAGCCTTGCCATTTTAGCTTAATTCGCGACGGACAATCTAATCCTTTACCCAGAGAGCTCAACCAACAAGGTGGAAACATATATATATATATATATAATATATATATATATAATATATATATATATATTCAGTGCTTGATCTCCAATGACTCTTCCTCCGCGCTCGTCCCTATCATGACCATTCGCTCATCGTTATTAACAGCATCAAGTATCTGTATAGACCTGATCGATATTGTTTGCTGGTTCGACCATTGAGTAATTAAGTTTAAAAAAGATTCCAAAACTTAGGTGTCGCCTAGTGTAATTGACAGAAGATGACCCCGAAACAATTTTAAAGTTATGGCTTTCTGTGGACGAGAAGTTTATATAATCTGGGTATATAAATGGCGAGAAGAGATGGGTTCTTACTGGTTCTGCTCCGTTGGCGGCCATATTTCTTCTCAGTTTGATTCCGTTCTTCTTCCTGGGCTGGTATCGTTTATTTTTGGTTTGAATCAATTAGCAAGACTGTCATTTACAATACGCGACTTTATAGCCTAAGGGTCCGGTTTAGTTCAGTCGGTAAGTGTTCCGGCTAGAATTACAAGGTTCCAGTTCGATACCGGCCCTCACCAACTCAGCGTAATGAGTAGCACAAAGGGATCCTGCTGTAAAGTTAAGTAGGTGATGGGTAGTTATAAATTAAAATATATGCATACACCAACGCTTCTAAAATATGTCTGACAGACATCCAAAGTAAAATACGTATAGATCCTATCGTAAAAAATAGGGAAATTGGAAAATAAAAATTAAAAAAACTCAACCGTATAGACCAGGTGATAATTTCTCTCTTTTAGTTCTGAAGAGAAAATAGCACACGGCTTTAATACATAGAGTTTTAACAAAGGCTCCGAATTTTTTAGTAACTTTATACCATAAGCAGCACATGGGCAGCTATCAACTTGAATTAAGTAATTTAAAAATTATAAATTAAACAAACAATTTTTTAACGCAAACACGGATATTTTTCTTGCTATCATAAGAAAAGCACTCTCCAACGCTGTTTTATATATTATATATATATGTGAAATAATAAAATGGAAATTAATCCGACAGTATGATATGAAAAATGAAAAAACAAAGGATATTTACAACTGCATGGGCTCATCAGTAGAGAGTGTCACCGTTTCGGGGCCTTTCTCTCGACGCGTTAAAAGCAAACACCGCGCCCTCCTCACTAATATGAGGACTCTCGCAATATCATGCATCGACCGCACGTGGGCGCGTCATCAACAAAAATTAAGACGGGAAAAATGACCGTTAGCAAAAACAGAACGCTGCTAGGTCAAACGTTGGAATTTAATCAAAAATGCACTGTCAATATTAAAAATAAATTTTCTTTAAAAGATTTATTTAAAAAATAAGAACCTCATTTTTATTTTAAAAATAATTCAGAGCATATAGTTATAAAATAAGACTCAAAAAAGTCGGTGTTAGAGTTAATTTAAAACAGTTAATATTTGTATATAAAAGTGTATATATAAATATCAAAATTGTTTCGTAATTACAATCCAACTGTAAAATAAGTAGCCACTTGTTTAGGTAATCCGTGGTATTTATAGATCAATATCATAGAAGGAGTAACATTCATATTAAAGTTTTTTCAATAGAACAAGTATGTGGAAAATAAAATGGAAATTAATTCCAAAGTGTGAAATATGATAAAATTGAAAAAACGCAAGGATGTTTACAAACACGCCAATGGCTCATCAGGAGAGAGTGTGCAAACAACACTGTTTCGGGGCCTTTCTCTGGACGGTTTAAATTTACAAGGTTTTCTTGTTTGTTCTTAATAGAATAGAAAGCATAATTTAAACGTAATAATAATTTTTTTGAAAGTGACAAGTAATGCAAAATATGTTGCAGAAACTATTTATTAAATTCTTTGTATTAAATACTTAATATTTTCAGCGGTAACCGCCATCTTCAGAGTATCCAATGTTTGAAAGTTTATATCCTTGCTTTGTGAAATTTATATTAGCAAAAAAAAAAAAATAAAAATAAGAAAGAAAAGAAATATTATCGAAATTTCAAAAGGTTCGCCACAGAGTCATAACACGGGAATTAACGCGAATAATACGGTGAATCAGTCGATCCATATTTCCATCAGAAAATCGCATTTCACCGGATTATAACACCACGTCGATTCAAAGCAAGGATATAAACTTTCAAAACATTGGGATACTCTGCAAGTGGGCGGTTATATATATAATATTAAGTATTTAACCCAAAAGAATAATTAAAAATGTTTTCTCAACATATATTTTATGCATTACTTCGTTCTTTCAAAAAAAATGTATATATATATATATATATATATATATATATATATATATATATATATATATAATATAATTATATTATATATATATATATAATTACAAACAGCTGTTTTCACGTCAGCAGTGATCTCGATATTTGAACCAGCAATTTTATCTAGCAATTTGTCTAACGTTAATCTTTCTGCGAAAACTATTTTTAGGCAATAATTGTATGTGTTTACTTCTGTTAATTGTCTTTCATTAATAAATTTCTTGATTAATATCATTACAATTAACCTGAGATTCCCTTTTTTTTCGTGAAATTTAAGTGGGTTAATCTACATTATACTTTCTCTAAATCCGCTCTATTAAACTATTGAGCAATTTATTCTTTTACACTCGTTTTCGTTAATATTTGTATAACCGATCATTGTCCGAGTAAACTCAATATTCTATTCACGTTAGACATCTTACTTATAATATTATATAATATATATATATATATATATATATATACTAGCAATGTACCCAGTCCATGATCGGACTTTAGAAACAACCAGAGGAGGGAGAAAGAGAAATGGGGAGTAAGAGAAGAGAATAATATTTATCATAATTTTAAAAAGGAGAAATGATTAATCAAATTTTAAAAAATCGGATGGATAATTCGTATGTACAAGATGTTTTTTGTTTTTTTAGAAAATACTTTTATTTTGTTACATTTGAGAATATATTTTTTTTATGTATTCTTAAACTTGAGTGTTTTGAAATATATATTTCAAAAACTATGTTTTATATATGACAAAATTAAATTCAATGCTTTGTTTGCATTAAAGTGATAAAATAAATCGTTTAGTTCATGTTTCTTTTTTAAACCCCCAAAAAGTACCAATTTAAAGGAGCTATGTACTAAAACTTTTCCTTATTTATTTAGGATCTGTCGGTGGGGACGAGTAATATACGGCGACTTGCACAACCCTGTTGAGGAGTACAAATTAAATAATTACAGTTGTCCGTATTCCATTTTTGTTTGTTTATAATAAGTCTTTTTTTTCATTTATTTATTTATTTCTTAAAACTCTTTTGTACATACGAATTATCAGTTAATTTAAATTTCTTCTTTAAACCCCGAAAAAGTACAAAATGCTAATAACTAAACATTACCTTATTTGTAGTTGAATATTTCGTGAATTTATTGATAATGTTTATTTCATAATAGTTTACAAGATTTTTAGTTATAACTGATTATCTAAATGAAAGATCATAAAAAAGTTATGTATTATCGTTAATAATTTTTTCGTTGACTTTTTTATATTTAAGTTCACTGTAAAAAAAAATCAATGGTATGAAAACACATACAAATTACATGTTTAAGAAGGATTATTTTATTTTTATTCAACCAAATTGATATTTTAAAAGATAGGGATAAAAAGATTTCGTAAATAAGATTTGATTTTTCGTTTAAATTAGTATTTAAAAAAAATCAATACTAGGCTGAAATTATATTTTTTTAACTCGCCTGTAAAAATATTCAAAAGGATAAAACGCATACAAATTACATATTTAAGAATATTTTTTTCTTCTTTCTAACATAGATATTATAAAGATCCAACTGTATAATAGGGTAGAAAAAGAATTTGATTTTTCGTTTGAATTTTAGTCTGAAAAAAAAAAATCATTTATCTTATCAACGTCCAAAGCAAAACAATTTTTTTCAACTCGATTGGAGAAAATAATAAATGGATAAAAACACCAATAACAATTACATATTTAGGACAAAATTATTTTATTTTCCTTCCAACCATTAAACTATTTTTGAGATTTGGGACCATGAATAAAGCGATAAGTTCGAGCGGAACGGCTTTAGACTACGAAATTCATTCACTAAAATTAAACTTCATTGCTTGGTATCTGCCTGTAAATAGCTGTAACAAAAAGCAGGCAGTGAATAATATTTTATCATCAGCAGGTGATGGTACTACGACAGTTCACAAAGTGCTGATTTTGGCTTATTGATTAAGTTCTCTTAATTAGTAAAAATCAATAACGAATAATTTGGCATGACTTCTTAGTTAGAAGGGATATCAAAGGTGTATGCAAGTTTCAAATCTGATGACCTCCCGTTTTGGAGTTAATACGTCAACACGACATACAAAACTTCCTTAGTATGAATATATAATAATATATATATATATTATATATATATATAATGAAGAGGAAGCATATAAAAAAGTGTTAGCATATAATAAAAAAATGTTATATAATTGTGAAACTTTCTAATTTTAATTTTTCTATGATAATTCTGATACGTGCTAATTTTCGGCGTGTATATCACGCTTCGACTACAGTTCAAGCGTGGAAGGTGCCCGCTGTGTTTAGCGCCGTAAAAGAAGACAAGACATTTCCTTTTTTTTAAACAGACATATAAATGTAGAATGTTAATGTCGCGCTTTAATCACGAGTGTTTCGGGTCACGTATTTATCGACGTCCTGTTATAATATTAAATAAATTCGAATATCTAATTATTGCCACTGATGAAAGGCACAAGGAAGGTCCCATAAATTACATAGACATACGCCGGAGCGGGCAGATTTCATATACAGGGGTGTCTATAGAAGGTCCCACATGAAGATTCAAAATGTAACAAGAAATGAGTCTCTGTTGAAAATGCAATAATCAGAACTTAATAAAAAAATTTAATACTAAAGGGTTTGGAACTTTCTATTGGTTTTTTACCAATTGGATTCTATTATTTGAAGCAACGTGACTTATTAAATTTCAATTTTTAAAACTGCTGTAAAACTTTATAAAGAACATTATATATACTTACTAGCAAATATATGCACCCTCCGGGTGCAAGCTAATTTAAGTTTAAATGTTAATAAAATATTAGATTAAATCAAAAGGCTAATGAAGACTAATTAAGAATTTCAGATAAAAAGATTTGAAACGGAAGGGAGGTATAATCGGAAAATAGAACAACGAAAGTTGCTCTTTTATCACTCCTGTTTTTTCAATGCTAAATTTCTTCTAATTTTAACTATTAGTTAAAATAGGAGTAAAGAATAAATTACAGTTATTTCTGTCTTGTTAATGAAATTTCTTTTAGGATTTATTGAAGGAATTTTACTGCATATTCATTAAATAAAACCAAACCAATTAGAAAATCAATAATACCAATCACATTTTATTAAATCAGTTTTTTAAATATCAATATGCAATTACTTTAGCGGTTTACACTGAAAACTGGTTATTTTGTTGTATATATAAATACAATTTGCATGTTATTAGTATTTAGGTAAGCCACAGTATAATATGTCAAAGTTTTTATTATTAATTGAGGTTTAAATGGAAATAGAATCACGGAGAATGTGACGTAAATAACTAAGGGAATTGTGACTTGAGTATGTAATATAGTTTTCGCGTTAAACAGACAGAAAAACACACAATCTCCATTAATAAAGATATCGTGCTACTGGCCCCAGAGTATACGTAAAATTGTTACCCACAGTAAATAAAAAAATATATTTGTTTGTTTGTTATTGATTTTAACGGCCAGATCAACCCCTTGGGGTTATGTCATGCTTAACGGTAGGAAGTCATACATATCGTGTATTTATTTTATAGCTTTTTAGTTTTTAATTGGTTTTAACAATGTGTTCAGGCATTATTGGGGATTATGTTGTTATGGGTATTGATTTTTTTCATGTCTATATCTATGGTATAAATTTTATATCCCTCAAAAAAGAGAGAATATCTCATTTTGACATTTTCCAGTGCTGTTGCCATTTTGTATGAAGAATCTATTAATTTCGGTTTTCAAATCAGTATATGGCAATCTAAATTGTTGGGGTCAAATCTAGAGCCGATTTGCTGCGGAGTTCTGCCTTTCACTCCTCAACTTCCTATATGACGTAGGATTCCAGCTATATCATAATACCTCCTCAGAGTTAGACATCAAGTCTAATTATCCAGGAGCTTAATTGGTGTGAGGGTTTTCCAGTTTTTATATTCTAATGATAGTTAGGCAGAGGAGCGAGTCTGAGAAAGATGATATAGTTTTGTGGTTATTTTCATAGATTAATGTCATGTGCTAGATTCTATGCAGCAGGTTTTCAGCAGAAAAAAATGAACTTTCATTTGGAGAGCTTTCTTCCAATTATATTTAATTTAGATAGCTGCAACATGCTGTTTTGTCATTGTTCTTGGGGCCATCTTGTTAAAGATGTAGATGTGGTTGAGGGTAAGCGTTCTAAATATTGTTGGAATTAATCTGGTAAGTGCTAGGCAGGTCGTTTTTGTTTTGGAAGTTCACTTAGGCTCAAAGGATCCACTTTAGGTTTTTTATGATCCAAGGGGTGTTTTGGTACAAATGGTTTTGTGAATATTTGTGAAGGAATTTTAGATTATTTGATGATGGGTTCCATTCGGAGAACCAAAAAGGTTTTATTGATTTTTTTTTTTTTTTAAAAACAATTCCTTGTTCTTGATTGAATGTCAACTTGTGAAAATGAATAAAATGAATTTAAAAAAATGTGCTAATGCTTTTTTCTAAAAAACTGGGTTGCTGTCTTGGATTTTACTTTTCAATTTTACTTGATACGGATCAAAATTTGCAACGAAAATAATCCAACACATTCTATATATTCTTTGACACATTTATATGCAATGTTAATAATAAATTTGGCAAACAACTCTAAATACGAAACTCAACGAGGAGTTTTGTGTGAAATTGAAGGGAAGAGGAAGTTTAGAGAGGATTGATTGAACAGAGACTACTGTCATATAAAAAGTGGGGGAGAAAGATCACATAACCCACTTTCTCTTCTATCAAATACCAAATGTACGTACTGTTTGTTTGAATAAAGTTTGACTGCTGAAGTATTCTTTCGCGTAAAGAAGAACGAAAATATTTATCTTCCTACTTTTACTTGTTGAGTGATTATTTTTGTCCAACTTTTTCTTTTACCTTTACGTCGGATTTCATTCCAACCCCTTGTCTAAATATATAATAAGTATATATATATATATATATATATATTAATATTATATATATACATCATAGACTGATACGAAGATATTATATATATATATTATATAATATATATATTATATATATAATACTATATATATATATATATATACGCAGCGGGCCGGGTTAGCTCAGTCTGTAGAGCATTTGGCTAGAAACCACAAGTTCGATTACGGTCAGAGTATGAGTTAGCGCACAGGAATCTTGTGTGGTTAAAGTAGGAGGCGAAGGTAGTGTTTTTGGCGCTCCACCTCCAGATGCTAAAAACAATCTCCTTGGTCTAAGCGCTATTGATAAAGGGGATATTATCCCTTCGCTGACTGGCTGATACCGACTTTAGGCGCCCCCGGTCGACTTTAACTGTACTTATTATATATATATAAATATTACTCGACAAGGCTGTTTGTCCCTATTTCCATATGCGCTAATATCGCTTGAGAATGTATCAACCCATATATTATAGCCCTCCAGCTATGAGTACATAGTAGGACAGGACTGGGTTCTTTAACATTGGGAATTAAGGCAACCAGTCTAGGAGAAGGAATACTTCTGAATGTGAAAAGGCCTGAGCAGTCGTTGTTGGATTTGTGGCATTCCTTAGCACCAGGTTCTTTCCTATCGACGTTCATTGGATCAGGCTCATATATTCATGGACACTCGCTGCGTCGAAATGCGATGAGAGAGTCCATATAATATATATATATATAATATATATATATATATAGGTTAGTTGCGCTGTGTCTAGCCACCACTGAAGAGACGTGAAACGGTTCGGAAACCACGGTGTCTGTGGGGATGACTTAACTATATGCTCCCAAAAGGGTAGAGCTCTCTAGGTTGTGACTTAAAACGGAACTTCAATCTGCCACGCATAAAGGAGCAATGATTCGTCTTATTACAGACTGAATCTTCTCCGGTTGATCGTAAAATATAAATAAAAAAGAGTATGTATAATTTTAAACACGGACCCCTTTACAGAGGCTGTCAATGGCCGAGAGTTTTAACGAATCGGGCGGACGAAAAGTCAGTCGGGTTTTCGCCCTGGTCAGAGGTAG
>CM042137.1:147902198-147914698 GCA_023376005.1 Doryteuthis pealeii
AACAAAAGAGAGAGATAGGTTTGCTGGTGTCTAGCACACTGGAAGATACCTGAAACGTCAAACACGGTGTGTGGATGGTTAATATATATAATTATATAATTATATTATATAATAGGTAAATACCAGTTAGGACATGATTCCAGCTTGGCTTTCTTAACAACGGAAATATAAAATTGGTTTGGTCTATATTGAGCGACATGTAATAATTCAGAATTATATACAAGTAAATATTGGTAAAAAAGTTTAAATATCAGTATAAGTTATAAATATTCCCCTCCATATTTATTATATATAATATATATTATATATAAAATATATAAATATTATTATATATATTATATTAGTTAATAAATATATATGAGAAGAGAGAGAGAGAGACACAAAAAAACGAAAGACTTACATGCCGTTATTTGGCTACTTAAATTTATTTCGACCAGAACTAATAAATAAGTCTGTCCATCAGACAGCATACATAATAACTAAGTAAACAAACAAAATAGAGAGCATATTTCCTTATCTTTCTCTTTTACAAGACCAGTGAATTTCATCTTCGAAAATCATACAGAAAAACCTATATGGATTTTGTATAAACACTTCTTAGGATTTGTAAAAATCCATTGTATAATCTTATAAATTTGTATAACATATCATGCATTGTGGATTACGCAAAGATACTGATTGGACACAAATAGAATTAACCCGCCATACTAGTCAGCTTGGATACTTTGCTGATATATTAATATATTATTATATATATATAATATATAAATATATATATAATATTATTATATGAAAGAAGTAAATACACAAGCGATGTTTTGATATGACTTTCTTTAGCCGACAATATATATATATTATATAATATATCATTTATATATTAAGAATATCTACTGAGTCACGCTAGCTTCTCCTAGTCGGTTATAGAAATATATATATCTATATACATATATATGCATATAAATTGTTTTTTCTTGGCAAATCATACCAATAGATTATTTTGTTGGTACGAAATACTTGGTCCTTTTCTTTTTCAAAATTTTTTTCTTTCCTGGTTGATGTTTGGTAGTATATTTTACAATCAAAGCTCTCTGCGGTTTTTTCTTCCCGCAAGGATCTACCAACACGCTTGGTATATTAATTATATATATATATATTATATATTATCAGCGTAAAAGTTTTTTAAAAAAAATGCAAAAACTGAAAAATTCAAATTCAAAACAAATACCTAAAACTTAAAGAGCGTCCACAATAAATCAACCGCGAATTTGCCGGTCCAAACTAAAACAGCAAGAAATTATTTCACAAACACCGGAAATTATTGGCGTACTCTGATGATAGCAATATAGCTTCAAACCTGGGTAGGATCTATGGAAAAACAATAATTTAAAAGATCAACAAATAAATAAATAAAGCTCCTACAATTTGTGGTTGAGCATGCGATTTCTTTGTTTCATCTAAAACATTTCTTTTTGAATCTCTCTTCATCTCTCTCTCTCTCTCTCTCTCTCTCTCTCTCTCTCTCTCCTCCCCTCTCTCTTCATCTATCTAAATATATATTATATATATATTATATAAAGATAATCTAATGAGTCAGACGAACCTACTATAGTTTTCGCATAAAGCTCTTCAGGGCAAAAATCCGACTCTACTTAGGTATCGAGCACTTTTACATATTACTTCTCCTAGCGGTTATATGAATATATATATATTATATCTTATTACATATATAATACATATAAATTTTCTTTTGGCCAAATACTGTACCAATAGATTATTTTTTTTGTTGGTACGAATAGGTCTCTTTTCTTTTTCATCTTTTCTCCTGGTTGAATGTTTGGTAGTATATTTTTAACAATCAAACTTTCTGCTGGGTTTTTTCTCCCAGGATCTACCAACCGCTTGGTATAATTAAATTAATATATATCATATATATATATATATTATATATATATGTGTGTTGTGTGTGTGTGTGTGTGTGTATGTTGTGTGTGTGTGTATAATTTATACGGCTTTGACATAATGAAAATTTTTAGAGTGTCTGGTGAAGAACCAAATCGAACAAATTTGTAACACCATGCTTGAAATCCAGCGAAAGTTTAATTCTTAAATATCAAAACAGACACTTTTTGATTATCTTCTCGAAAATCTTCTTATAAAAAATATCGGCAAAATAGAAAAGTGTGACTACCTCGTTCTTATAGATTCTTTTGTTTTTGTTTGTTGTGTTATTTTAATAGCATTAATATCCATTCATCACCCAATTTTGTGTGTGTTGTGTGAGTGTGTGTATCATGTGTCTGTGTGTATGTGTGTGTTTTTCACTCAACCAGGGTTTGAACTTTAATTATGCAACCATACCAAACATAAAATTATACAATGTAGCCAACGGTCAATTTCAAAATATGGTAATAGCAACTCGTCTCTTCTTATGTTTCAAGTACATTGAAATGCCCCCGGAAATTCTGAAAGTAAATCAGTCATTAAAGTCGGTAATAAGTTTTTATTATTTGTTTTAAACAGTTCAGTCATGAGGTAAGGAATAGGAATGATTTATTATATTTTTCACACGTGCTTTTAAGAAGAATCATTTTGAATAACTGGGAGAAAGATTGCTCGCTCATCATTAAGCATTTCTGAATGACTCAAGAATTGTATATCAGTGTAACATTTCATTGTTGGCTTTGAGTCATATAACAAGAAAAAATAAGTGTATAGTCAGTGGATAAAAGAAAATAATATGTGTTCGTTTATAATTTTAAAACTCGTGTATTTTAAAGTTGTTTATAATTTTAAACTGTGTTTTTTAAAGTCTGTCATTTATGATTTTTAAACTTCATACGTGGAAAGAACAGTTTTAACTACCATCTAGCCTTTGGAAAGTGACACACCCTGTGTGGGGCGTTAGATGTACCGACTGCATCTCTTGTAAGGGGTAAGACTCCCCAAATGGGGCCACTGTTGGCGACCCGTGAATGCTTAAGGATAGGAACCCAGGTGGTTGAGCAGTCCATTACTTGCAATACTCTACCATGGTCCTTACTTAGGGCTAGACAGACGGTCGGAGAGGCCCCCTCGATCAATCGACTGGTCACGTCAGTGTTCGTCTATGATTTTTAAACTTCATACGTGGAAAGAAAACATTTTCATCACCATTTTTAAATCTTCTCCGGACCACACAGATGGCCAGTACTTAAATCGAATCGTCGACTTCTAGTCGTCATTAACCCTTAAAATTAAAGTCATTAAATATTTTCCAGACTTAATGTCTTCGATACTTCGAACATTAATTTTTTTCAAAAGAAAATTCCTCATAAAAAAATAACCTCTTGCTTTTAATACCTGGGTGCATAAGATATTATCACTAAGTGGCCTAACTTCATGGTGGTCGTACAAGTCTCTTAAACTTTACGGCCTAATCTTTGGATTTGGATTTTACTTATGCCTGGCTTTAACCTATTCTCTTTCTTATTAATTTATTTATTCTGACCATGTTAGTCTTCAATCATAGTATCACACATCACTATTTTAAAATCCTGAGCACATTACAGTGATTTTTGATTTGTTAAATTGATCTTCTTTATTGGATTATTTTTTTAAAAAGTCATCATTTCAAAATCAGGAAATTAGATTAAAAGTTTGTTAGGATAGATTGATTTATATTTTCATGTTGTTTTGAATCTTGTTAAACAATAATTTGGTGGTACCTATTGTTAAGAGAACCTTTCATAAAATATCAGTTATCTTTTCGACATCCAAGATTAGATGTTCTCCTAATTCTGGATGAATGAATTAACTTTCAAAAGTAGCGAATCCGATGGATCAGTTGATCAGATTAAGTTAAGAAAAACAGTAAATTGAAACAGAATACACAGAGTATATTGATCTATAGTTGTATTGATCGATATTTACAGGTGACATCTTAGATCCAGCAGTGAATCTTACCACATTCAATTATCGCTAAGTCTAAAAAATATCTAAAGTTCTTAACTCTTATTTCTTTATATAAAAATTGTTTAAAAGTCACTTAAGTCAGTTAATAAAATCAGTTTAAGTCAAGTTAAATCAGGCTTCTCAAAATGTTTACTAATTGTAACCAAATTTAATTTCTATTCTGTGGTGATTCACGCCACGAGTGTAGACAGACAGGAGTTAAAAGAGAAAAACACGAACACAACTTAGAATTATAAAACAAAGTCTTCAGGGTGGCTTAAAGTCGGTATCAGCAAGACAGCGAGGGAGTCTATCCCCTTTTCACTAGCTCTAGGCCAGGGAGATTGTTTTTTTGTCATACATAAAGAAATAACAATTGATAACTTGCAAACTAAGGTTTTATCTGCAGGAATGATTATATAAATAACGCAGTCCACGTAACAGAGTTCCTGGGGTAGGTGTATTATCTGGTCGCTCGGAAGAATATAGGAGATGCCTTGCTGCACGTCTGTCTTGGGGAAGGCTCGATCAGAAAGAGGAAGAATTTGTCTCTTCGGTTTTGCCGCTAAAGAATCCCAGCCTGTGATTGGTTGGTTGATAGCGAGGCTCGTAGAACAAGGACGTTAACCCTACCACAGATATTTTTTATAATTCACCTCCAGATAAATTAATTGAGTATTAAATTACAAAACATAACTAATTTACCAGTGTTTGATACACTTTAGTGGAAAATAATCAGTAAATTACAAATACGAATGTGTTACATAATCTATGCGGTTGCATAAGATTATTGTCAATCCCTGTATTTCTAAAGGATAGCCCTTTTCATATCACGGGTGGGACTTTCCATAGAATGTAACAGAAAGCCCGCGAAATACGTGAAGTCACGTGTGGGACCTGGTTGGGTCTCAGTTTCAGATTAGACGTCAGGCAGAGAAGATATCCTGCCTTAACTGGAACTCACTGCATACGCGCGCTATATTAGTCAGATGTTTAGTTACATGAAATGTTTAGTTAAGTAAATAAAAAGCTTAAAAAAATAACACGGTTTTGTGGTTGGTGAATGTCTTGGTAACAAGACTGATCTAGAAGAAGAAATGAGTTAAGTGCACCGACACCAAGACGAAGTCACGAGATGAAGTCCAGATGTTAGAAAGCGCCATTTAGAGAAGTTAGAAGATGAACAGCAGAAAGAATAGAAGAAAGTAAGGAAGGGTATACAACGAATGCGCCTTTAATTCTTTAAATTCAAATCAATGTGATCTTACAATTCATGAGAAGTCATGAATTGTGAACGTACCTGTAGTTAGAATATTTTGAATTGGGGTCTGTTGATTTGGAATCAGGGTGCCCCATGGAAAATTACCGGCGACTGTTGTTAACCCGTGACCCCTAGAGGAACATGATTGGGCGCCATGAAAACAGGTGATTTAGTTAGTTACGCAGATCCGACCGATTTTGAAGGAGAGCAGACGTGGATTTTCGCCCTCTGTCGGGTCAGTCTAATCCCCGCGGTCGATAATCAATTATGGGCTAATGAAACTTGATCAAGTAAAACGAGTCTAGTTGTTTGTTAAATATTAAGACAATGAGCAGTTCAGGTCTGCAGAGAATTAGTAAGGAAGAAAATCAACGCTGAGCAGAAGCCCTTAAATAGAAGTCAGCTTAATGGCCACGACGAGTTAGACGAGGAAGAAGAAAGAAGCAGTCAGTTGATGTGATGGTACGAAAATCGAACAACAGTAAACATTATTTTCGTTCATAATTTTTCATTATTTCCGTAAGCTGAATTATCGTATTGCAATATCTCTTTTTGCTTAAACTCAAGATACTATTTTAAACATATTGTTTTAAAAAAGTGTTCATTAGTTCTCTAAAAAATAGGACTTTTTTTACATTTAATTTTACAAAACAATTCGTTTATCATTTTTTTATTTACATACAACGCTATACTGGTGAATATTTTAAAACATTTTCATCATATTTTTTATTTACATTTAAAATCTTTTTTTTTAAAATGTAGCCGTTAATAAAAATTAAAGTGAGTGTAACAATTTAAGAATATGGAAAAAAGATTTGATTTTACGTTAAAATGATTGGAAAAGAAATCTGATTTTACGTTAAATCTCAGTCATGGTTGTAGCGGACATTTTGAACGGAATGGTAGCCAACATGCAGCCTGATATTCTTTCTTTCTTCTTCTGCGGGAAATAGCGCACAGCCAAGCTTCTGCTGGTACAACTATCATCAGGAGCAGCTTACGATACTTTTTCCGAAAATCCGGTTCGAACAAGATCAATTTTAGGAGCTTCATACCAGACTGTGATATATATATATATATATATATATAATATATATATATATACTAGCTAAAGTACGGTCCATGACCGGACTAAAATGAAATTTGGATCACCAGGGAGTGAGAGAGAAGTGGAAGACAGTAGTTAGAGAGGGGGTAAGAGGAAAATAATTCTTGAAACTAAAATCATGAGAATTTGTATATTTCAGGATTTGTATTTTCTGTTTATAGTTTAAAATTATTTCATATTATTATACAACAAATTGAAAGTATTCGTTTGTATATTTGTTTGTTATTGTTTTAATTTTTGTACATGACAACAATTCACATTTAGTTCTTAATTGCATGTTGAGTTTTAAAAAGAAGCTGAGAATCAAAATTTAAATTCTTCGTATTGCAATATCTATTTTTGCTAAAACCTAAGATAGTATTATAGGGGACCACCAATTGATCAGTTTAGGCCATCTTGAATAAAACGGAAATATTTTGTTATTATTTTAATTAATTGATTTTCATAGAATTTAAAAAAACTCTTATTGTAACTTGTTTTTAGCTACATTAATTTTCAGTTGATTTAACAGTGCAAAATGAAAACATTGTTTTTCAATCATAATTTTCATTATTTCCGTAAGCTGAAAAAAAAGTTTAAAGAATCATCAGGAGTTTTTTAATGTTTTTTTCTTTCAAATGGAAAAAATTTTTTCAAGAAAATATTAATTTTTCTGCAAGTTTCATAGTGTTAATATAGGGGGGGGGGGTAATTTCACAGGGTAAAATTGGTGGTACCTAGTATTTTAAAAACATTGTTTAAAACGTTTTTGGTGGACCTGATTATCTGGACTCCCCCCCCCCCATCTATTTTTTTCCCTTCAGTTGATTATTATCGATTACACACCAATCTATCAGATTGAAAAAAAAAATTCTTAAAAAGTTCTTTATTATTTGAGTATTCACGGGTGCTCATTTCCTCGTATAAGTTATAGTAAATTGATCCCCCATATCGGAACCGCTTGAACGGAACCCAAATTATTTATTTATTTTCCCATTAAACTACCCCCCCTAAACCCTAACCCCCCCCTAGTTAAAATTAAGTTTTATTACAAAATTTATATTAATTACAAAAATCAATTTTCATAAAGTTCAAATGTCACCTATGAAATCTCTATTTAAACATGCCAATTTTTCAGAACTGAAAAGTTGCACTATAAAACTCAGCAATGTTTATTGACTTCACAATAAAGAGTAAAATCATAAAACTTAAATTTAATTTGTAAGGCAAATTCTGAGGAATATTTTAAATTGTATTTGAATGATAATTTAAATGTTGGTTGTTAGTTGTTTTGTTTTATCAACTTTTCGGGTAATTTACTAACGAATCATGTCATTTTGATAAACAAAGCGCGTACAATTTTTCGTACTTACATATAATTTTTTTTTAAATGTTCCAATAACTGGATATTGTCAGATAAACTTGAAATAAATTTCGTCTTACAAATAATTGACTACTTATCCTCCAGTCGGGCCTTCGACTAAAGATAAAACACCGGATTTTGTCATATTAGTAACCTTTGTTTTTTGGGTTTTTTTTATCGTGGTTTGAGAAAATAATTAGTTAACGAACCAAAAGAAAAACAGTTTTCTAAGGAAATTCGTCAATCTTATTGTTATTTTTAACCCTTTAAAACTCTAACATAAAATTAAATAAATAAATTAAAGAATTAAAAGTCATTTTATTCGAATGAAAAATCTTAGTTTTAATTTATACAAATATGTAACCGTACTTACGACGTAACTGATTTTCATGATATCTGTTATTTACGGATTAAAAATTTTTTTTTAATAATGTAACCGTAAAGCGTGCATTTTGATTTTCTAACAATTTTTATGCATTACAAAATTAAAAAATTAAAATGAGTGTACTGTACAATTTAAGAATAGGACAAACTCGCTGTAAAAAATAATTTAATCTATAAAATACATACAAATTACATATTCAGAAAGACTAAGAGATTCCGAACTGCGTATTCGTATTATCGCCTATACGTAGTATTATTTTTTTTTTTAACTCGCTGTAAAAAAAAAAAAATCTATAAAAAACACATACAAATTACATATTCAGAAAGACTATTTCATCTTATTACTAAAGATATAAATATTTTAAAGATTAAAATCCTAAATAGGTAAGAGATTCCGATCTGACTGTTATAGACTGCACTGCTTGTATCGCAATAATCATAGGCAGCGTGGCTATCCGAAGCCATTTTTTAATTTTTTAACTCGCTGTAAAAAATGATTCAATTAATAAAAACTCACAAATTACATATTTTGAAGAGTATTTTCTTATCTTTCTAACGATATAAAAATTATTAAAGACTGGACCATAAATAGGCCATAAATTCGGAGCTGAACGGCTTAGACTACAAAATTAATTCATTAAAATCAAAACTTCGCTGCTGTTATCGCTTTAACAATAAGCAGGCAGAGACAATATTTTATTATCAGGAGGGGCTGATATACGGACAGTTCCACAAATTGGGTGATTTTAGGATTAATTAATCGATTAAATCCCTTAATCAATAAAATCAATAACCAAATTGGAATTTTTCTTAGTTAGAACGATATCAATGTGTATGCAAGATTTTGAATCTGAGTGACCTCCCGTTTTTTTGTTTACGTCGACACGTACATACCAATCTCTGTTTTATAGATTAGATCTATTTATAATAAAGGGAATCTTTATAATTAGCATTTGAGAGTTATCTCACTCGGGAACTATAGCAAGTGGTATGAGGACTATCACTATTCTTATCAAGTTTCGAATAATATTGCAGCACTATATCTCTCTATATTGTAAAGTGCATATATTCCCTATATTCTATAACATTTTAACACAGTTATAATAAAGATTTAAGTAGGCTCTGCCTATTTTTATATATATATTATATATATTAATATATATATTATATATATATATATATATTATTGGACCTTTCTATCCACTAAGGACGATGGCGTAGTGTCCAACATAAAATAAAAATGTTATCTGCGCAAGTGACTCTATGCTGATATCATATTATATATATATATATATATATATATATATATATATATATATATATATATATATATATATATAGCTGTTATATATCTCTTTGGTGGATGATATTTCAATTTCTGGCATAATCACATAGAAACACCTATTATATATATATATATATATGTGTGTGTGTGTGTGTGTGTGTGTGTGTGTGTGTGTGTGTGTGTGTGTGTGCATTTCTGATCAGGAACCATATACAAATGCGCACCCACGCACAAAAACACACACTCAGTCACCCACACCCACACACACGCGCGCGCGCGGCACACCACACACACACACACATATATATATATATATATATATAATATATATATGACATGTTATTATTTTCTATATCTTTATAACATATTAGCACACTTATACACACATACACACACACATAAATACATACATATATATATGTATATATATTTATATATATAATATGTTTGTGTGTGATTATGTGTGCGTGCGTGTATATGTGTGATTGTGTGTGTACGTGTGTGTATGTGTAAAATCATGTTTTCCTCCCGTTATTATAGCTGTTGTAGCAACAGCTGTGAAATCAAATCATATCGTTGTTGATGAAACATTTCTTCTTTTTTTTTTAATTTTACGTGTGGAATCAAAATCCAACGTTACTGTCGTTGTCCAATAGTAGATTTTTTTTTTTCCTTTTCTTTTTTCTTTTGTTCCGTTTTCTACCTTCACCTTCCTTTCTGTCTTCCTTTCTTTTTTTTTCACCTCGTTCCTCTTTTTTATTTATAATTTTCCCTCCCTTCTTCTTTTTTTTTTTTTTAAATGAATGAACTTTTCATTCTGCCAGACAAAGTCACACTCTCGGACAATGTGGCGGATAGTGAACAAACGGAAGCGTACGACTTGTATTCTATTCTTAGTGACGGTCTTCTTCCTGTGGTTTTTCTTCAGAGGTATGATTACGCACTTTCTGTCATTTGAGAAACATCAAATACATACATTCACTTGAACTTATTACCTGTATATGTTTTTAAATTTTATTTTATTTATTTATTTATTTATTTAATTATTCTATGCTGTGGAACTGTAACAGCCAACAACATGTCTGTAATGACAGGTAAAGACGTTTAAATAGAAGGTCCAAAAACAATATTTTTATGTAGGTAGATGGACTATATATATATATATTATATATATATATATATATATATATAATATATATATATTCTTGTTGGGGTACCAAGTTTTTTGATGCAAGGTAATTCTAGGCTGGTCCTATTCTCTAGCAGTAGTTTGTTGTAGAGTTCAGGTTCCGTATGAGAGCTCAATGTTTAATTTGTTATAAACAGAACATATATATATATATATATGTGTGTGTGTGTGTGGTGTGTGTGTGTGTGTGTGTTGTGTGTGTGGTGTGTGTATGTATAAGCTGTGTTCTTGTGAACGTTGTGTTTTTGGAAGCCCTGGAAAAAAAGACCCCCTCCAAAAAAAAAAAACAGAAAAAAATCAACAGAATTTTAATATTCAACTGTTGTTCTGTCCCTGGTTCCATCAATTCCGATATTTCGGGTGAACTTTCACCATTTTTCAATGTATAGGGAATAGAGACTATCTGGAGAAAAATGAAATACTGTATATGAGAGAAAAAATGAATGAAATGAAAGGATTTGGAGTTGTTTAGCCGTTATTTTTCTTTCGAAATTGTGTGACGTAATTCATCCGAAATCGATCATTGATATATATATATATATATATATATATATATATATATATATAATATATATATATAATTGATATATATCTACTATAACTGTAACAGCCAACATGTCGTTGATGACCAGTAAATACAAACTTCACAAAACAATATTCTATACTATGTAGATCAAATATATATTATATATATATATATATATATATATATATGTTTTTTATTCTTTATTTCTATTATTTATTGTCACTTTTTTAAAAAAAAATTGTTTATTTATTCATTCATTATTTGCTGGCCAGAATCTTTAACACTTGACATGTCTGTGATGGCTAGTAAAGACGTTTAAATACAAGATTTCACAAAACAATCTTTTATAGTATGTAGATAAACTTCACACACACACACACACACACACACACACACACACACACACACACACATATATATATATATATATATCCTGGTAATTAGGATCACTCCATGTGTAGTTTAACTGTAATGACACAGCTAAAGTGTAGTGAGAGCTCGATGTGCCTAGTGCCAGTGAGTGGACGGAGAGAGCAATAATATCATAATAAGAGGAAAATATTTTAATTTGCTCATTTCATAATTTAATTCAACTTATTTATATATACATTAAACAGACAGTAAAGACAAAAAACAACTAAAACAAACCAATTAAAAGCCGCCAAAATACACCCACTCAAGACGAAAAAAGAAACGGGATTACAAAGCAACCGTCCACACACCACCCAACAGATGATACCCCCTATAAAAGCAGCCAGGCTGGTCAGTCATACTAACGTTCTGTAGAAGAGAAGCTAGTGCTCTCGAAAATTAAACGAATAGAACGAAACTTAACAATTCAAAAGCGAGTTTTTGATATTTTTATTCCTAATGCTTCACACTAAAGCCCAAACAATATATATACTATAAATAGACATAGATATACATGTATATAAACACACACACACACACACCACACACACCACACACACACACACAACGTATATATATATATATATATATATATATATATATATATTATATATATGTTGTATTTAGGGTCTACGTATGCTTCTCTTGGTATATATTTTTTATGTCTTTTTTATGTTGAAGTTGGCGTTATTATGAAGCATTTAAAATAGATGAAGGAACTCGTTGTTATGAGTACTGGAATTCACTTATTTTTATTATTTGTTATCATAAATTTTCGGGATCTTTAAATTCCCTTTTCCAAATGAACGTCGCTCCTGTTCAACGGATCCTTTGTCTTGTTGTTATTGACAACGGCATCCTTTGTAAATATTTGTAATAACAGAGTATTCCGAATATCGGTGTATTCGATATCGATACACCGATATTGGAATATTCCCGTTATTACAAATATTTTTACAGAGGATGCCGTTGTTCAATAACAACAAAGACAAAGGATCCGTTGAATAGGAGCGACGTTCATTTGTAAAAGGGAATTAAGATCCCGAAATTATGATAATAAATAA
>CM042137.1:147919698-147937198 GCA_023376005.1 Doryteuthis pealeii
ACTTGGAACTAAACACAAACAGAAATATCTGTACACGGAACTAAACACTAACAGAAATATCTAAACACGGCACTAAACACAAACAAAATATCTAAACACGGAACTAAACACAAACAGAAAGACTTGAACATGGACTAAACACAAACAGAAATATCTGAACACGGAACTAAACACAACAGAAATATCTAAACACGGCACTAAACACAAACAGAAATATCTAAACACGAACTAAACACAAACAGTAAGACTTGAACATGGAACTAAACACAAACAGAAATATCTGAACACGGAACTAAACACTAACAGAAATTCTAAACACGGCACTAAACACAAACAGAAATATCTTAACACAGGAACTAAACACAAACAGAAAGACTTGAACATGGAACTAAACACAAACAGAAATATCTGAAACATGGAACTAAACACAAATAGAAATATCTGAACATGGAACTAAACAAAAACAAAAATATCTGAACACGGCACTAAACACTAACAGAAATATCTGAACACGGCACTGAACACAAGCAGAAATATCTGAACACGGCACTGAACACAAGCAGAAATATCTAAATACGAAACTAAAAACAAACAGAAAGACTTGAACATGGAACTAAACACAAACAGAAATATCCGAACATGGAACTAAACACAAACAGAAATAGAACATGGAACTAAACCAAAACAGAAAGATTGAACATGGAACTAAACACAAACAGAAATATCTGAACATGGAACTAAACACAAACAGAAATATCTGAACATGGAACTAAACACAAACAGAAATATCTGAACATGGAACTAAACACAAACAGACATATCTGAACATGTGTAATACTGCAGATGCACTGATCACAGTGCTAAGTTTACGATACGTAACGTAAACGTTTACAAGGCAATCACTCGTTCGGCGAAGGACGCGACACTTTGGGGTTGTTTACAAACACAAATTTCTAGCAGTCCACGTTCGGGGCCTTTCTTCCACCGTGGTCAGGGAAAATCTAGTTACAGTGGTCAGAGGAGGAGGACATCATTGATAGTGGACAGGGAAGAGAAAGGTCAGTGGACACGCGTCGTCGTCATGGTCAATTAACTTATGTCAACAGACTGCATTCCTCTAGTTCTTGATTCCGGCTCGCGACTGCTTACTATTTGTTTACTTCTAACAATTGGAACTTTTCATTCACAAAGTTTTTTTTCTTAGTGTTAGTGACGAAGTTTTTAGACAGGAATTTCTTTTCTTTAATCTATTAAACTAATCCTAAACCTTAACCCTAACCGTAAACCTAACCTTAATGCCGTTTTCTTTTTTCCTAATAGATCTAGTAGATAAATAAATAATTTATCAGTCAACAGTAGTTCCCCTTTGATCATGTTAGACTTATAAGAAATAACCCCACTTCCTTGTATTAACTGAGTTAGTCTCCTCCTGCTGTTACTCAAATGAGAGGGTAAGAGACAATGCATTAATAACAGACTGTTTCTTAAGAACACATTGCCCTTATAAAAATAATTCATCGTTTTCGCCTAAGAATTTTTGGAAAATTTTCTTTTTCAATGTGGGTAACTGTAAAAGCGCTGCATGAGAGCGCAGTCTGCGTGCAGGCCGCACCTGTGCTTGCTGAGGTTCGTATATGGCCCACGGGCCGCAAGTTTGACATTCCAATTATGAAAGAAATAGACCTTGCCTATATTTTAGAATATTGCCAGATAGAAATACGTAGCAAATATATATATATATATATATATATATATAATATATATATATATATATGCATTTCCCTATAAACAGCGGTCAAAGTGACATTTTAACAAATCACCAGTTTTTATATTCAATGGTGAGATGCTACCACCTGAGACCATTGAGCCTTATTCACATGTGTACATGTCTGCTGTCTTCCACGTAGGCACTCTTTTTGTTATTATTATCACATTGTGGTTCACCTTTGTTTATGTTTGAAACACCTGTCAAGCCAATATCCAATTACATTACACTCATGGGTACACGTGGTCATTAAGTCTGATTTTTGGCGGAATTGTTTATAAAAGAAAACTTAGGACCTTATTTTTGTTTATTTCTAGTTAGTAATGGGAATTTAATTATCTCTCAATCAAAAATGTTTTTCGCATTTTATCATTTCTAACCTATCCTCGGAGATTGTTTTTCAGGCTTTGAAACATCTGCCTAGCCAATATCCAATTACATTAAACATGGATCTAAACACAAACAGAACATTTTGCAAACATTCACTAATCAACGAAGTAAATATGCAAATTTTTTTTGTTTGCAGAAATACCTGCGTCCATTTTGCGAAAGAATGTGCTACTTTCGTCTCTTACAGTAAAACATCGTTCAGAAATTAAAGGTAGTATCAATCGATTTGATGATATATATTATTTTCCTGTATTCTTCATCTGAGCATCTTCTATAATCACCATCATTTCATAACATTTAATTCCTGCTGATTATATTGTTTTCAAAATGACATATTTTGATTGTGTAATAAACACAAATAGAGAATATATTATTTTTTCGGGCAGTTTTCCTCATCTCTATTGTGGTATGTATACACACATTGTTTCGGCTGCTGTATCTCCTGGCTTTCCTCAGGTGAATACAGCAGCCGAAACATTGTGTTTATACATACCACAACAAAGATGAGGACACCAGTCTGAAAAATCAAAATTATTCACATCAAGCCTCATCTAAAAATAAAGACAAATAAAAATAGTGAAGTATTATATTCAGTCCTGAAAATGAACATGACAAAATAAGTTCAAATTTCAACATAGTCTCCTTTTGTTCACTATGGAAATATATTAATTCACAAGTCCGTGATTTGTCTTATCTCAAATTACCAAAATATTTCGTTGATAACAAGCATCAATTTTCGATGAAGAAATGAAAATGAGCACTGGTATAAACCATTCACTAATAACTACATTACTTTCATGGCAGTATTAACAATAGAAAAGTGTTGTACCTTTAATTCCGCCCTAACATGATCAAAGGGAACTGCTCTTGACTGATAAATTATTTATTTATTTTCCTATTAAACTAACCCTAAACTCCAGCCCTAATCTCAACCCTAAACCCTAACCATAACCCCGTCGTCTTTTTTCCTAGTAGATCTAGTAGATAAATAAATAATTTATCAGTCAAGAGTGGTTCCCCTTTAATCATGTTAGACTTATAGGAAATAACCCCACTTCCTTGTATTGACTGAGTTAGCCTCCCCCTACCGTTACTGAAATGAGGGGGTAAGAGACAATGCATTAATAACAGACTCTTAAGAACACATTGCCCTTATAAAAATAATTCATCGTTTTCGCCAAAGAAACTTTGGAAAAATTAAATGTGGGTAACTGTAAAAGCGCTGCATGAGAGCGCAGTCTGCGTGTGGGCCGCACCTGTGTTTGCTGAGGTTCGTATATGGCCCACGGGCCGCAAGTTTGACATTCCCAATTATGAAAGAAATAGACCTTGCCTATATTTTAGAATATTGCCAGATAGAAATACGTAGCATATATATATATATATATATATATATAATATATATGCATTTCCCTATAAACTGCGGTCAAAGTGACATTTTAACAAATCACCAGTTTTTATATTCAATGGGGAGATGCTACCACCTGAGACCATTGAGATTTATTCACATGTGTCCATGTCTGCTGTCTTCCACGTAGGCACTCTTTTTGTTATTATTATCACATTTGAGCGTCGCTGAAAATGTCAACGTATTTGGAATGAATGCTCAGATAATTTAATTCACATTTAGCACACACACAAAAGAGGAAACATTACTAAATGTCGATTTTTACCTGAAAAATTCGTTTAACTATTGATCCCAAAAATTCAATCGCCCGGTCAGCTAGGGCTGTAGAATGCACCAACTGCACCCCAGTAGAGGGGTAAGACTTCCTGTCCCAATGAGGCCACCCGTTGGCAGTGGGTGGCGATCTGTGATGCTTAAGGATGGAACCCTGGTGGCAGAGCAGTTCATGGCGTGCAACACTCCACTAAGGCCTTTACTTAGGCTAGACGGGTGGTGGGACAGCCCCCCTCCGAAGAACCGGCTGATCCCGTCAAGCCATAGTACCTATAAGATTGTCCCAACCCTATTGCCCAGATGGGAAGCCCCAACCCCTTCTTATCATATAGGTGCTAGAAGGCGGTGGCTGAGGGTCTACGTCCTGGGAATGACGTTAAACTCTATCTGATGGTGAGGTTCCAGTTTTGGAGGTTTGGGGAATGTGGAGCACCCCTTCATCCCCCTTGCTCCCTGGTCCACTCTGACCCGGAGTGGTAGTACCTGTTAGCGTCCCATCTATGGGTTAAATAGAAAAACATGAGTTGATAAACAAAATTGTATTATCTATTAAGAATTGACTTATTTCAAAACTTCATCGGCATTGAATGACCCACTGAGGTTGATATGCCGTAAATCCAAACCAAACCAGACCAAACCAAATCGGAGTGGTAGTACCTGCTTGGGTCCCATCTATGGGTTAAATAGAAAAAAACTGAGTTAATAAAAAATGTGTTTTTTTTAACTGAATACCCATCAAGAATGAATAAATTAAAATGTCATCTATCGATTCATTTATTTTATGTTTACGTCTCTATGTTGTTATTCACATGTTTTTTATCAAAATTTTACAAAAAAAGATTAGTTATTTTAACAAAAACTTTTATTCTGCCCGTTTAGAGTTAGTTACTTTCCTTTTGCCTGGACTGTAGAGAATCTAATATGGCCTAAAAATGAGGGATTTGAAAGCCTTTTGTTAGGATTTACTTTCATTTTGTTTGGACCTTAGAATATAGAGAATTAAATATGGCTAAGAAATGAGGGATGAGTTTAATACTAAAGAACAATACAGAACTGATCCCTCACTTTCGGATATCCCTTTTTTTAATTACTTGCAAGCATATTGTTAGAATTTACTTTCATACTGTCTGCACTGTAGAATATAGAGAATTTAATATGGCTAAGAAATGAGGGATGAGTTTAATACTAAAGAACAATACAGAACTGATCCCCCACTTTCGGATATCCCTTCTTTTGATTACTGGCAAGCATATTGTTAGAATTTACTTTCATCCAATATTGTAAGTAAACCGAATATTAAAATGACTTGATTAGGCATTAAATGACCCAAAAAGGGTTGATATGCCGTAAAAAAAAACAAAAAACAAATATATCGATTGAAGTAAATACAAATAATATTTACTAGCAGGACCTGTGATATGTTAACATAAGAGCTATTGGAGATAGTTCAATATGTAAATCTTTATTTAACTCTATCCTTCATTCTTTTTTCTTTCTTTCTTTCTTTCCTTCTTTTCATATTTTCATTATGTTCGATTGAAACATATTAGCGTTATCGCTTCCGTGTGTTCCCCCTGCTCTCTTTCTTTCTTTTTTCTTATTATATTTTTCTGTGTAGCATATCCTGGTTCTTCCCTATCTTTTTATAATAAAAACGCAATGGTCCATTATTTAGCTGAGGTAACGACACTCATAAAAGATAAGAATTCGGCTGATAAACAACACCGGATAATGAGGATTTACATTTTTGCATTTCATCTTGGGCGATTTGGACGGTCTCATTTTTAACCAAATTGTTGAGGAAAGATAGAGAGAGGGGTGAGCACGTGAAAGCGATGATGTTAATATGTTTCAATCGAACATAAAGAAAATATGAAAAGAAGGAAAGAAAGAAAGAAAAAGAGTGAAAGTGAGTTAAATCAAGATTATTATACTTTTAAAATACATATTGAACTATTTAGCAATAGCTCTTAAGTAAACATACCAAACGTTGTGATAATTGAATTATCATACTGTGGTATATCAACAGGTCTTGCTAGTTCTTTTAAATTCAAATGTTAATCCTTAATCGGAAAACGATTCCTGGTGCAAGCGCACATCGGTTAGCCAACAAGACTTAGTTCCTCTCCTTTATTGATACACTAGAATTGGCTACCCGGCGTCGCCTGGGTAGTGGGGGAATTTTTATAAATTTAGTCTCGCAGTTTCCTTATTACTTATCGCGAGTGAGATCCTCGCTGGTTGCCCCATAAAAATCCCCACGGAAATATATAACAATATAGTAAGAAATTTCCATTCAATGATTTATAGTTAATTTTTTTTAACTATAAATGATGCAATTAATTCAATAAATAAATATTACAATTCAAAGCGAAAAAAAAAAATAAAATAAACAAAATAACATTTAAATGACTTTCCCTTCTGTTACTTTTGAAATTTAAATTTTTGAATATCTTCCCGAATATAAAGCAAATCTTAATTATTTTGGCTCAAAAACCAAGCCCTGGTGATATTTAATGTGTATATATATATTTACTTTGTTTTTAATTGTTTTATTTTCGAAGTTCTCCTCCGGGCATACACAACTGCCCTTTATATATGTATAGATAGATAGATAGATAAAACAGATGATTATACAGGGGATAATGTGTGTGTGTGTGTGTGTGTGTGTGTGTGTGTGTGTGTGTGTGTGTGTGTGCGTGTGTGTGCGTGTGCTAATGTAAATATGAGAGAGAAATTCTGCCCAGATGTTGCCATCAAAAACACAGGATATTGTCGTAATATTCATTAATCAACTGTGTTTGACCACTTTAAACATCTTTCAACTGGCACGTGACCAGGGCCCAAAATAAAATTTTTTTAAAATCCAACAAGACAGTGAAATATTATAGAAAGCAATTTTTCTTAAACAAAAAAATTATACATAAAAATGTTAGAAAATGTGGATGCACACACACACACACACACACACACACATATATATATATATATGTAAGAATGGAAAATGAATCCGACAATATGAGGAAAAAAATGAGTAAAGAAAAGAAATATAGATGGATAAAAATGAATTTTATCGATTAAAAGTGATATCGATAAAAAATCATTTTTATCCATCTATATTTCTTTTCTTTACTCATTTTTACCTCATATATATATATATATATATATATATATATATATATAAACAGGTCCGCAAAATGTACTATGCTTTTTTTATTATCATTTAACATTTGCGACACGTGTTTCAGATCTTCTGATATCTTCTTCAGGAGTTAATTAACCATATTCTGTCCAAATTTGAATATATATATATTATATATTATATATATTATATATAATATATATATATATATGAAGATAGGATGGATGGGTTTAGAATCCGACAATATGAGGTAGATAAAATGAAAAGTGAGCAAGAAATGAACAACATATATATATATATATATATATATATATATATATATATATGTTGTTCATTTCTTGGTCACTTCTATATATATATATATATATATATATATATATATATATATATATACGTATCCAGTCCCTCCTTTCCTGATTGGTAAGAGTGTAGAGAGAATTGATTTGTAACATCTGTGGTTTAGCAGGTGTGTGCTCCTGGGTGGCAGATCTTAATTTCACACACAAAGCGGCTTCCAGTCTATAACTCTGCTGATGAGGCATAATAGGCCGAAATGTACATACTGAGAATGACTTTTTCTCGATTTGTTTACGCTTTACATTTGAATAGATATATTCGCCTAATTCATTAATTATCAACTAATTAATTTTCAAATTAGGTATGACTTCAATTAAGCCTATATTCTCCCATAAATTGTCGGCATAGCCATATCAAACAAACTGTTTGCGTCTTTTCATACTGTCGTGCAGCAAGTCTCCAAAAATGTAGGAGATATCTGTTTATAAACAAAACGAGAAATCTGGAAAGACCAGCTAGTGTAACAGTTAGAATCCCCGACTGTCAGCAGTTACGGTTCGAATTATATATATATATATATATATATATATATATATATATGATGTTGCCCCACGCATCTTTATTAGTATATCAGATGAGTATATATATATATATATATATATATATATATATATGTATATATAATCCACAGACACGTGTTTCGAAGTATCACTTCTCATCAGTGTGATTATACCGTTAACAGCTACCCCTGGCCGGGTTTGAGACCCGAATGAACTTTCGTTCGCCAATCCTCTTACCCGTACGGCCAGAGGCTGCTGTCAGATATAGGAGAATATTTAATCACCACATTTCTAAGCGGAAATGAATTCCCTAGAGGCCTCAAACATTTGTAAACAAAGCGAGGGTTAGCTGCACGCCAGATACGGTTAATCCGCAATTAAATCCCTATTTTGGGGTTGTATTATATATATCTATATTATATGTTTATGTGGAAATAATGTGAAAAACTCATTTACCGTCAATTCTCTTCCCGCATCACCACAAGATTTCATATAATTTCTGTGAATTCTTCCTACTTACTACCACAGTCACTCGGTTGTTTAACTAGTATGCGTGTTTAAAAGATAACCAGGAATCAACTAAATTATATCTACCCCTGATGATGGCACTACGGAGTACTGAAAGCACTATGGACGAAAACTTTGCTGCACTAATCAACAGACACCACCCTGATATTAAAGAGCTGGCCAGAAAACTAGAAAAGACCGAAACTCGTCAGACATGAAATGTCCGTCTTTTCAACACAATATATATATATATATATATATATATATATATATATATATATATATATATATATGAGAAGTAACAAACAAACAATGTGTTTGATATGGCTTTTTTAGCCGACAATTTTTGGAGAATATGTGCTTAATTGAAGTCGTACCTAATTTTGAAAATTAATTAATTAATAAGTAATGAATTAGACGGGCATATCTGTTCAAATGTAATTGTTTAAACTTACATTTGAATAGGTATGCCCGCCTAATTCATTAATTATTAATTAATTAATTTTCAAAATTAGGTACGATTTCAATTAAGCACATATTCTCCCAATATATATATATATATATATATATATATATATATATATATATATATATATATCAAGTCTCCTCTGTGTGGCTAGAGATTTGTGAGCTACCTACAGCCGGGTTAAAAACCCGATCGATTCAACATCAGCTTAGCCGCTCGGCTATCGTCACCCACAGAATGCAAAGGGGATTTTAACTTTTCAATACACACATCTGTGTGACGGCCTTTACATAGGTCACCATAGAGTGTTCCATCCCATTTATAGGAGAGCATTGCGTTTACACTTTAGTTCGCAGTCGTCAGCGAAATCCCCTCCAAAGTGCTCAACCTCAGGGGCATGGGGAACATATATAGTCATCCACAGACACGTGTTTCGACTTATCAAGTCTCCTTAGTGTGGCTAGAAATTTGTGAGCTACCAACAGCTGGGATAGAAATCGGATCGATTCGTGCGCACGTGTGTGTGTGTGTGTGTGTGTGTGTGTGTGTATGTTTGTACAGACTATATTTACATCAGAACTGCACGATAAGTTAAATCTAAATTTGAAGACATGATTTTTTCTTCTTTGTCGAGAGAGACAAATCACTAACTTGTAAACTGGTTTAGAAGGAGCTATTTAATACGTATCTGATGAATCTTATCACTACCATAAGAAGTCAGTTATATTTATTTAGATACTTTACGTGAGAATCTATACTATTCAAGGCGAGTAAAGAACACAGTTACAAAATCATGAATGTTTATTCAGTGAGGAATGAAATGGGTAGAGTTTAAAATTGATTTAACTACAGTTTAATCTTCCAAGACGGTAAGCATGTCCAAATAGGATTAGTTACACCCTGATGACTGGACTTTGATATCTACTGGGATTTCAGTCCAAGTTGATTTGAAAATAAAAAGTGCTCTTCAGGGCTAAGATCCGACTCTTAAGTCGGATCTTAGCCCTGAAGAGCACTTAGCGAAACTTTTAGTAGGTTTATCTGACTCATTAGTTTTATCTTTATTATTTTTCTCTACTTAGGTATTGAGCAGTTTTTACTTATTAGTTTTAGTTTCCTGGCGGTTGTGTATGAATATATATATATATATATATATATATATATATATAGGTATATGTAAAAACAAATTTTTTTTGTGATGAAACAAAGAAAATACAGTGCTCAATCACAAATTGTGAGAGCTAATATTTATTTATTTTACAGAGTTTTCACAGATCAATGTTCATTATAAACAGCGACCCAGGTTTCATGCCAAGGGGCAATCATCAGGCTGTTGAGCAAGATCCCATGGTGTTTGTTGAAGATCTTTACTCAATGTCACATTTTGGACCGCAAATAACGTCGGTTAGTTCCGCGCACGCTATTGTAGTTCGGATTTACTAAAAATAATTTTTTTCAAAATTTGCATTTTTTTGTAATAATGCCAACGAAGTTACCTCCCTTAATTCGTTAAAAATAGAAAATTTATTTATTTTGAAAAAAAATTGTTTATTTTTTATTTTTAAATTAATTCCGTTTGATAAAGAATGTATATGTCTTCAAAAAACCATTTTTATATTTATGGTAGAGTCTTTTAAATTTTTTCCAACATAATACAAAGGTGGATGGTATTGTTCCTCTGTCGAAAATCCATTTTTTTATTGTTGAAATATCAATGAACATTGATCTGTGAAAACTCTGTAAAATAAATAAATATTAGCTCTCACAATTTGTGATTGAGCACTGTATTTTCTTTGTTTCATCACAAAAAAAATTTGTTTTTACATATACCTATATCGCTCCTAAAATGGATTAAGAACCTGATGTAAATCAAATCAACAGGAACCTACAACCAGGAATAGTAGAGCACTCTAGGAAGAAAGAAATATTCAATTAAAATGGATCTACACGAAATGGATTATTCGGTAAAAAATATCCCTACACTCCCACAGGAAACATACATGAAATTACTTATAAATAAAATAGAAGATGTAACAAGGAGGATGAGATGGAAAGCCCTTGCATTTGACGGGCAGATAAACACAACAACGGTAAACAAATTTGATATTAAATCTAATAAATACCCACCAAAAATTAAAGAATTAGCAGAATTTGAAATAGACTTAATAGATATTATTCATAATATAAAATTCCGTAGCTTTAAAAATAATTTCCAATATAAATTATTTAAAGATTTCAAAAAATTTAGATCATCTGATAACACTTTCGTATTTTCTGATAAAACTAATAATTTATATGAATTAGATAAAAACAAATACAAACAACTACTATTAAATAGCATAACAAATAAATACCAACAAACTGAAGCCAATGCGTATAACAACATAAATGAAGAGGCTAAAATTTTAGCAAAAAAACTTAATTTAGAGGACAGAACTAAATGCCTTGCTAAACGAGAAGCCTTTATTACTTTGAAAGACCATAAATCTGACTTTAGTAACAGACCATCTTGTAGATTAATAAATCCAGCTAAATCAGAACTGGGATTAGTAAGTAAAAAATATCATTAATAAAAATAAACCTAGAAATCAGAAATAAGACCCAATTATTACAATGGGATAATACATCAGCTGCAATTAACTGGTTCAAAGATATCCATCAAAAACAAGCCATAAATTTACACAATTTGACATTGTTGATTTTTATCCATCAATCACTAAAAATCTTTTAAGTAAAGCTTTAGAATTCGCCAACGACTTTACCAAAATAACTAGTTTAGAAACTGACACAATCATGCACGCAAGAAAGACAATCCTTTTCAATGAAGGTAAATCCTGGGTAAAAAAATCAAACCCATCGGATTATTTCGACATCGCTATGGGGGATACGATAGAGCGGGAATTTGTGATTTGGTCTGATTATACATATTAAATTCACTAAAACAGAAATTTCCCGCACACACATTCGCACACTACCGGGATGACGGAATTTGTATTTCACGGGACTGTTCCGGTAAAACATTAGATAGATTGCGTAAAGATATAATAGCACACCTAGAAAATATGGAACTCAAGATTACTATAGATACTAACTTAACAAATGTCAATTTCCTAGATGTCAATTTAGATCTTAAAAATAATACGTATAAGCCATATCACAAACAAAATGAGAAACTTAAATACATTAATATAAATTCCAACCATCCACCATTAGTTTTAAAAAATCTAGTCCCTAACATTAGCCGTAGAATCTCAGAACTGTCATCCAACAAAGATATTTTTGAAAAGGCAGCCCCCTATTACAATAAAGCATTACTAAATAGCGGATTCAAAGAAAAAATATATTATATAGATAACATCCCCAAACATAATAATTCAAAAAACAGAAAAAGAAAGATAATTTGGTTTACGCCCCCTTTTTCTAAAACAGTTAAAACAAATGTCGGTAAAAAATTTCTAGACTTAATAAATAAACACTTCCCACCCAAAATAGATATAATAAAATATTTAATAGAAATACTGTAAAAACTAGCTACTCATGTGGACTCTCAATGAAATCACTAATTACATCAAAATCTAAACTAAACTCAAACCCTACATGTACATGCAGAATTAAAAAAGATTGTCCCCTAAATCAGAAATGTAACATTAGATCAGTAGTATATGAAGCTAAAGTAACAACTACAGTTGCGAATCCACCTATAAGTACAGATAGATATGTTGGGATGACCCAGGGTGATTTCAAGCAAAGATACTACTCGCATATGGAATCTTTCAGAAAGAAAGATAAAAAAGAAACAACTTCCCTTGCAACAAAAATATGGGAACTAAAAGAAAAAGATATGCCTTACAAAATAGAGTGGAGAATTTTAGATCATCCCAAATGTTACACGAACGGCTCTAAGTACTGCAATCTATGTGTTACGGAAAATTTAGGATATTAAAAAATTTAATTTCCTTTAATAATAATAATAATAATAATAATAATAATAATAGAAGTTTAAATAAAAAATCGGAAATCTTCAAACAATGTCCCCATAAAAGAAAATTCTTCCTAAATGCATGGAGGGGAGATACTCAACATCCACCCTGAAAATCAATTCCACAATTGTTTACGAAAAAATCTGATATTTCAACAATAAAAAAATAGATTTTCGACAGAGGAACAACACCATCCACCTTTGTATTATGTTGGAAAAAATTTAAAAGACTCTACCATATATATAAAAATGGTTTTTTGAAGACATATACATCCTTTATCAAACGGAATTAATTTAAAAATAAAAAATAAACAATTTTTTTCAAAATAAATAAATTTTCTATTTTTAACGAATAAAGGGAGGTAACTTCGTTGGCATTATTAAAAAAAATGCAAATTTTGAAAAAAATTATTTTTAGTAAATCCGAACTACAATAGCGTCCGCGGAACTAACCGACGTTATTTGCGGTCCAAAATGTGACATTGAGTAAAGATCTTCAACAAACACCATGGGATCTTGCTCAACAGCCTGATGATTGCCCCTTGGCATGAAACCTGGGTCGCTGTTTATAATGAACATTGATCTGTGAAAACTCTGTAAAATAAATATATATATATATATATATATATATATATATATATATATATATAAATTGTTTTTCTTTTGGCCAAATATTGTACCAATAGATTATTTTTGGTTGGTACGATTATCTTGGACTTACCTTTTTTTCAAAAAAATTTTTTCTCCCCAGGTAATGTTTGGTAGTATATTTTTACAATCAAACTATTTGCTGGGTTTTTTCTCACCATGAGGATTTACCAACAAGTTTGGTATATTAAATTGGTGTATTATATATATATATATATATATATATATACGTGTAATCGACTGCAATTAATCAATATCTTGATTAATCCAGTGGATTTAACCCTGAAGATCCTTATGGTGAAACTCGAGTAGGTTATTACTTGTACCTGTATTACAATAAATTTGCTCTACTAACATATTGAGCTCTTTTTATTTGTTATATCGCTGTCTTACCTTTCTGAAATTTGCATCAACTAACCATTGTGACCATATTCACCGGTAAATCACCTTTTCCAAGATAACACACACACACACACACACACGCACACACACACACACACATATATATATATATATATATATATATATATATATATATATATATATGAATATGGTTAATTAACGCCTGAAGAAGATATCAGAAGATCTGAAACACGTGTCGCAAATGTAAAATAATAATAATTATTAAAAAATAATAATCCATTTCGTGAACCTTCTTTATTATAAAATATTTAATTTTCTCCCGTTGGACCCATAACAACACTTTATATATATATATATATATATATATATATATATATATATATATATATATATATATATATATATAATGTCGGTCTGTAATGGCCGATCGACAAAGTCAAATAATAATTCGTAGCTTTTGAAGTATGGAGATCACTACCTGAAATATATATAATATATATATATATATATATATATATAATATATATATATATGTATATATAAATCATTATTGATAATAAAGTTTTGTGTATTTATAAGTAATGAGTGCTCAATATCATTGATTGAGCATGTATATCTAAGTTGGGTTATCGAAGACATAAAGTCAATGGCACTTAATGACTGGCAGTTTCTCGCTGATGTGATTTCCAAACAGACAGACAGACAGACAGACACACACACACACACACACACACACACACACACACACACACCGGGTTGACTCAGTCGGTAGAGCGTTCGGCTAGAAACCACAAGGTTCCTAGTTCGATACTCGCCCTCGCCAACTCAGCGTATGAGTAGCACAGGGATCTGTGCAGTAAAGTAAGGAGCTGATGGTAGGTGTGGCGCTCCACCTCAGACGCCAATACAATCTCCTTGGTCTAGCGCTAGTGAAAAGGGGATAGACTCCCTCGCTGCATGGCTGATACCGACATTAGGCAGCCCTGATGACTTTTTTTTTTTACTTTATATATATATATATATATATATATATATATATATTTATATCGCTGTATATATTTTCTGCATAGTTAGCTTTATCTGTTACAGAAACAAAGAACCTATGACGAAGAATATGTTCTGCCAACATTTCCATTTAAAATCATTTGCAAAGTGCTTGGGATTTTCCAAGAATCTACCGCTCACTTTCATGTCTGTTAGATAAAAAACAAAACAAAAAAGTAACTGAAGTAAATCACATTTTAAAATTTGGAATAAAACCGTTTTAATTGGATATGACTATTATATATTTAGAATGCTTATTTGGTCTTGCATTTTGAAAACAAAATTGAAAGTAATTTCAATTTTTTTTTAAGATAGATATGTAGCAAGCTGGGTGTTGTATATATTTTATATAGGTTTACACAACTTACTAACTTTTAAACAAAACTCAACACAATGAAAGAAATCAACGGAGTCGTATCAAAATAACAATCTGTATTAAAATAGAATTACAGACATGTATAATAGCATACCGGGCATAGTCCTTTGTTTTATATTGTGGTATTAATAGTTCATATTTTATCTTGTTTTTCTTTGCTGATACTGGAGCTGATTTGTTGCGTGACCACTCGTCTTGTCATTCTTTGAACTACTGAAAAATTCCCGCTTTTCATTTTTGGCGCTTGATTTTGAATTCAGCGTTTGTTGTTTTCCGTTACTGCATTTTTGGGATTCTTACTCCCCCTTTTTAATATAATCGGCAACTGACATTTTATTAACCATTACAGATATATAAAGAGTATCCCATCTATGGTCAGTACATATATATATATATATAAAGTATTCTCCGCTTTTTCAAACGAATTTCATTTCAAATAAGGATTTACTCTAATGAAGGTCAAATTTTCTTTGTGTGCGGAACATTTCTACATTTTTTCTATTATTACTATTTCATTTCATTTGGTTATTTAAAAAATAATAATAGTTGGAATAATGTACACATGGATAAACTCCTGACCGAAACACGTGTAAGTAAAATTTATTAAAATATCCTATATTATCCATTCTATATTTTCTTTCCTTTATTCATTTTTTTCCACATATATAAAGTATGCCCATATGTCAGTACATTTATATAAAGCATCTCCGTCTAAGGTCAATTGGGATAATTAGATTTGATTGTAAACAAACTCACGTGTTTAACTGAACCGTTTATAAAAAAGTTAACGGACCAAAATAATTTAATTAAACAAAATCATTTTTATGTACATAGTTAAGTTTTAAAAAACTATAAAGAATAATTTTTTTTATTCGTTTTCTGAATATTTACAAATGAATTATCTTTATCGTTCATCTTTAACAAATTTTGAAAAGGTTTTCCCCACCTCAGAATATGATACTCTGCATAGCGAAATAAAATAATACTAATCTATAGTGTATAGCTGCCATGCCACATAAAATAAACTAGCAAGAATAAGCGTTCCCGGGCGTAAGTATTTAAGTTTTAATCTAATGAAATATATCAAATTAGAAAGACTAACGTAATCAAATAAGAACGCATATAAAAAGATTACAATTTTTTCAAAGGCTTTCCCCACCCCAATATATAATACCCTGCATGGCAAAGTCAAATAAAAGTAATCTCTAGTGCATAGCAACCGCGCTATATCAAACAAATATGGTGGAAATTTAGGGGCAATTAATTTCAGTATTCTGAAGGGAAATCTTATGAAAATGCTTTCTAAGTTGTGTGAAATAGATTTTTCTTGTGAGCTGTGGTTATGAGGAATCAATAACTGAAACACAACGACTGAACCAAATATATGAATTTATTCATGAAAAATACCTTTGTAAATCTGTAAGGTCCGGATTAGGAATGTTCGAAAAAACACGGCAGAAAGTTTATAGATTAAATTGATTCGTTTCACAAAAAGAACAGAATCTTGTAGTGCGTAAATAGAAAAGAACAGAAACATTAAGCAAACATTAAGCAAACTATCAATAATATGCGCCCTCCGGCGGGCGTTAGTATTTAAGTTTTATAGTAAGGAAATATATTAAATTAGAAATACGAACGAAATTAAATAAGAATGCATATAAAAAGATTATACTTATTTTAATTATATCTTGATTGGTTTCTATATAAAATCATTCATAAGGTTGATTTTAATAAGTTGGAGAATAAAATAATAATATAACACCAAGAAATTATTTATTAAACCTGGTTTTGTTAAAACCAGTATGCAAATTAACGCATTTTAATTGACCACGGTTTTCCATCCACACAAACGCACTGAAATTAAATAGATTACACGCTTACGCACACATACACATGGATTAAACACAGATTTAGGATTTCTCAACCCGTATAAATATTTCTCCACCACTAACACTACTATTTTCAAGGTCACATTTAGTATTTTCAAGGCCAACAGAAGTTAGAACGTTTTGGGCAGTGGAGGCTATAGTCACAACAACTATGGCCTCGTACGCGCTACCCGCCCCCAAAAAATGAGGGCAGGCAACTGTTGATAATATCAATAAAGGAAATACTTTAACAATTTGACACTTGCGATGGGTTTCTGTCTGCTGCGTCCGTATCGCGTCCAGATCTGCTGCTGTTGCTGTCTTGGCTATCGCGCTGCTGCTGATTTCCTAGTAATTGCTGTGATCTCATTGGTGCGCTTCACCATGTTAGCGTAAACATAAAGTCAACGCCGC
>CM042137.1:147939698-147969698 GCA_023376005.1 Doryteuthis pealeii
AGGGATATTCACGGTTGCTTGTATCAACCGGCTCTGTTCGTATTTTGTAATTGGCGATGGTAGCGTGTGTATTTGTATGTGTGTTTAACGTATTATTCTTCCAAATTCTTGTGCGTGTTCGTGTGTGTTTGTGGGCATGTGTGTGTACGTGTGTTTCTGTGCATCTCTCTCTCTCTCTCTCTCTCTCTCTCTCTCTCTCTCTCTCTCTCTCTGTTGATCTTATACATGTGTGCTTTATGTCGCTTCTTTTTTTCTTGTTCAGCGCACCGCCTTAACCCCAACATTTGGGATGGGGTTGGTCTATTGATTTATTTTATTTATTCATTTCCTATTCTGTTTATTTAATTTTTATGGTGACATCATTCCTACGTTGTGTTTTACCCTGTTTATTTATCTGTGCATGTGTGTTCTCTGGTTTAGGGAATCTTAACGGCTTTCAATGGCGTCCCAGCTGTAGTACGCTCGTTATAATTATTGTTATCATTATAGCTGAGATTTTTGTGAATCCTACACTCCCTTCAGCTTTGGGTAAATAGTAGGGCAGACTGGGCTCTTTAACCATGGTTAGGCAGCCGGTCTAGGAGAAGGAAAATTCTGAATTCAAACCTGATAAACTCCGCTTAAGAAATTGACCTTGTGTCGCATCCTGCTCGTGCGGAGGGGTTGGTAAATGTATATAGCTGAGATTTTTAGGATGTGGAGGAGTGTTATATATGTGTCTTTTGATTTGAGGCTTGCCATAAGGGCAAGAGGTTTGGTGCTAGGGCTTGACGTGTCCTGCCGATTGATCAGTGGGGCTCTTTGACCGATCCTCTACCCTAAGAAAGGACGGAAATTTAATCATTGCATGACATGGACTGCTCAGCCACCTGGTTTCCATCCTTAAGCATCACAAGTCACTACTCACGACCAGCAGGTGGCCCCATAGGGCGATTTTACTTCTCTTCAGAGGTGCAGTCGGTGTATTCTTCAGCCGCAGGGTGGTTAATCCGGGGTAACTATTGGCTTTCAGTACGGCCATGAGGTGTATGGTATATGTGGTTTGTTGCATTTGGTCTGGATACGGATAAGTTCGTTCCTTCTGTATCCGGTTTTGCACCAACGGGAATGGCTGATTTGTATTGGAAGAACATTTTGTAGAATTCAGTGTGAATGTTGCCTTTATCTAGTATTTTAAGTCGGAAAACCAGCAGTGACAAGGATCGTGTGTTATCAGGAGGTTTGGCGCTAAAAATGTATATTTTCATCCATATTGTTGAATGGTGTTGTAACTTTGTTGGCTTCTGCGGATGTTATATATATATATATATATATATATATATATATATATGAGAATTAGATACACAAGCGATGTATTTATGATATGGCTTTTTTAGCCGACAATTTTGGGAGGATATGTGCTTAATTGAAGGATTTGTTTTACATTTAATAGGTATGTCCGGTTACTTTCAAATTATACGACTTCAATTAAGCACATATTCTATATATATAATATATATATATATATATATATATATATATTTGAAAGGAAGGAAAAACTCAACACCGTTATTCCATAATAAATTTATTTCGACCAAAATTGGGGCCTTTATAAATCTAAGTTGATTTAATATAGCTCCCCAAAATTTCATCTCATCAGATGGTAGATCAAGATAATTTGAATTGCATAACGGAAAAATTTACTTCTCAAAATTTTTTTCCTTTACAAATGTATACATTGGAAGACTGTCACCATGGTGACAGGAAGTCAAATGAGAAAAAGGGATACTCTTCAAGGTCTGGTTTCTTCGGGGGATGGTGGTCAGACAAAATTAAACTATGAATTAAACTATTGAATGAGTCTGAAAAAGTAGAGAGTAAGGATAAAACAAAAAAATAATATATACAATATTAAATATAAAAATATATAAAGTAATATATTAAAAAAAAATTATATATAAAATTTTATATATAATAATATATATATTTAATATATATATATATAATATATATATAATATATAACCTGAAATGTATCTTAATCAAACAAGCTTCCCTTCCACATAAGCTAGGAAACTAGCTGAATTAAGATGGATCATTAGACTAGACACGCACAGTAATGGACTTAACACAGATACCGGCACACTAAAAGCTTACACATATTTCAAGACACCTCCATACCACCAACCCCATGACCCCTATCAGATTACTACACACACAGTACAAACTCATTAATTAATAACTACCAATCAGCATCAAGCACATCCGTATCATCAAAAGGAGCAACAAACAGCCAGGAGATTACTACTGTCCACGGTCTTGAAGAAGGGAGTACATCACAATCCTGAAAATTCACCACTACGTCTAAATAAAAGGAACTAAAAAACAAAAAAGACAACCGAGTTTTCTGATATTTATTCCAGATGAATATATTATATAACTACATTATCATAATATAGCACTTTAATGCTTCACACTAATGCCCAAACCTGATATATGTACTTCCAAAAAACGGATACAGATACAAAAATATATCTCAAATATATATACTCACTAGAAGCATACGGAGACACACAATCAACATATATATATATATTATATATATATATGGTAGGTGTGGCGTCACTCAGATGCTAAAATAATCTCCTTGGTCTAGCGCAAGTGAAAAGGGGATAGACTCCCTCGCTGTCTGGCTGATACCAACATTAAGCCGCCCCATCGACTTTACTTATATATTTTTGGAGGATATGTGCTTAATTGAAGTCATACCTAATTTTGAAAATTAATCGTTAATAATTAATGAATTTAGGCGGGCATATATGTTCAAATGTAAGGCTAAACAAATCGAGAAAATGTCAATCCCTGAATGTACATTTCGACCTATGTATATACTTATATATATATATATATATATGAATAGGGTAGGCTGGGTAAATTGGTGGTGCTAATAAGAGTGTTTAAGTCGGTAATTCTATTTTATTTTTCTGATGGGATGTGTAGCTAGTACGTTCTGTTAATGTTGCCACAGGCGTTAGGTGTTGAAAGAGGTCGGCGGTGGGTTATATGCGCTGGTTTAGGAGGAGGAGGAGATATAGTAAGTCGTGTAAAAAATGGTAAATGGTTGTGAGATTTGTAATTAAGTGTGTTTGTGCGTATGTTTATTATCATATTTTTTCGACATCGCTACCTACAATAAACATCTATCTAGTACAACATCCCGTGTTTGTCTACCTTTCTCCATATATATATATATATATATATATATATATATATATATATATTTGGAGGATATGTGCTTAATTGAAGTCATACCTAATTTTGAAAATAAATTAATGATTAATGAATTTAGGCGGGCATATATGTTCAAATGTAAGGCTAAACAAATCGAGAAAATTGTTTAGCCTTACATTTGAATATATATGCCCGCCTAAATTCAGCAGTGACAATAAACATCTATCTATAACAACATCCCGTGTTTGTCTACCTTTCTCCATATATATATATATATATATATATATATATATATATATATATATATATTTGGAGGATATGTGCTTAATTGAAGGCATACCAAATTTTGAAAATTAATTAATAATTAATGAATTTAGGCGGGCATATATGTTCAAATGTAAGGTTAAACAAATCGAGAAAATTGTTTAGCCTTACATTTGAACATATATGCCCGCCTAAATTCATTAATTATTAATTAATTCATTTTCAAAATTAGGTATGACTTCAATTAAGCACATATCCTCCAAAAATTGTCGGCTTAAAGCCATATAAAAATAAACACATTTGTTTGTTTACTTAACCTATATATATATATATATATATATATTATATATATATGTGTGTGTGTGTGTGTGTGTGTGTGAAGGGCCTACCGATGGGATCCAACTGTCAGGTTTACCGGCCATCGCACACATGGATTTCTTATGAGTGTCAGTACCTCAACTAAATAATAGATCATTCCGTTTTTATTATAAAGAAAGAAAGGGAAAAGGACATGCTACACAGAAAAATATAATGAGAAAGAAAGAAATAGAGTAGGGAAAACATAGAAGGGGGGGTTGAGCACGAGGAAGCGATAACACTGATATGTTTCAATCGAATACAATGAAAATATGAACATAAAGAAAGAAAGAAAAAAGAAAAGAACGAGAGAGAGAGAGAGAGAGAGAGAGAGAGAGAGAGAGAGAGAGAGAGAGAGAGAGAGATTTTAAATCAAGATTATAATATTCTTACATAATGAACTATTCAGCAACAGCTCTTAAGCAATCATATCAAACGTTGTAATAATTGAATTATCACACTGGGATATATCCAATGGTCCTGCTTATTGTAATATAATATCCTATATTATAATTTAAATACATACTGTCACAATGTGTACTCTTAGCGGATCAATTGGTAAAATGTATTGGGTTACTTTCATAACAAATTCTCTGTTCCCTAATTTCAATCTATCAATCATAATTCGTTTTACCTAATCAATTATCTATATATTAAATACTCTTGTTCCTTATTCTACCGACTGTTAACATCTTGCAACACCTGGTTAAAAATGAGACCGTCCAAATCGTCAAAGATGAAATGCAAAAAATGTAAATCCTGATTATCTGTTGTTGCTTAGCCGTTGAATTCTTATACCTTATGAGTGTCGTTGCTTCAGCTAAATAACTGACCATTCCATTTTCATTACAAAGAAAGAAAGAGAAGAAATAGGACATGTTACACAGAAAAAAATATAAGAAAGAAAGAAAGAAAGAAAGAAAGAAAGAGAGTAAGGGAAATATATAGTGAGGGCATGAGCGATAACGCTAATCTGTTTCAGTCGAACATAATGAAAAGATGAAAAGGGGAAAGAAAGAAAAAAGAGTTAGAGTTAAATCAAGATCATTATACTTTTTATATATTGAACTATTTAACAATAGCTCTTAAGTAAACATATCAAACGTTGTAGTAATTAAATTATCATAGCGTTGTATATCCTCAGGTCCTGCTAAACGAAACAATGAAAAGCATATTCCGTAATTCACAATTTCAATATCTTATTATAATGGAGATTGTGTGTTTTTCTGTCTGTAACCGAAACTATATTCCTACTCAAGTCACAATTCCCTTAGTTATTGACATCACATTCTCCATGATTTTATTTTTATTTAACCTCAATTATTAATAAAATTGTCATACATTATTAATACTGTTAACTATGTCTACATACTGATAACATGCAATTATATTTATATATACAACAAAATAGCGGTTTACAGTATGAACGGGAAAGCTAATTTGCATATTGATATTAAAAAATCGAATTTGATAAATATGTGCTTAGTATTATTGATTTCTAACTGTTTGGTTTTATTTTAATGAATATAAGCAAAAATCTCTTCAATAAATCTTAAATGAAATCCATTAACAAGAAAAAATAACTGTCATTTTATTCTTTACTTCCTCTTTTAACTAAATACTTAAATTAGAAAAAATAACAATGAAAGACGAGAGTGATGGAAGTGTAAGTTTCAGTTATTCCAATTTTTATTATACCCCTCTGTTTCAAATCTTTTATTATACTCCCTCTGTTTCAAATCTTTTTATCTGTATTCTTATTTAGTTTCATTAGCCTTTCTAATTTAATACAATATTTTATTAGATTAAAACTTAAATACTTGCACCCTACGGAGGGTGCATATATTTGCTAGTTACAAATAAAATAAACATTAAACTTCTTCTTTCTTTAAATTCATTTTAATTTTACGTTGGGCATCTAAGCAACGTCAAACTATTTGGAATGTTTCATTTTTTAAAATTGGGTGAAATAAAATGGGACTAATATGAACTCTGCAATTAAGCGACACCAGATGATATATATATATATACACATTCTTGCATTATTACGACTTGAACGGTCTCATTTTTAAACAGAAGGAGTTGCAGGATGATAACGAGTGGAAGATTTAGGTTTGGTTTGGTTTGGTTTGTTTTGTTTTACGGCATATCAACCTCAGTGGGTCATTTAATGCCAACAAAGTTGGGAAATAAATTCATTCTTAATGCATAATACAATTTTGTTTATAAACTCATGTTTTTCTATTTAACCCATAGATAGGACCCTAACAGGTACTACCACTCCGGGTCAGAGTTGACCAGGGAGCAATGGTGATGAAAGGGTGCTCAACATTCCCAAACCTCCAAAACTGGAACCTCACCACCAGATAGAATTTAACGTAATTCCCAGGACATGTATACCCTCAATCACCGCCTTCTAGCACCCATACGATAAAAAGGGTTGGGGCTTGCCATAAGGGCAATAGGGTTGGGGCAATCATATAGGTGCTAGGGCCTGACCAGCCGATTGATCAGAGGGGGCTCTCCGACCACCCGTCTAGCCCAAGATAGGGCCAAAGTGGAGTATTGCAAGTCATCATCCACCTGGGTTCTATCCTTAAGCATCACGGGTCGCCACCCACGGCCAACAGGTGGCCCCATTGGGGGAGTCTTACCCCTCTGCAGAGGTGTAGTCGGTGCATTCTAACGCCCCAGACGACAGGACGGTGAAGATTTGGAACAACCGTATTAATACTAGACAAAAAGTGACCCGTTGAGTCACCTGTTAAGCTCTCGCTAGATGAATGGGATTAGGAAAAAGAGTAGGATCTGCCAAAATATCGTCTGCTTTTCATTTTAAAAAAGAATTAAAATTCATTAAACCGATTATTTAAGGTCAAATTTTTGTCTAAGTCGAAAAAATAACATAATGAGCATCAGCAAAAAAGCAAAATAATATTACACATGCAATTTATTTTTGATACATTTAAAACAATGTTTTCGGTCAATTTCGATCAAGATGCCTGCCAAGACGCTATTTAAAATCCGTTTTTACAAAATAAATTTTAACTTTTGCGATTGAAAAAAATTCACACATGATTGTCCAATTAAACACATAACCTAGTAGATAAAGGAATTAGGTTAAGACAGTTCTAAATGACAGTTATCTCTAGACTGCAGGTTCAATCCTGGTCAGGGGCAGCAGTAACATAGAAGGATAATTAACATAGCTTAACACCTGTATCCCAGCTATGGTTAGTGGAATGAGAACAAATAAAGGGGTAAGGTTCAAAGTTCCGTGATGGCTCCCTATTACAAGAAGGTTCCTGTGTCCGACAAGAAATACCTGAAGAAGGCCGGAGGGGACATCGGCCGAAACGCTGTACAGATAAAATGAAGACGAGGACAATAGTCTGAATAATACAAATAATGGTAATCTTTGCAGAGTTCCGTCCTGGCCTCCTGCCTCAAAAACTGCTAGCCACAGACTGCTGAAAAAAAAGCCAAAGCGGTATCACTTGAAAAAAAGAAGAAAAAAACAACTTAGGGCGTTTTTCCTGAAAACCCAACCCCAACTCCCTCTAGTTAAAATAAGTTTTATTACAAAATTTGTGGTTCTGTTTTTTTTTTTTTGTTTTTTTTTTTTTTTTGGGGGGGGGTCACCCAAATTATTATTTATTTTCCATTAAACTAACCCTAAACCCCAACCCTAGCCCTAAACTCTAACTCTTTTTTTACATCACATATATACACACCGATATTTTGCACCCCAAACTTGAAAAAAATCAGAACGTTTTAAAATAAAATAAAAATTAATTCATTGCTAAATCAACACTGAAAATTTGATTATAATCGAATATTTCCCTTAGTTTTTGTACATTTTTTTCAAACGTGGGTGGGGGGGTCAGAGTTGTATTAAAAAAACCGAATTGACCTAGTTAAAATTGAAATAGACATTAGTTTTATTGAGGGCGGGTTTTCCTCTTCAGTCGCCTATAGAAAGGGAAATAGGGTTATGTAGAAGCGAAGGAGTGTTGAAAGGGACGGCGGTTGACTGCTGCTTGCGGCTGGCATCTCACTCCCCTTCACAGCCAGTGAAGGGCAGTGAGATGCCCTATAGAGAGTAAAAAAAGGGGAGTATGTATAATGTAAAGACAGAGTGGGTCAATATTTGACTTAATTGCAAATTACGACAAATTAAATCAATTAAAGTGGATTTTTTTCAAACATTAAGTAGTACTAAAACTAAGGAATAATTAAAGACAAATTTCGTGTGATCAAGGTCACCAACAAAAAAGCCTTTAAGGATTGAAAGTTCAAAATCTCAGCTTTAGTATAATAATAGAAGATATATATATATAGACCTCGTAAAAAAATATTTCCCTTAAATTATTTTATGAAAAAAAACTATTTCAAACATATTTTCATTAAGTACTCCTAAAACTAAGGAATAATTAAAGACAGATTTCGTGTGATCAACGTCACCAACAAAAAAGCCTTCAGACATTGAAAGCTGAAAATCTCAGCTTTAGTATAATAATAGATATAGATTGGTACTCGATAATTACACTTGAAATTTTTTTTTTTAAACAATTACGTTACAATCAACGTGTCTAATTTGTTTCTAATTGATCAATGAAACCAGTCAAATCGGCAATTATCGATCTCAAAAAATTGATTTTATAATTATGGGAACAGCTGAATTTATTTTTTCGGAATTGATTAGTCCTTCAAAAACAATGTTCTAAATTTCGCTGATTCGTAAAATTAGCGTCAAAATGGAAGACGATATAACATTTACCGTTTATCTGTTACAATTACAATATTTGGTTTCAATATCCAAATGATTAATTGACTGTTCATTACCAATACACACACACACAGACATGTTACATAATCTATGCGGTTGCATAAGATTATTGTCAATCCCCTGTAATTCTGAGGGGATGACCCTTTTCATACCATGGCCGGGTCCTTCCATGGAAAATTACAGAAGCCCGCCAAAATACGTGAAGTCATGTGGGACCTGTTCGGTCCCCAGTTTTGCAGTTAGGCGTCAGGCAGAGCAGTCGGCCATTTTAGGACCTGCCTAAACTGGAACTCACGCGCGCTATGTTAGTCAGATATTTAGTTACATGAAATGTATAGTTAAGGAAATAAAAGTTGTATAATTAATATGTTCTTGTGGTTGATGAATGTCTTGGTAACAAGACTAAGAAATGAATCCAGGACGACCAGCCGGCAAGAACATAGCAAAAGAAAGTCCAGACGTTAGAAGATTCCAGACCAAGACAAGATGTTAGAAATACCAAAGACGGCCAGAAAATAGATGTCCAAGATATAGAGTAATTAAAGAAGTAATGAAGAGGGTATACAACATTAGACGATTTAGTGCCAGTGAAGAAGGCGTTATGCAACACACACACACACACACACATAGCACTGTGGAGGGGACATTAATTGAAATTTCACCGTTTAGCGTAAGCTGTTACTCGCCTGTCGCTGTTTACAGACGTGAGTTCTCTGGTGATTGTAAAAAACATACCCCCGTAAGTATGTATCAATTAATTGTTCACCCCATACTGTCAGCCGCTGATGACAGCAGGGGTAAGGAACTTGGCAGACGAAAATTCTGTCGGGTTTCGATCCCGGCTAGAGGTAGCTGGTAAAAATCGAGCCGCACTGATGAGAAGTAAAATTCGAAACACGTGCCTGTTGATGACTGATATATATATATATATATATATATATATATATATATAGTCATTCACAGACACCGTGTTTCGACGTATCACATCTCTTCAGTGTGGCTAGACTTTTGTAATCTACCTACAGCCGGGTTAGAAACCCAATCGATTCATTATCAGTTGGGCTGCTTAACCACATAGCCATCGTCACCTACAGAATATGAAGGGGATTTTAACTGTTAAATACACACAACTGTACGTATGTGTATAGACCACCATAGAGTGCTCCATTCGTTTTATAGGAGAGCGTTGCGTTTACGTTTTAGTTGGCGTTTGTCAGTGAAATCCCCTCCAAAGTGCTCAACGCCCTAGGGGATGGGAATCATATATAGTCATCAACAAACGCCGTGTTTCGACGTATCACGTCTCTTCAGTGTGGCTAGCAAAACAATATCCTTGGTCTAGTGCAAGCGAAAAGAGGATAGACTACCTCACTGTTATTATTTTAATTTTATTTTAAAATCTTTGCTGCATAATAAAGAAACTACTGACATTTTACATAGCTCAGTCGGTAGAGCGTTCGGCTAGAAACCACAAGGTTCCTAGTTCGATACCGGCCCTCGCCAACAGCGTATGAGTAGCACAGGGATCTGTGCGGTAAAAGTAAGGAGCTGATGGTAGATGTTCCGCTCGATCTCAGATGCAAAAAACTATCTCCTTGGTCTAGCGCTAGTGAAAGGGGGATAGACTCCCTCGCTGTATTGCCCTTCACTGACTTCCTTTGAAAATTTGACAAGATATCAGCAGGTCACTTGAAGGAATTGAATCAAGAGTTCATTTCGAACGCTCCCGATACGACACACCTGACTGTTTGTCAATAAAGAAAAGTATCAAGTGATATTTAACTATTCTTTTCGCACAGCATGAAATGAAAAAGAGAAAAAAAGAAAATTCTTTTAATGACAGACAAATTTGCGTTAAAATCAGAAATTTCAACCGAAGAAGAAACAAATTGGGAAACATATCTTAACAATACAAAAACTAAGAAAAAAAAAATGAAAAAAAAAAAAGTTTTTTTCTTTCTTTTTATTTTTGTAAACGGACTCCCAGGAAGAGAAGATTTAACGAGCAAATACATATCAAGGGTAAACAGCGGGAAGATTTTTTTTTTCTTAGGCAACAGCTGTACGACATCTCAAGATTCACGGGCATTATGATATTTTAATTCAATAGAGTTAAACTTGATAAATAGAGGGAAAAATTACTCTATTTTCTACATGTATACAATTATTTGTCTGAATTCTTCTTAGATTAGGCTTGATAATTTGAATTATTAAATTTTTCGCCCTGTTTTACTCATTTTAATTCTTATATACACAACCTGTCGGCTGATGTGCCCTCCGGCCTTCTTCAGATGTTTCCTGTCGAACTTGGAAGCTCAATTTTTAAACACATTTTTGATACTCATTTTTGATTTATTTAACCCATAGGTCGCACCCTAACAGGCACCACCGCCCCAGATCAGAGTGGTCCTGGGAGAATTGGATTTTTACCATTTAATGCAGTTTAACGTCATACCCAGGACACTAAGAAAACCAGCCACCGCTTTCTAGCACATATATGATTTTTTTTTTAAAAGCTCGTGGTGTTAAAGTCATGGGAAATGGACTCGTCGACCCGAGTTCAAATCTTGGATGTGGTAATTGCATTTCACTTATCACTAATTCCCTTGGGAAAGGTATGATCCTACTCTCCCTCCAGCTATGGATGAATAGTATGGCAAAATGGGCTCTTTAACCTTGGTTAGGCAACCGGTCTAGGAGAAGGAAAACTCTGAATTAAAACCTGTTGAACTCCGCTTAAGAAATTGACCATGTGTCACATCCTGCTCGTGCGGAGGGGTTGGTAAATATATATATATATATTTAAAAAAAAAGGAGTAGGGATTTGCATGAGAGCAATAAGGTAGAGGCAATCATATAGGTGCTAGGGCTTGGCGAGACCAGCCGATTGATACCCTAATGGATACTACAACTCCGGGTCATGGTGGAACTGGGGGTCATGGAGATGAAGGAGTACTTCACACTCCACAAAGCTTTAGAATCGGAACCTCACCATTAGATTTAGTTTAAGGTCATACCTAGGATACACTTCCATTCGTGATAATGCCCATTAATGTTCAAATGTACTCAACATACAAATAAAAATAACTGCGAGGTATTATAGTCTTGATATACATTTGCGGCATCTGACATAGGAGACCCGCTTAACGTAACGGTTATCGTCGTAAGAAATGGAATCTATCTATCTATCTATATATCTATACTTTTATTTTTTACACATTTGTTTCATTTAGCGTTCTGCTAATATCCACCTATAAATAAGATTTAGGGAACATACCAAATATTCTAACAGGAAAATGACCGTATATGACTTGTGATGTAATGGTTAGAGCCGTAGGAAATGAACTTGTCGCCCGAGTTCAAATCCTGAATGAGGCTGATTGAATTTCGTTAATATTCGTAGTAAAGGTATACATCTAACAACTTCCCTCCAGCTATGAGTAAGTAGTAGGGCAAACTGGGCTCTTTAACCTTGGCTAGGTAACCAGTCTAGAAGAAGGAAAACTGTAAATTCAAATATGTTAAACCTCGCTTAAGAAATTGAATATATGAATACATTTCTGTTAATAGAATTTTATACTCGAGATTCGATTGTCCGTCTGTAACTGAAAGTACGTAACTACTTACGTCACAATACCCTCAACAATTGCGTAAGTTTATCAATGAGTATTTAATTTATAGTCAAAATCATTGATACATCGAATAATAAATCTTATTTATTAACCTTGTCTATGAAAATCTGAGTTAGATTTGCCTCAAAACAACCCATGTTATTGGTGCGTTTTAAATTCTGCAATGTGTCTTATATATCACTAAGAAATAAAGGTTTACATAATATGTGGGTGGTTTAATTTGCATACTGGTTTTAACAAAACCGGGTTTAATAAATAGTTACTTGGTGTGATTGATTTGTAATATCATTGTTTTATTCCCAACGTATTAGAATTAATTAAAATATAATTAAAATAAATGTAATCTGTTACATGCGTTCTTATTTAATTCTGTTAATCTTTTTAATCGAATATATTTCATTGCGTTAAAACTTAAATACTTACGCCCGGGGGCGCATATTCTTGTTAGTTTATATAAAACAAAAACGGGCATTTATTTTCATCTGGAACGACAACGCTATTAAGATAAATTTCAAACAAGTTAAAAAAAACGAAAAAAAAAAAAACAACAAAAAAAAAAAAACAGCATGACACATTTACGTATAACTAGCAGGACCGGTGGATATACTAAAGTATAATAATTTAATTATTACAACGTTTGATATCTTTACTAAAGAGCTATTACTTTCTCTTTCTTTTTTATAATATTTTTTCTGTGTAGTATGTCCTTGTTCTTACTTTTCTTTCTTTGTAATAAAAACGAATGTTTCATTATTTAGCTATTTAGCGACGACACTCATAAGAAATAAGACTTCGGCGGATAAGCAACATCAGATAATGAGTATTTAGATCATTGCATTTCGTCTTGGAGGATTTGGACAGTCTCATTTTCAATCGTTTTTTTTAATGTTTTCATTATGATCGATTGAAACAGATTAGCGTTATCGCTTCTGCACACTCACAGTCTCATTTTTAATCATGTTTTTTTAAATGTTTTCACTGAGTTCGATTGAAACAGATTGGCGTTATCGCTTCCGCACACTCACACCCTCCCCCTATATTTCCTCTACTATCTTTCTTTCTTATATGTTTTGTCTGAGTAGAATATCCTTGTTTTTACTTTTCTTTCTTAGTAATAAAAACAGAATGTTTCATTATTTAGCCGATGTGACGACACTCATAAGAAATAAGACTTCGGCGGATAAGCAACGCCAGATTATGAGGATTCAGATTTTTTTATTTCATCTTGGACCATTTGGACGGTCTCACTTTTAACAATGTTTTTTTTTAATGTTTTCATTATGATCGATTTAAAGAAATTAGCGTTATCGCCTCCGCGCACCCACACCTTCTCTCTATATTTCCCTTACTCTTTCTTTCTTTTTTTATACCATTATCCTACAGACTTCCTTCTGATTTATGACAGGCATTTCGGCACATCAATCATAAATAAAAGCCACATATGCACATATATTTAAACAACACATTTTGTTGATGAATGTTCTGTACATAAAACATGGTTTACATAGCGATTCGAAATATCAAACAAATAATTGTTCATCTAGCCTTAACGATTGGGACGATGAGCACTGACTGATGATACACGGTATTTTTCAACAGCTGTCCCTATCCAATAGGAAAAACATAAATTCTACCGATGACAACTTTATGGCACGTCGACAACATTAATAGCTCCTTATAACTATTAAGATATTTATTTTTGTTTTCTCCCTTTACCTCTCTCACACACACATACATATACTTATACACACACACACACACACACACACACACACACACATATATATATATATATATATTATTTATATTAGTATATTTATTTTTGTAATGGATTAATTCAATATTGATCTGATTTTTGTACTTTAAACAACACTTTCCACTTCACTACTTTGTTTTCTCCCTTTACACAACCCACACACACACCACACACACACACACACACACACACACACACACACACACTTCATATATATATATATATATATATATATATATATATATATATAGTTTTTTTTCCGTAGTTAGGGTCTTTCCATGTGTGGTTTAACCAAGCTGATGCAGTTAGACCATAAGGAGAGCTCAATGTGCCTAATACCAGTGAGTAAAATGACAGAGCAAGAAATTTAGTAAATGAAGAAAAACTCTAAACTTGCTTCATTACAATAATTTATTTCAACCGTATTAATTATTATTTTTATTTTTATTTCTTTACTTTTATTTCTATATTATTTTGTTATCTTTATTTTTCTCTTTCTTTTTCTTATTTTTCTTATTTTTAGCCTTGAAATTCTGCTCATTTTGTATATACACTCTTACAACTATTTCCCCAAGGAATCTGCCCCAAGCTAAGCCACACCTCATCCAAAACATAGACCTCCCCGCCTCATCCAAAAAACTAACCCTACCCATTCCAAAATAAGACACCAACCCTCCCTTCCCTAAATTGATAGATATAAAAGAGATGTTACTTTGGGAAATTCTCAGTAAGAGTCATGTTCTTGTGATTACCTGAAGATGCCGTATTAATACGGTTGAAATAAATTATTGTAATGAAGCAAGTTTAGAGTTTTTCTTCATTTACTATATATATATATATATATATATATATATATATGTGTGTGTGTGTGTGTGTGTGTGTGTGTGTGTGTGGAGAAAGGTAGACAAACACGGGATGTTATGGAAGCTGGATGTTTATTGTCGACGATGCAACGTTTCGGTCTATTTGACCATCTTCAGGACTTGAATATAGTTCTTGCTTTAATGATGGATATTCTCAAAATGCTGAAACAGAAGGTCGTCAGGAGGGGGAAGGGAGGTTGGGGGTGGTTAGTGGATTTTCTTCTCTCTAGATGGGAAGTGTCAGAATGGTGGATGGTGGTACCACAGGTGTCAGTCTAGAAAATTGGATTTTGAGGATTGGTTAAGATAACTGTATATGTGTATGTGTGTGTGTGTCTGTTTAATTGTTGTTTTTTTTTGTTTATATGTGTTGGAGAACTGGATTTGTCGTTAAGTTATATGTGTGTGGTTGGTATGTTAGTGTGATATAATATATATATATATATATATATATATATCAGTTGGTAGAGTGTTCGGCTTGGAATCAAAAGGTTCTTGGTTCGATACCGGCCCCCGCCAACTCAGCGTATGAGTAGTACAGGGATCTGTGCGGTAAAGTGAGGAGCTGATCGTAGGTGTGTCGCACCACCTCAGATGCTAAAATAATCTCCTTGGTCTAGCGCTAGTGAAAAGAGGATAGACTCCCTCGCTGTCTGGCTGATACCGACATTAGGCTGCCACGATGGCTTTCGTTCTCTCTCTCTCTCTCTCTCTCTCTCTCTATATATATATATATATATACAGGGTGTCCACAAAGTCCATAACATTTTTATAACTTCATTGCATTATAAATTCTTTAAATTGCAAACGGACTTGATTGACGCCTTATGTATATATATATATAATATATATATATATATATATATATATATATATATATATATATATAAATTTCATAAAAAATTATAAAATACAAGTTTCATTGACGTGTGATGTTTTATAAGCCGACGCTGCAGCGTTTCGGTTTGTTATATATCACTCGTCAATGGAACATTTGTTTTTATTTTGCATAAAAATGCATATTGTCGGATTTACTTTCATTTTTCTGATATATATTTGCTCAGCACTGAAGCTGCAACACCAGTTTAAATTTTGTAAATCAGAAATCATTAATAACTTACCATTGGTTAACTTTAAGACTTTTTTATAGCATTTTTGGATTTCGTGGGCTATTAGAAACCAGTTTTTAGCAGTAGGCAAGCTCTAGAACTCATTTTACAGACAAAAATAGATTACAAAATCAACATAACTCCGACAATTTTTGGAATTGGAAACTCAAATTTTGGGGATTGGCTAACTTTAAAATAGTCCACATTCGGACAAAATTACAGAAAAATTGAAGTGCAACATTTTAACAAAATCTTTGCAAAATGTAGTAGCTCGGTTCTGAGCAAATATCAAACTATCTTTTTGGTACAAATAATGTTCAATATATGTGAAATGATAATAGAAAAAATTGTTGTCGTAGACGCAGTGCCACATCCGGAAATTGCTAGGAAATCAGAAATCATCAATAACTTAAAATTCGTTGACTTTAAGACTTTTTTTATAGCATTTTTGTATTCCTTTGTAAAAAAATGCTTTTATAAACCAATTTCTATAAGTACGGAAGCTCTAGAAATCATTTTACAGACAAAAATAGGTTACAAAAAGTTGCCATTTTTCGCAACCACCCTCAAATCCGGAGAGATAAAAATTGACATAACTCCAGCAATTTTTGGAATTGGAAGCTCAAATTTTGAAGATTGGCTAACTTTATAATAATCCACATTTGGACAAAATTTCAGAAAAAGTAAGTGGCTAGGAGATATGGCCTGGATATATATATATATATTTATATATATATATATAAGAATTAATTGATAATGCTAGTGGTTAACATACTGATCTGCTTGCCGGTAAATCAATTTTATTTGGTTCTAATGAGTCGTAATTTGCAATTAAATGAAAAACCGACCCGTTTTCTTACTTAACTTTCCCCCTGTCACTTTTCCACCTCTCTAATATGTTAGTTCTATCTAGGAAGTTAAGAGAGAGAGAGAAGAGAGAGGAGAGAGAGAGAGAGAGAGAGAGAGAGAGAGAGAGAGAGAGGGGGGGGCTTTTCAGCAGCCAATGACATATAAATGAAGTGAGATGGCAAATCTATCCCCCCACACCTCCAATCTTTTTCTCTCTCTTTACAGAGAAGACTAATGTTTTTTGTTTTTTTTTTACCTCCACTCGTATTTATTTTATTTTTAATGTGGAGAAAAGTAGACAAACACGAGATGTTGTAGAAAATGAAAGTTTATTGTAGGTAGTGATGTCGACGTTGTAACGTTTCGGTCTGTTAGACCTTCTTCAGGACGTAGGCTTGAGTTCTTGCTTCAATGGTGAACATTTTCATACTGATGAATTAGGAGGTCGTGAATAACGGGTGGTTAGTTGTTGGTGCTAGTAGAGGTTGGTAGTAGGAGATTTTCCTTGTTGGTTTCTAATACTGATGCCACAGGGGTTAGGTGTTGGGAGTATGTACGTTTTAATATACTGCGTTTGAAGATGTGTTTTTTAATGTATTTTTAAAAAAATCTAATTCGCTTTGCAAACTAACTTTTGATCACAATTTTCTAAAAATACTCAGCTTTTTTTTCTATACCTAAAATTTTATCGAAATTGGATTATTAGATGAATATCCCCCTTAACGACTGTGAATAGAACCAAAAGTTTACGCGATTTAAAGTTTCTTTCAATATTTGAATTTCCAATGTTTGTTTTTTTACTAAACTTTTAATTTACAAAGCTCAAAAATCTACTTAAAATTTATTGAGGGTGGGGAAAAAAATTAATTGTTTGATTTCTAAAAGAAATGTAAATAAGATTCCTACACTATATGACTTAAAAATATTTTTTTTGTTGTTGTAAAGAATAAATAAAATGCCATGTTTTAAAATATTTTTTTAAAAAATTACTTTAATTATTAATTATGCTTATTTATAGGGCCTTACCGGCCCTGTAAATTCTTTTATTATGAATGCAAGTAATGTTAAAAATAACAACAGAGATTTAACACAAAGGTTTATATATATTCATTTATATTTATATTTTGTGAAGGATAAAGATACAAAAATTATTCTAAATGAAAAATATAGATACCGTTAATGACTGTGATCAAACATGTGAATTTTTAGATTAAAAAAGAATTAAACGAAATGATAAAGGTAAATTTGACTATCATGATTTTTTTTCAAAGTGGAAAAATAGCATTTTCCACTATCAATTGTTAAAAGATAAAATTGTTACACTAACCCTAACCCTAACAAGATATCATTTTAAAACATTAGCTTTTAGATAGATTGTTTTAAAGTTTGTATAACAGATTTGCACAACAACTACTTTTAAGCAATTACCTTTTAGATAATTCCAGATTGCCCAACAACCATTTTAATCTCTTTGCTATTAAACTGACGAAATAACATTATCACAAAATGTAACTGCATATAAAGAATTATTAATAGTTTTAAATAGGGAGTAACTTTTCAATCACCCTATATATATATATATATATATATATATATATATATATATATATATAATATATATTAATGATTTAAGGCAATTCCAATGCGTATAAAAATAAAACAAAAAGATGTTATTTTTGTCTTATCGATTTCAAAGAAAACTTTATCTTCAGAGACGAATATCAGAAATGTACGTGCTTAAGTTTTTTTTTTTTTGCGTGGTTATACTTTTTTTCTTCTTTTTTTCCTCTTCTTCTGTTTTCTTTCTCCTCCCTTCCCCCTTCTTTATGTTATGAATGAAATGGGCGAATAACTGTAATTTCTTATTTTTTTGAATATTTGTTGAGAACGAATGTTTAAAACTACCTTGTATATGTATCCAATATTGTCTGTTTATCATCCGGTGATTATTGCAACAATGTAGCCATGTTCAATTCAAAATAAAAACGGTCACGTAGGAAAATACTTATGCTTAGCATTTATTTTATTTTCTTTCTCTTTCCCTCTTTGTTTCTTTTCTTTTTCTCCCTTCTGTAATTTTCTATTTTTCATTTTTTTTTCAGTTGTAAAAAATAAAATGTATTAATTTAATTAGATGGACCAGTAAATAAGTAAATAAAAAATTATCTTTAATTATATATTATTAGGATTGAAGGAAAATTTAAGACAAATATGTTCTATGATATTTTTTTAAAATTTTAAATAGATTAAGTATTATATATTTATTATATATTAAAATATCATATAATAATTATATATTAGGATTGATGCAAAATTTGAGAAAACTATGTATTATGAGTATTTTCTTTTCTTTTTTTTAGTATTTTCTTTATATATACTAGCAAATATATGCACCCTCCGGGTGCAAGTATTAATGTCATAAAATATCATATTAAATTAGAAAGTCTAAATAAACTAAATAAGAATGCAGATAAAATGATTTGAAACAGAGAGGGGTATAATCGAAATATAAAACAGCTATAGCTTCCTTTTCCACCCCCTGTCTTTCCTTGCTGAACTTTTCTAATTTAACTATTTAGTTAAATAAGAAAGTAAAGAATAAAATTACAGTTATTTCTTTTTGTTAATTGATTTCTTTTAAGATTTATCTCCGAGATTTTTGCTCATATTCATTAAGATAAAATCAAATAATTAGAAAATCAACAATACCAAGCACATATTTATTAAAATCAAATTTTAATATCAAATATGCAAATTAGCCTTCCCGTTCACACAGTAAACCGCTTTTTTTTTGTTGTACATATAAATAAATTGCATCTTATTAGAACGTAGATATGACCAGCAGTATTAATAATGAAAAAACAATTTTATTAATAATTGAGGCTTAAATAAAAATGATTCATGGAGAAGGTGATGTATAATAACTAAATGGATAGTAACTTGAGTAAGTGATATAGTTTCGGTTACAGACAAGCAAACACATAATCTCCATTATAATAAGATATACTAGCAAATATATGCACCCTCCGGGTGCAAGTATTTAAGTTTTAATATAATAAAATATCATGTTAAATTAGAAAGGCTAATGAAACTGAATAAGAATTCAGATAAAAATATTTGGAACAGAGGGGGTATAATCGGAAAATAGAACAACTTTGAAACTAACTGTTCCACCATTTTCCCTTACTCCCGCCTTTAGTGGTAAATTTCCCTAATTTAACTATTTAGTTAAAATAGGAAGAAAAGAATAAAATTACAGTTATTTCTTTATGTTAATAAATTTCTGTTAAGATTTATTCCCGAGATTTTTGCTCATATTTATTAAGATAAAAACCAAACAATTAGAAATCAATAATACTAAGCATATATTTATTAAAATCAAATTTTTAAAGATCAATATGCAAATTAGCCTTCCCATTCACACTGTAAACCGCTATTTCGTTGAATATATAAATATAATTGCATGTTATTAGTATGTGGATATTGTTAATAGTCTTAATGATGTAAAACAATTTTACTAATAATTGAGGTTTAAATAAAAAATAAAATCATGGAGAATGTGTGTAAATAACAAAGGGAATTATAACTTGTGTAGTTTCGGTTACAGACAGACAAACCCACAATCTCCATTATAATAAGATATATATATATATATATATAGATATATTAGATTCAATGTAGCATAGACATGGTGCCAACACCTGGTTACTGATAGTTTTTGCCTATGCGATCTTCATGTATGAAAATCGTATAAGCGTGAGACGGTCAGTAACCAGGTATTGAAGCCATGTCCACGCTACCAAAACTCAAATATAAACGTTCTATCAATTGAGCATTATCTGCTTAGAAATATACCACCCATAGTATCCACAATATATATATATATATATATATATATATATATATATATATATGAGTAAGAAAAGGTGGAATGAAAACATCACACAATGCTGTTAAAGAAGAAAACAATTTATAATATAATCATAGCTGATACTGATCAATATTTCGATTTTACAAAAATCATCATCAGTGCTCATTCACTCCCGTAGTTGTTTTGGGTCGGAGAGGAAAGTCAAAATGAGTTTACAAAACAAAAACCTTAATACTGCAAAAACGAAAGACGTTACAATATTTCATCAACGTGGGCATTTCGCGCCATATATATGTCGGTCATGTTCCATGTATATCTTTTGTCAACAAATGTAGCGAATTTTTGAGATGTTGGCAACAAGGCGAAAACAATTTAAACGGAAGGGGATGGGTGTTAAGAAATGTGACGGTTGGAATTCAAAGACTTTTTATATATATATATATATGTATATATATATATGTATATATATATATATATATATATATATATATATATATGAAGTTAGAGAGAGGAAGAGTTAGAGAGAGAGAGAGAGAAGAGAGAGAGAGAGAGAGAGAGAGAAATAGTGGGGAGAGAGGGAGGAAGTTGGTGAGAAGGAGAACTATTGGTTTAGTTTATCTGGTGAAGGATAATTTTACTTATAAAAAAGTCAATGATATCTTAAATTTCTTTTATTTCAGAAGATGGACTTCATAGTATCCACAATATATATATATATGAAGAGAGAGAGAGAGAGAGAGAGAGAGAGAGAGAGAGAGAGAGAGAGAGAGAGTTAATGAGAGGGAGAACTATTGGTTTAGTTTATCTGGTGAAGGATAATTTTACTTATAAAAAAAAGTCAATGATATCTTAAATTTCTTTGATTTCAGAAGATGGACTTCATAGTATCTACAATATATATATATAATGAAGTGAGAGAGAGAGAGAGAGAGAGAGAGAGAGAGAGAGAGAGAGAGAGAGAGAGAGAGAGAGAGAGAGAGAAGGAGAATTATTGGTTTAGTTTATCTGGTGAAGGATAATTTTACTTATAAAAAAGTTATAATATCTTAAATTTCTTTAATTTCAGGAGATGGACTTCATTTAAAAGACTTAACTAAAAAGGCATCATTGTACATATCTCGTAATAAAACAACGACGGTAAGTTAACCTCATATCTTACTTATTATCCAGGTTTACTTTTATCAGCTTTTTCCATTATATCTATAAAAATATTTTTAAAAAAAATCTTTTGAATTTTACCAGTTATATATTTTTCCATTGTCATTTTTATGCAAATCTTTTATTTCTTGAAGAACAAAACAGAAGAGTTGCACAGCGTCCATTTTCTCATTATTCTTACTGATGATTTAAGAAATGTTGTAAGGGAAGATATTTCCCTTACAAGAAATTTGAACTCGTCCAATGGAACACATAAATGATACGGGCCACACGAGGGATAACTTTTAATTACTGTTGTTAAATAGCTGCGTGTTGGATTCTATGAGGTTTATATATTTTGTACCAAAGGGTAATAAATCTATGTTCCAGATTTCAATGCTGTTATTTGATAACTCAGACACAACAGGTAGCCTTAAGATAGATGAAGTCACTGATGATGATGTTAATAAGTATCTGTTGTATACCCTTCTATTTTACTTACTTCTATACTTCTTCTGACGTCTTTGATATCTTAAGTTCTTCTAGGTCTCTTCTAACATTCTTCTAGCGTTTGGACTTCTCTTGGGGACTTCGTGTCTGGTCTTCCATTGGGGATTTCTCTTTATCAGAAGCCCTGTGTCAATGGTAGTTTTTAGATAATAACACAAGACTTCGATTTACTTAGATCACATTTTTATTTCGAAATCCCCACCAGACTACCAGCGCAGATCGAGTCGGAGCGTGCAATAAACGACTCACCACCGTCGTGGTTTCTCGCCGACTGACTAAAATCTATTTTTACTCTAAACCGGAAGAGGGTCTCCTCCACCGATTCTCACGGTATCCACCGGGAAGGGTCAGGATGAGGTCAAGCCTTGTCACTCATCCTTCAAGGCCGTGGGCTGCAACTTATAACAGCCATTTTGATTTCTACACTACTGTACATAAATATTAAGAATCTAATAATTATGTAACATATCGACATATTCAAAAGTTAATAATATTTGTTGCCTATCAAATATTGATTACCGACAAATTTTGTTCTGTTTGTGTTTCTATATGTTTAAGTGTATTTATGAGATAAGGCTTGATATGAATAATTATATTTCGAACTGTTGTCATCACCTTTACTGCGTTACGAGAAGCGGCTACCCGGCATCGCCTGGGTAAAAAGGGAGGGATAAAAAATGTAGTGCCGTAAATCCATTATTGTTGGATCATGAGTTAGATCCTCACAGAATGCCTTATTAAAATGTCTATGTAAAAAAAAAAGACCTTGATCCAGATATTCAGTCTCTTATTTAAAATATTAAATGAAAAAAAATAATCCATGCTGTTATCATTTAAATCTTATTTTTGAATCATCCTCATGAAAGTAAACCAAATCTTTTTTTGCTCAAAAACCAATATCTAGTGATAGTGAATGTGTAAATATATTTACTTTGTCGTTAAATATTTTATTTTCATAGTTTCATCCGGACATACATACACACCAACTGTCCTTTATATATGTATATATAGATAGATAAACACAACTTTCAGGCCAATGTAACCTCGGGCTCTGTTTTAGATGGTTTTTTTTATTTATTATTTTAACTAGTAAAAAAAAAAAACACCCTCCGGGCGATATAAAATATATTTTTGAAACATATTGCGTGAGGGGTGGCAGTAAAAAATTCAATGTCAGCGAGTTTGTACCCTAAGTAAGTAAAATCATCAAATTCATTAAAGGATTAAAAAATAAAACAATTTGAAATGTAAACTTTAAATATGTATTAAATAAAACAAACTATATATTGATATATAATACCAGTCATGTATTTATTAAAACTTGTTTTAAAAAGCAATGAGGACTGTCTAATGTTGCATGTTCAAATTTTGAGTGTATTTATTCTATGTTATGACGATTTTAGGTAGTGTGACGTAAGCAGTGACGTAATTTTTGTTACAGACAAAAACCGGAAGCGAATTTCCAATTATTAATAGATTAGTGTTTTTAAACATTTTTAAACATTTTAAAAATATTTTTCTATTCTTCTTCTAGAAGATTTATTTACTTCAGAATTTTACCGACTAGCGTTCATGGAATGGTCTTAGCAGGACGTATTAAGATGCAATTTCGGGAAGCGCATGGTGTAATGGTTAAAGTCATGGGAAATGGACTCGTCGCCCCGAGTTCAAATCCTGGATGTGGTAATTGCATTTCACTTAATGCTAATACCCTTGGGAAAGGTATGAATCTTACTCTCCCTCCAGCTATGGATAAATAGTAGGGCAGACTGGGCTCTTTAACCTTGGTTAGGCAACCGGTCTAGGAGAAGGAAAACTCTGAATTCAAATTTGTTGAACTCCGCTTAAGAAATTAACCTTGTGTCACATCCCGCTCGTGCGGAGGGGTTGGTAAATATATATTAAGATGCAATTGCTGCATTTTGGGACCTTCTCATTTCATGTTCCTGGTCAGATTAAGGTGGTTAGGTAAGTGATAAAGTTCTTTATGACATTTTGAAAATTCAGTTTTTAGAATAAATAACCATTTAATTTTTCTGTATCTAATCACAATCACAAAAAAACAGAACGCGAGATTACAGTTTCCTGGACTTTGTATCTATACACAATAAAGACGAGGACAACAGTCCGATATATCATAATGAATATGGATAGTTCTTGGTATTATCTGAGCTGAAATACCTGAAGGAAATTTGCAACTACCTCAGTCACAAAGCAGATTCCAGAATGGCCGGGTTAGCTCAGTTGGTAGAGCGTTCGGCTAGAAACCACAAGGTTCCTAGTTCGATACCCGGCCTCGCCAACTCAGCTTATGAGTAGCACGGGGATCTGTGCGGTAAAGTAAGGAGCTGATGGTAGGTGTGGCGCTCAACCTCAGACGCTAAAATAATCTCCTTGGTCTAGCGCTACTGAAAAGGGGATAGACTCCCTCGCTGTATGGCTGATACCGACATTAGGCCGCCCCGACGACTTTACAATTTACAGACTTATCTAGACTATGTCTGCAATTTTTGCATCTGGAATAAACTGAGTTGTGAGTTGTGAGTAGTGAGTTCGATACTCACTGGGTGCAGCTTTTCGCCAAATCTAAGCTTATTTTAGTTTTTTCTCTTCTTTTTTTTACGGCAGTTTTTGTAACCAACGAGAAAGTTTTATGCTAGACTTAGAAACATTTAATAAATAACAGGGACTTCTACATGAGGATCAACATAAATTATCATTTGCTTGATACTAGAAGCGGCTACCCAGTGTCGCCTGGGTAGAAGTGTGCAAAGAATATCTGGTGTAGGGATTTATTTACTTATGGGATTTACAGATGCAGGATATTTCTAAGTAGAATTTCAATGCTATTTCTATGTATATTTTAATCTTAAATATCTTCGAATAGAAATCAAATCTTCATAATTTTTGCACAAAAAAGCAGGAACTAGTGATATTTAACGCGTATATATATATATATATATATATATATATATATATATATATATATAATATCAGCAGAGGGGTAATCCCGCAATGGGGCCACTGTTGGCCGTGTCTGGTGGTCTTGATGCTAAAGGATAGAATACTGGTGGCTGAGCAGCCCATGAATGCAATACTTCACTTTGGCTCTTACTTGACCCTAACAGACACTACAAATCCGAGCCAGAGTGGCCCTGAGGTTAATGCTGATAAATGGGTACTCCACATTCCACAGAGCTCCAGAATTGGAACTTCACCATCAGATAGATATTAACGTCTTTCCTAGGGCACCACCTTCTAGCACATATATGTTAAAAATGGCGTGGGCTTGCCACAAGTACAATAGGCTTGGGACAATCATATAGGTACTAGGGCTTGACGTGACCAGCTGATTAATCGGAATGTGCCTCTCCGACCACCCGTCTAGCAGAGTAAATGGAGTGTTGCATGTCAAAGGACTGCTTAGTTAACAGGGTTCCATCCTTAAGCATCAAGAGTCGCCACCTACAGCCAACAGGTGGGCACATTAGGGGAGGGGGTCTTACGCTTATGCTAAAGTGCAGTCGGTGTATTCCAAGGACCCAGCCGAGATGGCTATAAATATGGTTCTGTAATATTTCCCACATTATTTTGTGTAAATCAGTGGGTATTTTCTGTGAAAAAAAAGTTTTCACATGTCTTGCTGGCTGAAGAGAAAATAAAAAGAGAAAAATATTAGGGCACACTTGGCTCTTTATTCCCTCATGGCAACCGGTCTAGGAGAATGAAAACCTGTTTTTCACCATTTAAGAAACTAACCTTGCGTCACATTCTACTCATACAGAAAGGTTAGTAAATATATATGTATATTTGTGTACAACATAATTGAAGACTGTAATTTTAAAACTAATTTTGGCATAAAATAACCCAACAAAGGATAACGTGCCGTAAAATTAATCAAAAAATTATCTTCTTGGAATTAATTATCTTAATTTAACAGAGTTTATTGATTCTTCCATGTTTTCATTTAATTATTCAGGAATTATTTCTTAAATCTTTTTTAAATAAAAAGAGGAAAAGAAAAATGTAGCCCTTAAGTTATTGCTCCTTGCACGAAATCCCTGCACTCTATGACAGTTTCCCTGGTCATTACATTTGAAATACAATGTTACTTAACGGGTACAAATCATTTGCTTAGTAGGAAAAGCTTGTTGCATTGTCTATTCACAATACAGCTGTTGCTCGCATTATAACTTGTTATTCTAATTTGTGCAAGGACTGATGTTACTGATGGCTTTTTTTTGTACATGCTTGCTTTGAATCAACTCATATCCTTAACCGACCTTATAGTGCAAAGCCATGCCAACTGGCGCTTTAGAATACATCAACTGAACCCCTGCAGAAGGATAAGCCCCTACAATGGACCCAGCCGTTGGTCCTGGATAGCGACCCGTGATGCTTAAGGATTTAACCCTGGTAGCTGAAAGCACCCAATGCTGTGCAACACTTTCCTTTGGTCCTTACTTGTATAGGGTGGATGAAGAGGTGCCCTCCGATTAATTGGATGGTTACGTCTAGCCCGAGCACATATATGATTATCCCAACCGCATTACTCTTATGGCAAACCCCAACCCATTTTATCATATATGTGCTATAAAGCGGTGTCTGAGGCTCTTGATGTCCTGGGTATGACGTTAATCTCTATCTAATGGCGAGGTTCCAATTCTGGAGCTCTGAGAAATGTGTGGTGTCCTTCATCACCATTATTCCCAGGTCTTCTCTGACCCGGAGCGGTAGTACCTGCCATGGTCCAATTATTGGGTTAAATAGAAGAACATGAGTTTACAATATGTGTTTAAAAAATTGAGTTCCCTTTCACGTATGAATAAAACAAAACGATTTCGGCATAAAATGACTCATTAACGATTTACATGCTGTAAAAACCAGCCAACCAGCTTGATCGAACTTATAGTGCAAGCATCTCTTAAGAGAAGGGCACAGATCTTCGGGTGACCATTAAAGAAATTAACGGTAAATATACATTGCCTGCATAACCGCTTAGTCGTTGGCTGGTTGGTTGGTTGGTTAGATTTTACGGCTTGGGTCATTTCATACCGAATACATTTTTGCCGTATTTATTCTTGATGTGAACTCAATTTTTTAAAAACACATTTTAAAACTCATGTTTTTCTATATAGCCCATAGATGGAACCCTAACATGTACTACCACTGCGGTCATACCCAGCCATCGCATTCTAGCATATATATGATAAAAAGGTTTGTATCTTGCCATAAGATGACATGATTAGTTGTTAAAAGTTAAAGTTAATAGAAAAAAAAGGAGATGATGACATGCATTTTTAAAAAATTGAAATAATTCATCATAAATCATTTTAATTTAGTATCTCTCTCTCTCCCTCTCTCTCTCTCTATATATATATATATATATATATATATATATATAATATATATATATATATAGAGAGAGAGAGAGAGAGAGAGAGAGAGAGAAAGAGAGAGAGAGATAATAAAGGTTGTGCTTAAGTAATAGGTATTAGGTACTTTTTACTAGATAATATATATATATATATATATATATATATTTGAAAATAAAATGGAAATTAATCCGACAGTATGAATAAGATATAATGAAAAAACATACGATGTTTACAACTGAAATAGGCTCATCAGAAGAGAAAGTGTGCAAACCGTTTCGGGCCAATTCTCTTGACGGTTTTAAAAAGCAACACTCGGCCCACGTGCGGTTGATACATTATAATGCAATAGGGTCCTCATATTAGTTGAGGATGGGCCGAGTGTTGCTTTTTAAAACCGTCAAGAGAATTGGCCCCGAAACGGTTTGCACACTTTCTCTTCTGATGAGCCTATTTCAGTTGTAAACATCGTATGTTTTTTCATTATATCTTATTCATATATATATATATATATATATATATATATATATATATATATATACCAACCCCTCCGCACGAGCAGGATGCGACACAAGGTCAATATCTTTAACGGAGTTTAACAGGTTTGAATTCAGAGTTGTCCTTCTCCTAAACTGGTTACCTAGCCATGGTTAAAGATCCCATCTGCCCTGCTATTTACCCATAGCTGGAGGGAGAATTGGATTTATACCTTTCCCAAGGGTATTAGCGTCATGTGAAATGCAAACAGATTCGTCCAGTAATTGAACTCTGGTCGACGAGTCCTCTTCCTACGACTCTAACCATTACACCACGTGCCTCCGTTTTACTATATAACAATTTTTCCTGAAGGTACCCCCACTTTTCGGTATACATGTCCGGTACCTAAACTTTGGCCCCACCCCCACCCCGATGGAATACTAATTGAAAATAGCTACGATTATGCCAAAAGAAAAATTGGTAATTTTATCCTTTAGTTGTTAAAATTCCTAGCATAAAATTGTGCGTGCGCATTATCTGAAATGAACTTAATTGTTATTAAGAACACATTCTATGATATTTTGTGTTAAAGTATGCAGTTGTATCATTTCGAAACGATTCTAAGATTTGTATATTTCGCACAGACACTTTCAAAATGGCTACTGTCTTGTTTCAAAGTGAAAGTCAGTTGGCAAAATTCCTAGCATAAAATTATCTAAAATGAACTTAATTGTTATTAAGAACACATTTTATGATATTTTTGTGTTAAAGCATGCAGTTGTATTATTTCGAAACGATTCTAAGATTTGTTTATTTTGCACGGGCACTTTCAAAATGGCTACTGTCTTGTTTCAAAGTGAAAGTCAGTTGGCAAAATTCCTAGCATACAATTATCTGAAATGAACTTAATTGTTATTAAGAACACATTTTATGATATTGTTGTGTTAAAGCATGCAGTTGTATTGTTTTCGAAAAAGTTTCTAAGATTTGTTTATTTCGCACGGAGACTTTCAAACTAGCTACCGGCTTAGTTCAAAGTGAAAGTCAAGGGAGGTTACTCTAATTGCCTTATTTGCTAAGAATTTAGCCAACTAAAGGGGAAAATTACCGAAAGATTCATAGTAGCAGTATTAGAGACACTAATTAACTGGGAGATTATACAATAAACAAGGCCTAAAGAATTGGACCAATCGCTATGATAATATCAAGTATAAAATGATGTCTAATTATCTGATCAATATCTGGTATCTAAATAACTCTCGGTAATTTATGAGGACGTGCGTCCCGGTCTCCTGCCGCAGAAATTGCTACCCGGTGACTATTAAAATAACGTCCCCAGCTATGTCGGTGTTACTTGAAAGAAAACAACCAACTTAGGGCGCTAAATGTATTTTAGAGGGGGGCTTCTCTTTTTTGGCGTAATTCTTATTTATTTATCGTAATTTGTCGTAATTCTTGTTCATTTATAGAAATTTGTCGTAATTCTTGTTTATTTATCGTAATTTGTCGTAATTCTTGTTTAGATATGAAGATGGATATATAGTTTGGAATAGACTGAGATAGATAGATAGATAGATAAACAAACAAAATAATATAGATAGATATGAATAAATGGAGATGGATAGATATTTTCTACAAGTAAATGTATTTGTGGGGTGTCGTTTCTTTTTTGTCGTAATTCTTGTTTATTTAGACTGAAAACAAGACATTAAACAAACATGAATAAAAGAAAATCTGAGACGACATAGCTGGGGACGTTATTTTAATAGTCACCGGGTAGCAATTTCTGAGGCAGGAGACCG
>CM042137.1:147974698-148042198 GCA_023376005.1 Doryteuthis pealeii
TTACAAAAAAAATAACATCAGTAATAAGAAATAACAACTGTAAACAGTTTTTGCATTAAAATAAATGTAAACATTTCTTAAAATTCCTAATAGGATTTGTAAAATTTGAAATAAAAATTACCTGTTATATTTATGAAGGTGCAGCGTTAACAAATGAAACTTAATACGAAAAAGAAAAATGTTTACCTTATCAATAAAAATGAGCATGCAGCCTAGTTGGTAACATTAATATCACCGTTAGGTAAATCTGATCATGCATGTATTGAAATAGAAGTTAAAGTGAAAACGGATTTTGAATATATAAACAGAAAACAGAAGAATGAGACTAAACCCTCAGAAAAAATATTATTATTGAAGTCAGAAAAGGGAGATAATATTGATTGGAATTACAGTTCTAATACCCTTGATGTTAACGAAATGTGGAATAAATAAATAGAAAGATAAAATTAAAAACTGAAATTTATTCCTGGAGATATATTACATTTTTCTACAGAAGAAGATATATTAGAAAATTACCGTGGGATAGTAATTAGCTATCTAGTAAGAAAAAAAAGGGAAACTTATAGTTGATAGAAACAATGAAATCGTGACATGCATTTGAAAAAAAATATTGAAATAGTTTATCATAAATGATTTTAACTTCTTATCTAGATATATAAATGAATTATCTATACAAGTACGAAATATTTAAAAAAAACCCGGGCGATGTAAAAATAGATTTTTGAAACATATTGCCTAAGGGGTGGGAGTAAAAATTCAATGTCCGCGAGTTTGTACCCTAAGTAAGTAAAATCATCAAATTCATTCAAGGATTAAAAAATAAAACAATTTGAAATGTAAACTTTAAATATGTATTAAAATAAAACTAAATATATATAAATATATAATACCAGTCATGTATTTATTAAAACTTGTTTTAAAAAACAATGAGGACTGTCTATTGTTGCATATTCAAATTTTGAGTGTAATTATTCTATATTATGACGATTTTGGGTAATGTGACGTGAGCAATGACGTAATTTTTGTTACAGACAAAAACCGGAAGCGAATCTCCATTATTAATAGATATATAAATGAATTATCTATATTATATCTACATCTAGATATTAAATGTTATGCTTAGATAATAGGTGCCAGGTACTTTTCACAATATCACAATATTAGAATTTTTCATTAAGGAAATCACCACCTTTCGGCATACACATCCGGGTACCTAAACTTTGACCCCATCCTCGGCTTACAATCATATGCTGTCTATTGTATCAAGAGTAAGTGATACTAGATGGTTAGAAATATTAATTCAAGGGAGGCAACAGTTGTTTCAAAAATATATAAAAAACTGAAAAAATCTCATATCAAATATTGTACTCATGTCTGGACACAAGTTTCTAGACATGGAAATTTGAATGTAATATTGAGATGGGGGTGGCATAAAAAGAAGAGTGACAAAACTAATAAAAAGAGTAAAAGATTACGGTTACAGGGAGAGATTTGAGAAATTAGGATTAGCTACTTTACTAAAACGAAGAATGAGAGGTGATCTAATTAAAACTTTCGGACCAAGTTACCTTTAAGCACCACAGAGTCGACCTGGATTCAGAGGGACATGTTTCGCTTTGCACCGTCAATATCCGGTTGTTTGTTACCAGACGATTTTTGACGCATTCTCTTTTTTTTTCTAATTATAAAACTAACCCCTAACCCTAACCCTAACCTAAGCTAACCTAACCCTAACCCTAACCCTAACCCTAACCCTAACCCTTAACATATCCTTCTGAATCCAGGTCGTCCCTGTGGTTCTTAAAGGTAACTTGGTCTAAACTTTTCAAAATAAATCATGGAATTTGTTGCTTGAAGCATCCACACAACTGATTTTCTTTCCATTGCACAACCCGCTAAATTATCTGCACAATTGAATATTCTGCTTGAAAAAATATTATAGAAACATTTTTTACTGTTCGTCAATTAAATTGATGCACCAGCCTAGACCCTCACTACACGAAGAAAGCACTGCCTTTTCCTGCTTATGTATACAGGTAAAAAATAATTCACACTTGAAGTAAATACAAAGAGATATCAACATGTTTATTGCATTTTGTTTGCATTTTTGAAATGAGGTTTGATGTGAATAATTTTAATGTTTCGTACTGTTGTCCCATCATTATTGTGATACATGTCCTAAAACAATGACGTCATTATTTGAATAATATCTTTAAAAGTTCTTCGACGTCTGTTTGATAAACATTCAAACTATTAATAATGGTTTCCCAGGTTGGTTCATTACTATGCTCGGATAAACAGGGAAAACCCGAGTAAGGTCGGAGATACAGCGACCAAAACGCTGTCTTTATACATACCACAATAAAGATGAGGAAAACAATACCAAACATCAGATGTCAACATGTTTTTTTTATTCCAGATATATGATGAAATCGTAAATGTTTTATTCTTTGTCATTTTATCATGTAAATATGTTTCTGTTTATATCAATCTCTGAACAAGTTATAATATCGAATTGTCCATCAAGAATAAGTTCATCTCTTTGGAATACTTGGGTTTGTTTAAATTTTCTACTCCCATTTTGAAACCAAATAATATGTATTAATCCAATAAGAATGTAACATAAGTTGAAGTTTTTAGCGAAATAAATCTGGTTTGAATTTAGAGTTTACGTTCTTCTACATTAGTTGGCTAACCAATGATACCCCCCCCCCAGTCTATTCTACTATTTATCCATGGCTGCTGGGACAACAGATGGGTATATGCCTTTCCTAAAGGCATTAGCGCCAAGTGAAAAATTTGAACTCGGTTCGACGGGTCCATTTCTCAACACGATAACCGTTACGCCATGTGGCTCCAATTTGAAATTAAAAGTAAATTAACTCCAAGATAATAGACGATGATTTCTGGATCATTTTCCTCTAAAGTCTTCAAAAACTAATGATTTTTTATTTATTTAGCAAACCACTCGCTTTGATAATGTATATACATATATTCATTTGCACAATTCAAATTTCAGTTAACTATGGGAGAGCAGGAAATTATTATATTATATTATATAAAGAAATAAATTATGAATTTAAATGTAGCAAAAACAATTCAAGGAATCAAATATCTTTAAAGAAAATGTGTAGGTTCTGTGGTTATGCGATAACCATGACTAGATGGATTTATTAGACTAGAAGAATAAATATATTTTATGAATAACCATTAGAATATGTGTAACGTATTGGCTTTCAATTAGGGATATGTTACGTAGCGGGATCAGTTTAGCAATATGTTACGTACGGGCTTTTCTCGTGTATATGTGACGTTGTGGGACCAGTTCGTATTTAACCTTAGTGCCTTTCCTTCTTCGGCACTACAATTCGTATATTCGTACGTACGGAGTTTGTTTACATACACGCCCCAGATCTAGCAGTCATCGTCTGTGGCCCCCAAATCCTTCTCCCACTTCTTTTGGTCAAGGGAAAGGTATCACGTTTACGTACGCCGCGTGCTCCTCGTTACGGCCAATTGACTTTATCCACGGGTCGTCCCCTTTACGATAGTGACTTTACTATCTTGTTTGCGTCGTGAGTCCATTCATAAAAAGATTTCTTTCGTTGTAAATAGAGCAGACTAATAACACCGGGTTTACTTCTCAGAAGTTTATTATATTCCAAACTTCCTATAACTTTTGAGAGAGAGAGGGTCTCTAATAATCTCTGTCTTAACAAGAGGTGTATTTTAACTGGATTCAACTTCGAGTTTTTAGTCCTTAGTAAACTTCTCGGTGAACAAGCTTTTTTAGCCTTTCCTTATCGTCTTTAGCGACAACAGCTTAACTCCGTACGATCACTGGCCCCGATTTCTGCCTGACTCTCCTTCTCGGATCGCAGACCCTAACTGCTCTGATCGCAGACTCCAACTCCAACTAACTCCTCGTGATTCTATTCGCGGGTCTTAAATAGCATTTCTAAATAATCTTCTAGAAGGTTCTACTTTAGAACTTTCGAGCCCTTTCGATTCTTTCTATTCGTTCCAATCTCACTGGTCAACCAGAGTTCACCAACCTAAAAGATCAAAGATTTCTTGGAGTCCAAAAGACTGTGTTTTTCTTAATCCTAGACTTATCGTCTGCTTTCTCTCGTTAAAAAGATGTTATCTATCCTAACTACTTTTTCGGTGATTCCACAAAGACCACCCAGTAATCTAAGATAATCGGTAGTACATTTTTCTAAGGTTCTTTTCCAAGTCTGGCACAAGGCCACACATATAGGTGCTGGGCGGCGATTATGTAACATATGGTTGACGAGATGATTTATGAGACTAGATGATTTGGCGATCCCCCGTTTGTCGCGTGGAGTGGTAGACCTGAGGTAAAGTTTCGGCTGATTTGATATCAAGTGGCTGAGATCGTGGTGTACACTGCTAATGAGACCCAATAAGGTCGAAACAACTGTCCTGTCATCTGCATTTCGCACACGACGTTTGCCGAATTTTCTGATCGGGTTAAATTAAGTAAATCTCATTTAAATAACATTGCTTTTTATTAAAAAAATTCTTTTAAATTTTCAAGCTTAAATAAAACATCGTGATTTCATGTTAAGGAAAACGTCATTGTTTATTGCTTAAAACGAGAAATTAACAACATCCCATTGTATAGCGTACAATGCATAACATTAGTTTTGATTGAAAGCAAATATCTCGTTTTATCATTAACTTATTTGATCAGGTACCTCGCGTGACGTCACTATTAGCAAGGTAGAATCGCAGACTCATGTCACTATTAGCAAGGTAGAATCGCAGACTCATGTCACTATTAGCAAGGTAGAATCGCAGACTCATGTCACTATTAGCAAGTAGAATCGCAGACTCATGTCACTATTAGCAAGGTAGAATCGCAGACTCATGTCACTATTAGCAAGGTAGAATCGCAGACTTTTTACAATTGATTTCGTGTCAAATCTGAATTATGCTTTGTTTTTTAGGGGACATAGCGTGGTGTAATAGTTAGTGAGGTAGGTCTTTAGCAACTCCACTGCACGGGCAAGGAGTGGTCACATGGTCAATTTCTGAGCGGATGTTAATGGTTTTGAATTCAGACATTTCCTTCTCTTAGACCAGTTGACATACAAAGATTAAAGAGCCCAGTCTGACCTACTAGTTACCCATATCCGGATAGAGAATAGTTGGATGCATGCCTCTCCCCAAGGGTATTAGTTAGTCTATTCAGTACATATGCTTATCAAGTTAAAGTAAAGTCGTCGGGGTGGCCTAAAGTCGATATCAGCCAATCAGCGAGGGAGTCTATCCCCTTTTCACTAGCGCTAGACCAAGGAGATTGTTTTAGAGTCTGAGTTGGAGCGCCACACCTACCATCAGCTCCTTACTTTACCGCACAGATAAGCCATGTTATTTTCGCGCGCCTATCCTAATCAAGCTGTGTGAAAAGTACAGTTTTTGTATACCGGTTGTCAGTATTAAGGTAATGAGTTGGTGCGAATGCTGCCTTCAAGGAAGGGCTAGGGGAGTAAAACCCAAAAACAAATCCAGAGCCGCAGCCCCTAAAGGTGGTGTGATGCTGAAATCCTGTGCTACTCATCAACTCCTGCAACACTACCATTGCCAAACCACATTGGTACCTTACCTATCCTTTGGATCCCATCGACAGTGTGGAGAGGGGGGGTTGCTGTATGGGTAACAGCTTATCCTCCATATGAACCCGCCCAGGCTATGTAGTTCAAAGTTCAAAGAAAGAAAAACATCTTTTAAAAAACATTAATAAAAAAATATATATGTATGTATATGTTGTTGTCGGGGCGGCCTAAAGTCGGTATCAGCCAGTCAGCGAGGGAGTATATCCTCTTTTCAATAGCGCTAGACCAATGAGATTGTTTTGACGTCTGAGGTGGAGCGCCACACTTACCATCAGCTCCTTACTTTACCACACAGATACCTGTGCTACTCATACGCTGAGGTGGCGAGGACCGGTATCGAACTAGGAAACTTGTAGTTTCTTGCCGAACGCTCTTCCGACTGAGCTAATATATATAAATATTTTTAAAAATCTGCGAGAGACGATGGAGTAGTGTCAATTTAAAAAAAAAATATATATATTTTGCCAACCATTGGGCGCATGCCGTAGAGCAATAATTCGAAAAATAAATTCGAAGAGTTTCTTTATGTTGTAGTTCCTACATTTGAAGTGAACGGACGAGAAAATAAACCGGATGATGTAATTATGATAAAAAAAGAAAATTGTCTTGTTAAATCAATTTAATCATTTCTCTTGTAATAATCTATATATTAATACTCGTGTTCCTTAATTATACAACCGTTATCATTTTGCAACACAATCGGGTTAAGAATGAGATCGTTCAAATCGTCTAAGATGAAATACGAAAATGCTAATCCTGATTATCTGGTGTTGCTTACCCGCAGAATTCTTATTTCTCATGAGTGTCGTCAGCTTAGCTAAATAATGGACAATTCCGTTTTAATTATGAAGAAATAAAAGTATGAAAAAGTACATGCTACACAGGAAAATATGAGAACGAAAGAAAGAAAGAGAGTAGGGGAAGGATAGAGGGTGATGGAGGATACAGGAGCGATAGCGCTAATCTGTTTCAATCGAACAGAATGAAAAAAGGAAAAGAAGGAAAGAAAGAAAAAAAGAGTGTAAGAAAGTTAAATCAGGATTATTATACATTTTAGATATTGAAGTATTTGCAGTCGCTCTTAAGTAAACATATTAAACATTGTAATAATTAAATCATCATACTGTGGTATATCCACAGGTCCTGCTAGTTAGAATTAGTTTTCGATTTTAATTAATCAGAATTCATATGAAAATATATGTTTATATATGTGCATCTTTATTCACGATACAATAATTAGCTTTCTAATAATACCGTAAATTGCCATATATATATATATATATATATATATATATATATATATATATAGAGAGAGAGAGAGAGAGAGGTGGGGGGATTTAATTGCAAATTCACCGTTCTGGCGTCTAGCTAACCCTCACTTTGTTTACAAATGTTTGAGGACTCTAGTGAATTCATTTCCGCTTAGAAATGTAGCGATTAAATATTCTATTATATTTGACAGATGCCTCTGGCCGCACGGGTATAAAGGCTTGGCGAACAAAAGTTCATTCGGGTCTCAAACCCATCCAGGGGTAGCTGTTAAGGTATAGCCACACTGATGAAAGGTGAAACCTCGAAACACGTGTCTGTGGATTACTTATATATATATATATATATATATATATATATGTTCTGTTAAACGCCACAGACAATTCAAGTCTGAGGAGTTTTTTCATGGTCCTTTCAATTTTTCTTGCGATCTTTTTCGTGTTTGGGTGGAGAAGTTGTAATAGTCCACCAAATCCTTTTTTTCGAGCGCTTTCGGCTGGTTTATCAGCCATCATCAGGTGGGGAAACGATGTTAAGTTTTTCAAGTGCCTCGTTTTTATAGAAGAACGAGTAGTAGCTTAAAAAGTGGTGGTGGTAGTTAGTACGAAACAATGGATTAATGTTTTTTTGAGGGGGGTACAGAATTGTGAGGAAGGGAGGGGAAATGGTTAGAGTGGGATTTTTTATAAGCATTGGAGGACGTGTCTACTGGTTTGAAAGTTTATTTTGTTTAAGATAGGTCTTTTTAATTTGATATAGAGTGCTTCCATTATTTGCAATTTTTGTTTGTTTTTTTCTTTATGGAGTGTGAGTGTGTTTTCTGTTAAAATTTTTCTGTAGGTTGAGAGGGGGCATGAATGTGTCTTTAAGTGTTGACTAATGGAGCTGGTGTCAGATAAGTGCATTGTTAAACGGCGGGATAATGTGGTCGTCGTATGGCCAATATATGTATTGCTGATATTGGAGAAACAATCTCCTATAGGACATGTAAACTCATATACAACATTGGTCTCATTTAGACGAGTGGTTTTTGGAGATGAATTATTGAAAGTGACTAGGTTCGCTATTTTGAATTTTTTATAATAGATGATAAGTTTTAATTTACGGTTAGTATCAATGGAGGCAACATTATTTCGAATTAATTTTTTTAGTATGATTTCATCTAGTTTGTAGTTTTTATGCATTTGATTACAATAGTATATATTTTGGAAGGAGCTATTATGTTTGCTATTGGTTTCGTTGTGGTTAATGTTATAGAGTGTTTGTCGGATTTGTTCGTCGACAAAATGGTTGGGGAATTCGTTGTTGATAAGTGTTTGCTTAATGTTTTTGAGTTCAGAAAAAAATATTGTCCTTGAGGAAGAAGTAAATTTTGCCCGGTTTATTAGGTTTTTAATGATAGTTTTTTTATATTGTTCAGGGCATTCGCTCTTGTAGTTAATAATGCAGGAATTGAAAGATGTGGGTTTTTTATAAGGATAGGTAGTGAAAGTGTTATTGTTGGAGTGAATCATAACGTCGAGAAAAGGGAGTTTATTGTTAGTGTTGAGTTCATAGGTGAAGTTTAATACGGAATTCTGTTGGAATGTTCTTTTTAGTTCAAGTAGTTCATTTTCGTTATTAACAAGGAGGAGGATATCATCAATATAACGGGCATAGATTCTAGGTTTGTTAATGATATTGAAAACTTTGTTTTCTAAATGTGCCATATAAAAGTTACTGAAAGTAGGTCCAAAAACTGACCCCATAGAGATGCCATCTTTTTGGATGTATAGGCTGCCTTGGTGGTTGTAGAAGGGGACTTCGGTTGTGCAAAGGAGGAGGAGCTTTTTTGAAGGCTATCACAATGCAGGTGTAAAAAAATAAGTTAACAATGGTGTTGTTTGTTAACCTGTGATTTATTTTTTTCTTCTTGTAAATGAACCCACCCAGGCAATGTAGTTCAAAGTTCAAAGAAAGAAAAAAATATTTAAAATATTTAAAAAACCAAAAACCACAGGTTAACAAACAACACCATTGTTACCTTCTTTTTTCTTTACACCTGCATTGTGATAGCCTTCAAAATCAACCTCCAAACTAATATATATATATATATATATATATATATATATATATATATATATATATATATTTGGGAGAATATGTGGTTAATTGAAGTCGTACCTAATTTTGAAAATTAATTAATTGATAATTAATGAATTAGGCGGGCATACCTATTCAAATGTAAGGCTAAACAAATCGAGAAAAATCAATCTCTGTATGTACGTTTCAGCCTATACAGAGATTGATTTTTTTTCGATTTGTTTAGCCTTAAATTTGAATAGATATGCCCACCTAATTCATTAATTATCAAGTAATTAATTTTAAAAATTAGGTAAGACTTCAATTAAGCACATATTCTCCCAAAAATTATCGGCTAAAAAAGCCATATCAAACACTTTGTTTGTTTGTTTACTTCTCATATATATATATATATATGAGACGTAAACAAACAGACGATGTTTGTGATATGGCTATTTTCAGCCGACAATATTTAGGAGAATATGTGCTTAAATGAAGTCGAACCTATTTTTTGAAATTTAATTCATTAATAATTAATTAGGCGGGATTAAACTATTTAAATGTAAGGCTAAACAAATCGAGATTTTTCTCGATTTGTTTAGCCTTACATTTAAATAGTTTAATCCCGCCTAATTAATTATTAATGAATTAAATTTCAAAAAAATAGGTTCGACTTCATTTAAGCACATATTCTCCCAAATATATATATATATATATATATATATATATATATATATGTGTGTGTGTGTGTGTGTGTGTGTGTGGTGTGTGTGTATTTGGGCAGCATTTTTTCATTTATGCATGTTGAATTAAACATGAACTATGGTGGACTAATCCACGAATTCCACGCAAATATTAAAAAGTTGGCCAGAAAACTCGAAAAAATCACAAATAAAATTGTTAAACAGGAGATGTGTCTTTTGTTTAATTCAACATGCATATATATATATTATATATATATATATATATATATTATATATATATATATATATATAATATATATAAAAATAATTTCTTCTATTGCAATAGCTCTTAAGTACACATTTCAAACATTGTAATAATTAAAGTATCATACTGTGGTATATTCACAGGTCCTGCTTGTTTCAAAATAATACCTTAAATTCTTATACATATGTGTATATAAACTAAGTAATTTTTTCTGTCTTTTTCTTTTTTAGGTCGACAACGTCGTAAAACCAGCAAAGAAACCATTGGAAGTAACAATAAAAGAAACAGCGGCTGTCATTCGTCGTCGAGTTGAAAACTTAAGGCAACTTTGTCAGAGAAATTTCTCTTATTACAATGGCTACTTAAACCCAAATTCTTATAAACACCATTCGATATTTAATAACCGCTACAAATTCATAATGTGTTTAGCTGAAAAGACAGGTTGCTCCTTTTTTAAACGTGTTCTTTATTTCTACAGTGGACATAAAAATATTTCTAATCCTTTTATTCTAAGTCTTGGTGCCGCTCACGTCGTGCCACAAAATCTGACAAGCAGATTAGACGATGATAAACTTGATGAAATAATGTCAAACTATTTCAAATTCATATTTGTGCGAGACCCTTTCAAACGACTCTTTTCTGGTTATGTCGACAAGATCTTCTCGCGTTATGATTTCTGGGGTTCTTTTTCAGGTGGCATCGTCGGTCAATTTAGGCCTAATGCAACCCTCATGCAAAAGACATGTGGCTACGATACTACGTTCGCAGAGTTTATCAAATATGTAATTGATAAAATGAGTCAACGTTTAGGTTTCAACGGTCATTTTCTACCCATCTACCAACACTGCAACCCATGTATGGTGAACTTTGATTTTATTGGGAAGCTAGAGCACTTTTATAACGATGCATCTTATTTATTTCATAAATTGAATCTCGGACATCAGGAAATTGTCTCCAGGGCGAAAGCAGTTGCGATCGATGATGAAATTGTCGATGCCGCATCTATTTCCTTTCATGATCGGGAAAATAAAGGCTTGCAAAAAAATAAATGTTTTAACTGGTATAACTTTACCTGTCGGATTTGGCGTAAACTCCAGGTGAAGGGTTTGATAAGCAGCAAAATTCCATTTCCACTGAACGAGAATGATCTGAAATTGATGTCGTTACCCCAATTTGTCACCCTCTTAAAGGCTGCCCATACGGATTCACTGGCTGATCCAGACTTCCATTTGATCAAGAAATACGCTTATCTTGAAGCTTATTATTCAGTTCCAAAAGAAGACTTGGAGAAACTTGCCGAACTTATGCGCCCAGAAAGTGAAATTTTTGGTTATCCCGTGCGACCCAAAGAACTTTTCGATTATAAAAACCGTATGCCTTTAAAATCTTTTAGGTTTTTTAATTTCGACGACGTGTAAGAAAATAAACGAAATGCAAATCTTTGATCAGACGAAACTGGTCTTTTCTAATGATTTACAGAAGAAGAAGAAGAAGAAAAAGAAGAAGAAGAAAAAGAAGATGAAGAAAGCCATTTGAGAATGTGGAATTTAGGCAGAGATAGGGGTGTGGGGAGGAACAGTTGCATGACGATACATTTTCTGGAAATTTTTATGATTAGAATATACATTATGCTGCATCAGCATTTTAAAGTAGGGAAACTGTAAGTGATTTGATTTTTGGATAAATGTTCAATGAAAATACATGAAACTGGGTAGTGGGCATTTAACTGTTTATATGTACACAAGAGTAATTTTAATTTAAACGATTCTAAGTGTACATTAAGATGTAAACACGTCAATACACACACGCGCGTGCACGCACACACACACACACACATACACACAGACACACACACACACACACATATATATATATATATATATATATATATATATATATATATATATATATATAATATATATATAATATCTTTCATAGAATTGATTTTAATACGTTGGAGAATAAAACAATAATATTAGAAATCAATAACACCAAATAATTATTTATTAAACCCAGTTTTGTTAAAACCAGTATGCAAATTAACCACACCATATATTATGTAAAATTTTATTTTTTAGGGATATATAAGACACATTGCAGGATTTAAATGCACTAACAACAAGGGTTGTTTTGAGGCAAATCTAATGCAGATTTTCAAAGAGACATTGTTAATAAATAAAATTTATTATTGATTTTGACTATAATTTAAATACTCGTTAATAAAATTACGCAATTCCAGGGGGTATACTTACGTAAGCAGTGACGTACTTTCGGTTACAGACAAGCACCGAATCTCCATCATAATAAGATACTATTGGTATTAATATCAATTTGATTCGACCTCTGGCAAGAATACAAATCTATCTATCTATCTATATATATATATATATATATATATATATATATATATATATATATATATATATATATGAGCATAGGTGTGAGTGTGTGTGAGCGCGCATATATGTGTGTATGTTTGTATGTGGGGACACCGCGTATGCAGCAATAAGCTCACAGTCTAATGATTAAAAAGGACATTATTTTTCATCATATTTATTTTCAACATAATCTTCTTTTTTATCAATGCTTTTCAATAATATTGAATTTCAGATCAAAATGTCAGGCAATCCACATTCATTCACCCTCATATCTATATATCTATCTGTGTGCGTGTGTGTTTGTGTGTCTGTGTATGTGTGTACATACATACATACATATATATATAATAGTTTGCTACGTATATAGATAAATAGCGCTCAATATATATATATATGTATATATATATAAAAGTTTGTCAGTTGGTTTTGTTAGTGTAAAGAAAAATGAGGTAACTAGAATGTTTTTATTATTATTTGCGTTATTTGGACTATTGTCCCCATCTTCATTGTTATTTGTACAAAATTTCGGCCGATATGCCCTCCGGCCTTCTTCAGGTATTTCTTGTCGGACTCGGGAACCTTCTTGGACTCGGGAACCTTCTTTTCGAACTCGGTAACCTTCTTGTCGTAATCGGGAGCCATTACGGAACTTTGAACCTAACCTTTACATATATATATATATATAATATATATATATATATGCATGTGTGTATACGAGTACATATATATATATATATATATATATATGTGTGTGTGTGTGTGTGTGTGTGTGGTGTGTGTGTGTGAAGAAAAGGAAGTGAATCCGACGGTATGTAGTATATTAAGAAAAATTGAAAAAACACAGGTTTAAATGAGTTGAGTGGTGAGTTTATTGGCCAACGCTGCAGTGTTTCGATCTATTAATTAGATCATCAAATTTTGAACTGACTGATAAACAAGGACTCCATATACCAACAAATGCCCTGAAGATGATCTAATTAATAGATCGAAACTCTGCAGCGTCGTTTTAGTAGTAGCAGAAAAGAGAAAAGACCCTGCCCTATGACTTACTAAGTCGGTATAATTCCTTAGATAAACTGAGATAATTTGAATTGAAACCATGGTAGACCCTGAACGTTTCTACTATTATTAATATTATTATTATTGCTTCATGTTCTAATATATTGAGCACTTTTGGATAATTTACTAATGGGTTATTCTATGTCAAATCATCTAGGCCATATCATTCTGTAATGTTGTCCAAGTGTGGATTATGATAAAGTTAGCCAATCCCCTAAATTTGAGATTCCAATTCCAAAAATCAGCGGAGTTGTGTCAATTTATAGCTCTCCAAATTTGGTAGTGTTGGCGAAAAATGGCGACTTTTTTGTAATCTATTTTTGTTTATAAAATGAGTTGTAGAGCTTCTCTACTCCTAGAAATTGGTTGATAAAAGCATTTTTGCACCAGGAATTCAAACATGTTATCACAAAAGTCTTAAAGTCAACCAATTTTAAGTTATTGATGATTTCTGATTTTTTCATAGCAAGATTAATATCCCTATATGGTACTATGTCTACGACAATTTTTTCTGTTATTATTTCACATATATTGAACATTATTTGCATCAAAAAGATAGTTTGATATTTTGTGATAACATTTTTGAATTTTATGGGCAGAAATGCTTTTATAAACCAATTTTTACGAGTAGGGAAGCTCTAGAACTTATTTTACAGACAAAAATAGATAACAAAAAAAAGCCATTTTTCGCCAACCCCACCAAATTTGGAGAGCTAAATATCGACATAACTCCGCTAGTTTTTGGAATTGGAAGCTCAAATTTTGGGGATTGGCTAATTTTAACATAGTCCACACCTGGAAAAAATTTCAGAAAAATTGAAGGGGGTGGGTGACATGGAAAGGTAAAAGCGGAAATTGGATACTATACACCCACACACACACACACACACACACACACACACACACACATATATATATATATATATATAATATATATATATATATATATATATATGCATTTACACTTAGATACACACACGCATAGTTACTTTGTTCCTTTTTATGATGAATTTTGTTAATTTTTTAAGTTCTTGCCTCTAGCAGGATATCCGAAAATATTTCAATTTGAAATGTGAGTCGAATGTTGAATAATTCGAAATAAAAGAAAATCCTCTATCTGTGTATTTTGTTAATTTTTAAAAATGTTTTAACTCAACAAAATGAACAAAATGGAAACTTACGAAAAACCCTACCGATCTGCTAAAAAAATATGTAAAGAAAATTATTACAACCAATAACGCGCAAATTGGATCTCTCAAACTCCCTAACCCGGTTACTTATACGGTAGGGTCTGCCAAAAGTGATTTCAGGCACGTATTTTTCAAAATAAATTTAACCCCATCCCCGATTAATTCTTTTATTATTAAATTCAGAAAATTTCCTGATTTTTGATATTTTTTTAATTTAAAAACTGAGCTATGTAAAATATCAGCAGTTTCTTTATTATGCAGCAAAGATTTTAAAATAATAAAAATATAATAACAGTGAGGGAGTCTATCCTCTAGATCAAGGAGAATGTTTTGCTAACCACACTGAAGAGACGTGATACGTCGAAACACGACTATATATGCTTACCATAACCCAGGGCATTGAGCACTTTGGAGGGGATTTCGTAAACGCAACGCTCTCCTATAAAACGGATGGATCACTTTATGGTGTCCTATACACATATGTACAGTTGTGTGTATTTAACAGTTAAAATCCCCTTCACATTCTGTAGGTGACGATGGCTGAGTGGTTAAGCAGCCCAACTGATCCCTGTGCTACTCATACGCTGAGTTGGCGAGGACCGGTATCGAACTAGGATACGCTGAGTTGGCGAGGACCGGTATCGAACTAGAAACCTTGTGCTTTCAAGCCCAACGCTCTACCGACTGAGCTAGCCCGGCCCCTAATATCTCATATTTAATACTAATAATTTATACACAGTTATATGGTTTCAAGTAACTATTTGAAATTAATAATAATTATTTATTTGGACACGGTTATAAGTTTACATCAAATCTTAAAAAAAAAAAAAAAAACTGTCATAATTATTTCTTCACTGATTAGAATAGCTAATGGAAACCACAGTTCGTTGCTAACGTTTCTGCTTTTATTAGATTGTTTAGACATCACCTACGGCAGAAACATGGGATTCTTTAAATTCTTTAATATTTCAATATTTCAAATGAACTGTGAAGTACGGATTACTTCGAAGACGATGGGATGCTTTCATTAAACCTGCTGTTTCTGTTAAAGAATTAAATACAAATTGTTCTAATACTTTGACGAATACAAGCAAAGATATGCGTCCTCCAGGTACAAGTATTTAAGTTCTAATATGATTAGATATTATATTAAATTAGAAAGACAAATGAAATTAAATACGAATGCAAAAAAGATTACATTTATTTTTACTTTATTCTAATTGATTTCTATATAAAATTATACATAGGATTGCTTTTAATACGTTTGAAAATAATACAATATTAAAAATCAATAACACCAAATAATAGTTTATTAAACACTGTTTTATCAAAATCGGTATGCAAATTATTCACACCATACACTATGTAAACCTACTCGTTGCAGGATTTTAAACATTTATAATATGGGTTGTTATGAAGCAAATATGTTTCAGAGAGAACTTAATGGAGACATTGTTACATAAATAAGATTCTAATTAAGATTAAATAAAGATTATTTGATAACTATTGAGAATATAACGTAAAAATCTAAGGGAATTGTGACATTGGTGGTGACGTAGTTTCGTTTACAGACGGACACATAATCTCCATTACAATAACTAGCAAAATAAAACACCTTCCGAGTGGTGTTAAAAATTAATTTTTGAAAGATATTAACTGACCGAGGGGAGTTAAAAATTCAGTGTCTGAGGGTAGCAAAATCATCAAATTTATTAAAGGAGTCAAAAAAAAAAAAAAATAAAACAATTTGAAATGGAAGCTTAGTTCAGTTCCCCTCAAATAAAATGTTGCGTGCATCTATTAATTATTAATTAGATAACTATTTTGAATATTTTACACATGAATTTTATACAAAATCGTAGGTATTTATTTATTTGTAAACCTTTTAGTTAACTTCTTGTTACTGAAAAAAAAAAGGCGTGAGTATGGTGGTATTGGGACGTAAACAGTGACGTAGTTTTCGTTACAGATAGATAACGAATCTCCATTATTAATAGATATGTAAACTTATCCCCAGTTTACGTGACTTTCGAAAAAAAATTCTTCACGCTCAGGCATGGAATAAGCTGCCCGCGTCTGTTGTAGGCTGCCGAAACATAGAATCTTTCAAAGCCTCCATGCTTCCTGTAGTCCGCTGACATGATTCCCCTCTCCAAACACATATGCACACACGCGCACACATACATGCATATCAATACTGTAAACTGTTCATGTTCCTGACACTAATACATTGTTCTGTGTACTTGACATGAGACTTTGATGAGTTGTGGTGCACCTGAGCACTGTACACAATAAATTTCATTATCATGAAATCATCTGTACTCTTTAAAAAAAGAATAAATGCGTTTCCTTATGACATATGAATGTAAGATTACTGATTATCTTACAAAGCGGTAAAATTGAAATTTTTATTTATCTTATTTCAATTTATTTCGTACTATCATTGCTGGCTACATTTTTATAAACTCTCATACCCCAGTTTCTGCTAAGGAGTTAAAAGAAATCGTTTATTCTTCTATCTATATATTAATACGATTGTTCCTTAATCATCCAATGGTTTTCATCTTGAAACACCCTCTGGTTAAAAATGAGACCGTCGAAAAGATCCAAAATGAAATTCAAAAATGTAAACCTGATTATCTGGTGTTGCTTATCCGCAGAATTCTTATTTCTTATGAATGTCATCACCTAAACAAAATAATTGACCATTCTTATCATGAAGAAAGAAAGGGAAGAAAAAGGACATACTACATAGAAAAATATAATAAGAAAGAGAGAAAGAAAGAAATAAAGAAAGAAATATTGTCGGAGAAAGATAGAGAGAGGGAGAGAGGGGGGTGGGTAAGCACACAGAAGCGATAACGATAATCTGCTTCAATTGGACATAATAAAAAGATTAAAAGAAGGAAAAATAGAGAGAGAGAGAGAGAGAGAGAGAGAGAGAGAAGAGAGAGAGAGAGAGAGAGAGAGAGAGAGAGAGTTAAATCACAATTATTATACTTTTTACATATTGAACTATTTAACAATAGATCTTAAGTAAATAGTGAACTATTTAACAGTAATAATTAAATTATCATACTGTGGTATATTCACAGGTCCTGCTAGTTACAAAAGTTTTTGTAAATGAATAAAAGATTTACAGAAAATAAAAAAGCGAAAAATACTTCTCTAATGATAAATGCGAAGGTCAGTGTATCAGTATGACACATTTTTTCAACTTTACTCCTAGAAGCCGTAGCCCAACATATCCTACTATTTTAGAATCAGGTCACTTCGTGGGCAAAAAAACAACAAAAATCAAACAAAACAAACAAAAAATTCCGGGCCGAATCCGAACCCGCAATCACGCCATTTTGGATTACCAAGATTTAATTACTGCAATTGGTTTCTGCGATGTTTTTACGTGATTATTTGCGAACAATTTTTTGGTAGGATAACAATTTTTGGTTATTTCCTATAACTCCAACATACACAAAGGGGAACCACTCTTGACTGATAAATTATCTATTTATTTATTTATTGATAAGTTAGGGTTAGGGTTAGAGCTTAGGCTGGAAAGAAATTTGGGAATAATTAAAATTAATTGTGAAATCCAGCGAAAGTCAATCATGAAATAGAAATAATTATTTGCATGGAATGTTCATCAAATTGTCTTTAAAATTATGAGTTAGCAGAGGAGTTTTCGTTGAACCTTTAAAAGGTAAGTTTAAATAAAATATTAAAGTTTTTGTACGGCTGTAATCATCTTGCAACACCCTCTGGTTAAAAAATGAGACCCTCCAAATCGTCTATGAGGAAGTGTAAAAATTAAAATGCTGATTATCTGGTTTTGCTTATCCACCGAATTGTTGTTTCTTATGAGTTTCAGCTAAATAATGGACCATTCCGTTTTTATTATAAAGAAAGAAAGGTAAGAAAAAGACATGCTATACAGAAAAAATATATAAGAAAGAAAAAAAGATAGTAGGGGAAATATAGAAAGAGGGTGTAAACGCGCAGAAGCGATAACGCTAATCTGTTGTAATCGAACATAATGAAAAGATGAAAAGAAGGAAAGAAAAAAAAAGGAGTGTGAGAGTGTTATGTCATGATTGTTATACTTTTTACATATTGAACTATTTAATAATGGATCTTAAATAAACATATCAACAATTGTAATAATTAAATTATCATACTGTGGTATATCCAATTAATTTCGATTTCAAATAATCAGAATTCATATGAAAATATATATATATATATATATATATATATATATATATATATATATATATAGTTACATCTTTATGCATGATACAATAATTAGCTTTCTGTTTTAGATTGATGTTAAATTAACGATTATTATGTAGTTCATTTTTTATTGGACAAAATAATTTTCGAATTAAAAGAATAATTCATTGCATACTTATTGTATTCAAGGGACATAACTCGTAAAGTCTTTATAAGAGTTACTTCCCATTAATACACTGAATAATTGATATTTATTTTTATTTTTTATTTTTTTGAATTTTTCAATGAGGCTTGATATGTTATTTTCTTTTCGGACTGTCGCTCGTACCTTTATCATGATATATAAAAACACAACGCTTTGGCCGCTGTATCCTCAATCCTTCCTCAGATATACCTTATCCGTTCTACTATTTCAATGATTCAAGTTGTGAAATCATTCTGTCTATTGAACCAACAAGACGTTGAACGTATATAAGGAAAGATCACAATAACTACTATAAATTATTATGAGATCTTCGAGTGTTTATTTTATTCAAGGGAAATAACTCTTAGATTCTTTTATAGAGTTATCTCCCATGAGTACTTTAAAGACATTTTAATACACTAAGCGAATATTTGTAACGTGATACAGACTCATATTAGTAATAGTTTATATTTCTAAAATGCGATCTGTATTTGAGAAGAATATCTTAAGCTAAAACATCTTTCATTATCGATGGCCTGTATCACTACAGATGAACTCAGCATGGAACGATGCTCAGGACAAGGAATATATATATATATATATATGAAGGAAGGGTGGATGGGTTTAGGATCCGACGATATGCTGTAGATAGAAGGAAAGTGGTCAAGAAATGATCAACTCAAAAACAAGTCACAGGGTGGTACGTTTCGTCTGTATGCACAGACTTTCTCAGCCGATCTGAGACTTTATTGAAGCAAAGCATACGTTTAAATACATGTGGTGGTGGCGGTGTCGGGGAGGTCAAGGGGGTGAGTATGTAGTGATGTGAGCTAAGGAGGAGCGGGGAGTTGTGGGTAGGATCAGTTGAATTGGAGGGGTAGAGGATGTTTGTTAGAAGTGCTGGGGCGGTGGCAGTGGTTGAAGGGTCAATTAGTGTGGGTGTATATTGATTTATGTGAGTAAAGGGGAGGTCAAGGGGTGGGTGTGTAGTGATGTGAGATAAGGAGGAGTGGGGAATTTTGGTGTGGGCTAAGGAGGAGTGGGGAATTTTGGGTAGGACGGGGTCGCTGGGTCAGTTGAATTTTGGTGTGAGCTAAGGGGGAGTAGGGAAATTTTTGGTGTGAGCTAAGGAGGAGCGGGGAATTTAGGGTAGGACGGGGTCGCTGGGTCAGTTGAGTAGAGGGGTAGAGGATGTTTGTTTGAGGTGCTGGGGAGGTGACAGTGGTTTATGGGTCAATTTGGTGTAAGTGAATGTTTGTGTGTAGCCGAATGTGTTAGAGGGGGAGAAACGTTCATGTGTGGCTAAGTTATGTTAGAGGCGAAATGTGGGAGATTGTAGTGGGAGATTGTAGTGTTTGTTGATTTTCATTTGTTATCCATTATCATGGAGAGGAAGATTGTTCTCGTGGATTATAGATTGAGCTATTGATTTGTCAAGGTTGAAGAAGCCTTTTCTGGTGTTAATATTTTTTACATGAGGTATTAGAGCAGCTTCGCATAGTCGTCTTAAACTTTTTTTGTGTATGATTTGACGAGTTTTGCCTGGGTGAAGTTGAGAGAGTGGTTGTGTTCTATCATGTGTGTGACTAGAGCATTTAGTTTGTCGTGTATTCTTATTGATCTTTTGTGTTCTCTTCTTCAACCTTGACAAATCAATAGCTCAATCTATAATCCACGAGAACAATCTTCCTCTCCATGATAATGGATAACAAATGAAAATCAACAAACACTACAATCTCCCACTACAATCTCCCACATTTCGCCTCTAACATAACTTAGCCACACATGAACGTTTCTCCCCCTCTAACACATTCGGCTACACACAAACATTCACTTACACCAAATTGACCCATAAACCACTGTCACCTCCCCAGCACCTCAAACAAACATCCTCTACCCCTCTACTCAACTGACCCAGCGACCCCGTCCTACCCAAAATTCCCCACTCCTCCTTAGCCCACACCAAAATTCCCCACTCCTCCTTATCTCACATCACTACACACCCACCCCCTTGACCTCCCCTTTACTCACATAAATCAATACACACCCACACTAATTGACCCTTCAACCACTGCCACCGCCCCAGCACTTCTAACAAACATCCTCTACCCCTCCAATTCAACTGATCCTACCCACAACTCCCCGCTCCTCCTTAGCTCACATCACTACATACTCACCCCCTTGACCTCCCCGACACCGCCACCACCACATGTATTTAAACGTATGCTTTGCTTCAATAAAGTCTCAGATCGGCTGAGAAAGTCTGTGCATACAGACGAAACGTACCACCCTGTGACTTGTTTTTGAGTTGATCATTTCTTGACCACTTTCCTTCTATCTACAGCATATATATATATATATATATATATATATATATATATATATATATAATAAAAACCAAGGTCCGCAAAATTTATTACTTTTCTAAAAACATGAATGTCCGGATTAAAAAGTTTTTTATTATTATTTTACATTAGCGACACGCGTTTCAGATCTTTTGATATCTTCTCCAGGCTTTAGTTAGCCACATTGTAATCAAAGCATGAAGAAGATATCAGAAGATCTAAACACGTGTCGCTAATGTAAAATAATAATTTAACAAAAACAACTTTTTAATCCGGAAATTCTGACAAAGAAGCATACGCAGACTGCATAACAATTATGTATATATATATATATAAGGTGTATCAAAAAAAGTATCGAGGTTGAAGCAGTATTTATCAAGATACGAATGAACAATAATTGTAACGTTATTTTATATATTTTTTTTTTTTTTTGCAGAATACAAGGTATGTAAAAAAGTACAGATTGTGAAGCTGTATTTACCAAAATAGAAATGAAGAATGAATGGAATGTTAATTTTTTACAATACAAGGTGTGTCAAAAAGTACCAAAAATTTCGATACTTTTTTGACACACGTTGTTGTATATATATATATATATATATATATATGCGCACACATATATTCTTATATAAACATACTGATTAATTCTATCTATTTTTTTCGGACCTTGACACTAATAAGCACCCCAGTTCAAATCCGTTTTGAAAGGAACTGAATTTTGATTTTCACCGGTTGTTAGTAAGCCAGCCGATAAAAACCAGTAACATTTTTATACTAAAATATTTTTTTTTTAATTTTTTTTTTAAATTAGTTATTTCGTGTTGTTGTTGGTAGCATATGTGAAAAAATTAATTTTGCACTAAAGATAAACTAATATTGTTATTTAAAAAAAATAAAAACTTAAAACGAAAGACATGTTTATTTATTTTCCATGTGCCTCAATGTGTTTAATATCAAAAAGTATGTATTTTAAAAGTATTTTGCTAGGGGTTAGGGTTAGGGGTTAGGGTTAGGGTTAGGGCTTAGGGTTAGGGTTAGCATTTATTATTATAACCTTATAATATACTTTTTATAGCTTTAATCATTCCCCTGTTAAACGTGTCTACCGTTAAAAGTGTTATAATTAAAAAAAGAATTGCTATTGAATTAACAACAACATGAAATAAGTACAAAAAAAGTGTCTTTAATATAAAAAACGTGTCTTTCGTTTATAGTTTTATAACTAAAAAAAAGTGCATCTAAAAATCGTCTGTTAACAAACAATCGGATTTTAACAGTGAAAAGCAAAACATGTCCTTTTAAATCTAGATCACACCTAGGGTGCTTATTGGTGTCAAAGTCCATTTTTTCTGAACAACCCCATTCCTAAGATATTTATTGATACTCAAAATTCATAAACTATTACATCATGATGTTATGCCAATGGAGATTTTAACATTTTTTATTCTCATGCGTAATATTATAATATAATTATCATGCTGTCGTGGATTAAGATGAGATAAAAATATGTTTATCATATCAAATATTCAGGTTAAAATATTAATTAACGTTTGTGATTATGTGTGTATGTGCGCGTGCGTGCGAGCGTGTATATCTGGCATGGTTAATTTTTAATCATTTTCAATTTGAATCATTTTGATATTTCGGACTGTTGTCCTCATCTTTATTGTGTCTAAACACAATGCTCAGGTCACTATAACCTAGGGCTCTGTTTAGGTTGTTTTTTTTTTAAACTAATTTAAAATAAGTCATCTTCAAAAGATTACCCTGAAATCAAACGTGGTTTCGGAGCTGAAATAATTAGCCGTACATCAATGGGGTTCCAAGCAGAATAAATGGCTTATTGACAGAAATGCAATTAGATGTAGCAAAAATAAAATGGAAGAAGTTAATATTTGATGAGGGTATATCTCTGCACCCACCTCAAATATTTTTTTTATTTACTTAAGAATAGGTTACAGAGGTGTACACAGATCTCGGCATATAGCCGGAAGTTTTATTTGGGGAGGGGGAAAAAGCTGGTCATGCTTTTCGATGGTTCTAGCTAACTAGGTACACTCACCGACCGATTCATTCAAAAATAAAACACTTGCTTTCTTTTTCTTGCATCCTACTTTCACCAAAATACCTCTATGACTTAATTCTACTTAAAATCCCCAGGATATTGGAAGATAAGCACACGATGTGTGCTCCGAATGAGTTGGAGATGGAGGTGTAGGGTGAAACACAAAGACAAAACCCCAAAAACTGAAAAGAGAAAAACGAAAGATAAAAATGTTGGCCATTAGTTGCTCCCTTTCCCTCAACTAGTATGTAGGATTGCCGACTGTCTTCCGATCTTTTAGGTTCGAAATCAAGCCGGACAGTTTCTCTAATACGTGGACTGGGTGTCCTTAGTGGGGATTTGGCAAAAAATTAATGGAAGAAGTTACTTAGTATTATCTGCGTTATTTGGACTATTGTCCCCATCTTCATTGTTATTTGTACAACGTTTCGGCCGATATACCCTCCGGCCTTCTTCAGGTATTTCTTGTCGGACTCGGGAACCTTCTCGGACTCGGGAACATTCTCGGACTCAGGAACCTTCTTTTCGAACTTGGGAACCTTCTTTTCGAACTCGGGAGCCATCACAGAACTTTGAACCTAACCCTTTATTTAGTCCACGGGGGTATCCTGTTCTCATTCCGCTAACCATAGCTGGGGTAGGAGTTGTGTTAATTAATTATTTTTCTAACTGCTTTCACTCAGGATTGAACTCGGGTTCCAGAGATAACTGTCACTTTAGAACTGTCTTAACCTAACTGCCTTATCCACTCGGCCATGTGTCCCATTGGTCAGATAATACTAATCTTCAAGCCTCATCCCAAACATTCAGAGAAGAAGTTACTTATTTAAAAAACAGAAAATTCGTAAAGAACACTCTCACTTACCTAACCGCTTTAATCTGACCAGGGACATGAGACGAGAAAGTCCCAAAATGCAGTAGAGCATCTTACTACATTTAGTTAAGAAGATTTCACGAATGCTAGCCGTTAAAATTCTAAAGTAGGTTACTCTAGCTTGAACGTTGTTTATATATCTATCTATATATATGTTTATATATCTATATATATATATATATATGTTTATATATCTATATATTATATATGTTTATATATCTATATCTATATATATATGTTTATATATCTATATATATATGTTTATATATCTATATATATATGTTTATATAACTATATATAAAGGGCCGTTGTGTGTATATGTATATCCGGAGGCAACTTCGAAAATAAAACAAAGTAAATATATATACACATTAAATATCACCAGGGCTTGGTTTTGAGCAAAAATAATAGAGATTTGATTTGTATTCGTGAAGATAATTAAAAAATAAAATTTAAATGATAACAGAATGGATTTTTTTTCATTTAATATTTTAGATAGTAGACATTAACATTTCTTTTCAGAGTAGCTGGATCAATGCAAGGTCTATTTTTTTACATGGGGATTTAAATAGGGGATCTCACAAGAATTCAACTCACGATTCAGTAATAATGGATCTGCGGGACGAATTAAAAAAAATCCCCTGTATCCAGGCGACGCCGGGTAGCCGCTGCTTGTACACAATAAAGATAAGGACAACAGTCTGAAATATCAAAATATTCATATCAAGCCTCATCTCATAAATACAGACATATACATTCACATTTTGTTTGAAATCACCTTGTTGATTTTCATATTCATAGACATGAATTTCACATAGAATCTCTGTTTTTTATTTTCCAGATTTACACAGGAGAAAATAATATTTCAATATCGCCACTTCCTGTTGAAATTCTTGCTCAAGAATGTGGGCGTAATCCAACCAAATATTACAACAAACACAACAGCCGCGACTACGACACTAATTTTCTCTCGCACGTCTATTACAACAACGTTTACGGATTCGTTCACTGTTTGATTGAAAAAGTTGGATGTTCTTTCTTCAAACGATTTCTTTATTTCTTTTCCGAAAATGGTCATCAGCTAAAAAGCCCATTCGACTTGAGTCTTAGTCGGGCGCACAGTGTCCATTTGAAGAAATTCAAAGACCTATCAGACCCTGACACAATACTGATGCGAAAAAACTACAAAAAAATTATCTTTGTTCGGGATCCCTATTCAAGGTTGTTTTCCGGTTATGTTGATAAGATATTTTCCCGCTTAAATACCTGGAGAAATTACAATAAATTCGTCCTTTCAAGAATTGGACGCTATTCCGTACAGCGAGCATGCGCAAATGACATTAGCTTTGAAGAATTTGTCAAGTTTTTTGTAAAAACTATTCAAAGAGGCACTCATATGAACGGCCATTTTGTGCCGATGTATCAACACTGCAAACCGTGTCATGTAAGGTATGACTTTGTTGGAAAACTAGAAAAATTCGACCATGATATCAGAAATATGATGCACTACATTGGCCTTTCAAATTACACATACATATTACAGAAAGCAAAAGAAGCAAGCGTTCGCGACGAATTGGAAGATGTTATAGCCACATTGTTTAGAGTTCGTGCAAGATCCGCTTCAGACAAGTGTTTCGACTCGTATAAGACAGCTGTTCGCCAATGGCGAAAATTACAGATAAAAGGTATTTTAAGCCTCAAAATAAAATTCCCTTATTCTCAGAGACTTTGGAAGAACGTCGATCAAAATCGATTCCACAACATGCTGCTAGCTGTTCACCAATTATCCAAACGGATTGATAATCGTCTGCATGAGAACCGACGGACTGCTATGACGGAGGCTTACCAAACTTTGGCACCAGAAACAATGAAAAGCCTAAAAGAAATTCTTGAACCAGACTGTAAACTCTTCGGTTATGACGTAAACCCAAATTTTAAAAAGCAAAACAAACACAATATACATATCTTTGATTTAAGTTTTTAGCGAAAATAAATATCTATGAATTTTTGAATACAAGATTTTTGTTGGGCTTCTTTTCCAAAGAAAAAAAAAAAAAAAGAAAAAAGAAAGAAAAAAAAAGAGAGGAAAAAGAAATAAGAAGAACAATTATAACCACACAAAGAAAAACATAAGCACGTCCATTTCTGATACGAAACTCTAATGATGAAGTTTATGCTTCGAAATCGATAAGACAAAAATAACATCTTCTTGTTTTTATTTTTTATACGCATTGTATTGCCTTCAAATTATTAATATATCATAACATACTTAACAATGCTTCAAGCAAATTACCAATTACTTTTATATATAATATATATATATATATATATATATATATATATATTATATATTAATTAAAAAAAACTCACACATATACAACTAATGACAAATCCAGTTCCCAAACATACATATATATAAAAGACAATTAAAACAGACATACACCCATACACATACTCATTCATCTTGACCCATCCCCATCACCCAACATTCTGGACCCACACCTGCATTACCATTCTAACACTCCCCATCTAGAGAGAAGAAAATCCACAAACCACCCCAACCACCCCTGTCCCTACTGACAACCCACTGTTCTCACCATTTTGAAAATTTCGTTCATTGAAGCAAGAATTATATTCGAGTCCTGAAGAAGGTCTAAGTGACCGAAACGTGGCATCGTTGACAATAAACATCCAGTTTCCATAACATCCCGTGTTTGTCTATGTTTCTCCCCATATATATATATATATATATATTATATATATATATATATTTGAAGACATATACATCCTTTATCAAACGGAATTAATTTAAAAAATAAAAAAAAAAATATTTTCAAAATAAAAAAATGTTCTATTTTTAACGAATAAAGGGAGGTAACTTCGTTGGCATTATTACAAAAAAATGCAAATTTTGAAAAAAAATATTTTTAGTAAATCCGAACTACAATAGCGTCCGCGAAACTAACCGACGTTATTTGCGGTCCAAAATGTGACATTGAGTAAAGATCTTCAACAAACACCATGGGATCTTGCTCAACAACCTGATGATTGCCCCTTGGCATGAAACCTGGGTCGCTGTTTATAATGAACATTGATCTGTGAAAACTCTGTAAAATAAATAAATATTAGCTCTCACAATTTGTGATTGAGCACTGTATTTTCTTTGTTTTATCACAAAAAAAATTTGTTTTTACATATACCTATATATATATATATATATATATATATATATATATATATATATATATATGCACGTGTATAAGTAAAGTTACTTATAGGATTATTTATAATAGCGTTAGTTTTTGAAAAGAATAATTCATATAAATTGTTAAAGACACCCCCCCGCACCTTATCTGACATTTTAATCAAATAACAATTCCGCTCAAAATATTAAAAGCATTCATCATGTCGCGCATGCAGCACGGGTATCCATCACAATCTTTCGCCAACCTTCCCTATCATTCATTGCACCTGGGAGCTCCTCTGCGGAGCAGCCAGCATCTTCGCATAGCTGGTCAATGTAGGTCCTTACTGGGCGCCCCACACTTGCATGTCCATGTGTTGGATTCCACAGGAGAACGTCGCTTATGAGTTCATCCCTGCTTCTCCAGCAGTGTCCTGTATGCCTTGTCCGTCTCACTCGGATAGTTTGTGAGATGGGGGGGGGGCAGGTGACCGTACAGCTGTTTCCTTGTGGGGTGCTATTTCCATGACTTATTCAAGACTGCACGCAGCATTCTTGTGCAGCTCCCATCTAGCTTATTCTCAAGACGCTTTGTTAGGGTCCAAGTGGTGCAGCCATACAGCAGCACCGACACAACCACAGCCTGGAAGAACTGTCGCTTCAGCTTGCCAGGGAGATCGGACCTCCATATGACTGATAATCTATTTGTGGCTGACCATGCCTTTGCTATCCGTGTAGCATTAATAATACCTAATTAGATCATCTATATATTAATACTCGTGTTGCTTAATTGTACGACCGTTATCATCTTGCAACTCCCTCTGGTTAAAAATCAGACCGTCCAATTCGTCCACGATGAAATGCAAAAATGTAAATCCTGATTATCTGGTGATACTTATCTACCGAAGTTTCATTTCTTACGAGAGTCGTCACCTCAGCTAAATAATGGATCGTTGCGTTTTCATTATAAAGAAAGAAAGGGAATAAAAAGGATGTGCTACATATAAAAATATAGTAAGAAAGAGAGTAGGGGAAAGATAGAGACAGGACGTGAGCGCGCGGAGGCGATAACGCTAATCTGTTTCAATCGATCGTAATGAAAAGGTGAAAAGAAGGAAAGAAAGAAAAAAGAGAGTGCGAGAGAGTTGGATGAAGATTATTATACTTTTTACATATTGAATTATTTAGCTATAGCTCTTAAGGAAACATATCAAACGTTTTAATAATTAAATTATCATTCTGCGGTATATCTAAAGGTCTAAAAAAAAAAAAAAATTAAATACCGAAGGACATCAACGAAGCCTCAATTCAATTCATTTTTTTGTGAGACAAATGGAACTTCGGTTATTTCCTATAAGTCCAACATAGGGGAACCACTCTTGACTGATAAATTATTTATTTATTTTCCCATTAAACTAACCCTAACCCTAACCCCTAACCCTAACCCTAACCCTGTCTTCTTTTTTCCTAGTAGATCAATAAATAAATAAATAAATAATTCATCAGTCAAGAGTGATTTGTTTATGTTGGAATTATAGGAAATAACCGGAACTTCTATCTAGAATTCGCTACAAATGCGGAATAGCGCGCAAGAGATGATATCATTAGATGTGCATTTTACGTATAAATAGCATTATATAACACAAAATCATCCGGGCCGCGATCAATCCCCTTTTCGTTAACGCTATATCGGGGAGATTGTTTTGCTTCTAAGGTGGAGCGCCACATTTACCATCTGCTCCTCCCTTTACCGCATAGATCCAAGTTATAATAGTCATGCACTGAGTTTTTGAGGAGCCGATATCGAACCCGGAACCTTTTGGTTCCAAGGTGTATGCTCTACTGACTGAGCTAAATGGCCCTAATATCATCTCTTGCGCGCTTTTCTGCGTTAGTACTGAAAATTCCATCATTTTTTTTTTTATAGAGGGCATTCAGATTTGTTGGCCGGATGTTAATTTTAATCTGACACCATAAGTGGCTGATGGGATTGTCGTCCGGACTTTTTGTCGACTGTTGTTTAGTGTGTACGCGCGTGCGCGCGTGTGTGTATGTGTTTGTGAGTATGTGTGTGTGTGTGTGTGTGTGTGTGTGTAAGAAAGGAAATGAATACATTGGCAAATTGTGAGATTATAGGTTGTGTTGTTAATAAGCAGGAAAAAATAAATAAAATTGTCAAATTGAGATAAAGACGTATCGCCCTATCCCAGCCAGAAGACCAGGCCTAGTATTTATTAACAAGAAAAAGAGAACTTGTCTACTGGTTGATTTTGAAGTCCCAGTAAATCACAGGCTGAAGATGAAAGAAAACGGAAAGATAGATACTTGGACCTGGCTAGAGAACTGACCCCCCCCAAAAAAAAAAAAAAAAAAACCCAAAAAAAACAACAGCAACAACAAAACCTGTGGATTATAACCGTGAAAGTGATGCCAATTGCTGTTGGTGCACTTAGAACTGTTCCCAAAAAGTTTAGAAAGGAGTCTTGAGAAACTGGAAATCAAAGAAAGAATTGAGACCATCCAGACAACAGCATTGTTGAAACCGGTGAGAATACTCGGAATAGTCCTGGTGACCTGAGGAGACTCCTTGGATCTACAGGACTCTTCTAGAATATTCTTACCGAGTACTGTGGTAATTCTTCCTCCGATTTCCAGCTCCCCCAATCTCCTTTCCAAACTCTTGGGACTGTTCCAAGTGTGCCAACTACAACTGGTATCACTGTCACCTTCATGATTTAAAACTTTTCAGCTCTCGAGCATTCCTTTTGAGTTTTCACATCAGTGTTAGCTGATGGTCTTTCACTGGAGTCTGAGTGACAGCAAGTCTCCTCAGGTCTCCAGGACTCTTCTGAGTATTCTGGCAGATTGCAGCGCAGTGTTCTGAATTATCCTTCTCTGATATCCAAACTTCCAAACCTTTATTATTATTATTATTATTATTATTATATATTATTATTATTATTATTATTATTATTTCTTAGTTTTTCACAAAAAGGAAGGAAAACTTTAAACTTGCTTCATTACAATAATTTGTTTACAATAATAATACGGTTGAAATAAATTATTGTAATGAAGCAAGTTTTAAAGTTTTTTCCTTCTTTTATTGAATATGTATATATATATATATATATATATATATATATATATATATATATATATATAAGAGAGAGAGAGAGAGAGAGAGGAAGAGGTGCGTAGGAAATGGATGTAGCGAAACGAGTTCAAATCCTGGACAACTGGTTTGGCATTTTACATAGCACTGATATCCTTGGGAAGGGTATTCTCCCCCAGTTCTGAATAAATGGTAGAGCAAACTGGGCTTTTTAACCTTCTTTAACTCCGCATAAGAAATTGATTTTGTGTCACATCTTACTCGTGCGGAGGGTTTCCTATATATATATATATAATATATATATATTATTATTATTATTATTTATACTAAAGCTGAGTTATCAACCTTCTCCAGCTAAAGGATTTTTTTCTATTTATGTTATTGACACAATATTTATACTTAGATATTCCTCGGTGTTAGCACTACAAAGTGTATGAAAAAAAATTCAGTTTAATTGGTTTTAATTAGCAATAAGTCAACGACCGACCAATCCCTGTCTAAATCAGACCTGGCTCTCTTGCACTCTCCCTCTATATAGAGTTAAGCTGAGGGGGAGAGTTATTGTGAGTAGTCGAGTTATAGAGAGTAGGAGTGCCTGCTGATTTTTTACAGGCTAGCACCTTGGTCTGGAGAAAGGGAGGGGCGAATCTACCTAGAGTTAGGAGAACTCTAGGTAGATTCGCCCCTCCCTTTCTCCAGACCACAGAGAAACAAAACAAAAGAATCTTTTTACGGCATGATTTCAATTTTAGTTGAGCGTAAATTTTACGAAATTGAAATCATGCTTTAAAATAGATTTTTTAAATTACTTTAATTATTAATTCATAGAGTATTAAACTTACTTTAAAAAATATTTCATGTTGGGTAAAAAAATAGTTATATATTTAAATATTATGGAATTCAAATGAGCAAACATTGACTACCGTGGGGGTAGTTTTCTTCGGGCTTAAAAGTTTGTTTTAGTTAAAACTAAAACAAACTAGACTGACTTTTGATTTAGGTCGGTAAAATTTAAAACGGAAAGTTTTTTGCTGGTACCAAATGACAGTTTAACTGTAGTCTATGAATTAACATTTTGCGAATTTGGTTACGGTTTTAGGGCATTAAGGTTGTTTTTAATTACGTATTGCTTAAAAAATAAACAAAAACCCAAATTACTATACATTTAATGTTGAAAAATATTTTTTAAACTAAGTTTAATTGAAATTATACATTGCTATATTAACACAAACAACTGTTTCAATAATAGATTCAATAATTAATTTCAATGGTTAATTAAATGTATAGTAATTTGTGTTTTGTTGTTGTTTATTTTTTAAAGCAATACGTAATTAAAAACAACCTTAATCCCTAAAACTGTAACCCAATTCGCAAATGTTAATTCATAGAATGTAGGACTGACTTCTGACTTAGGTTGGAAAATTAAAACGGAAAATTTTTTGCTGGTACCCAATGACAGTTTAACTACAGTCTATGAATTAACATTTTGCGAATTGGGTTACGGTTTTAGGGGATTAAGGTTGTTTTTAATTACGTATGGCTTTAAAAAAATAAACTCTGTCTTTAGTCTTTTCATTTATGCAGAAAATAGTATCAATCAAATATATACCACTCCGATATTACAGTCTGAATAATACAAATAATTGTAATCTTTGCGGAGTTCCGTCATGGCCTCTTGCCTCAAAACATGCTTGCCGGTGACTGCTGAAAAAAAAACACCAGCTACGATTGAAGTCCGTAGCGGAAGCGGCGTGAAAAACAAAAACAACTAGGGTTTAGGATTTTGGGTTGGGGTTTAAGTTTATTTTAATGGAAAATAAATAAATAATTTGGGCTCTGTTTTTTCTGAGCCACCCTGTATACAGGGTGACCCAGAAAAAAAAGAACTTTGTAAAAAACAGTTAATTTTAACTGGGTGGGGGTGGGGGTTAGGGTTGGGTTGGGTTTTCAGTGGAAAATGCCCTAAGTTGGTTCTTTTTTTTTTTTTTTCAAGTAATACCGCTTCGGATGCAGGAAGCCAGGACGGAACTCCGCAAAGATTACCATTATTTGTATTATTCAGACTATTGTTCTCGTCTTCATTGTTATCTGTACAAAGTTTCGGCTGATGTGCCCTCCGGCCTTCTTCAGGTATTTCTTCTCGGACTCGGGAACCATCTTGTAATTGGGAGCCATCATGGAACTTTGAACCCAACCCTTTATTAGGTTCACGGGGGTATCCTGTTCTCATTCCACTAACCATAGCTGGGGTACAGGTGTTAAGCTGTGTTAATTATTATTCTATGTTACTGCTGTCCCTGACCAGGATTGAACCGGCAGTCTAGAGATAACTGGCATTTAGAACTGTCTTAATCCAACCCCTTTATCTATTAGGATATGTGTTCAATTGGACAATCCAGTGTGAATTTTTTCAATTGCAAAAGTTACAATTTATTTTGTAAAAACGGATTTTAAGTAGCCTCTTGGCAGGCATCTTGATCAAAATGGACGAAAAAAACGTTTTAAATATATCAAAATAAATTATATGTGTAATATTATTTTGCTTTTTTACTGATGCTTATTATGTTACTACTTTTCGACTTAGACAAAAATTTGACCTTAAGTAATCAATTTAATAAATTTTAGTTCGTTTTTAAAAATGAAAAGCAGATGATATTTTGCCAGATCCAACTCTTTTCCCTAATCATCTAGAGAGAGCTTAATGGGTGACCCAACGGGTCACGTTTTGTCTAGTATATATATATATATATATATATATATATATGTGTGTGTGTGTGTGTGTGTGAAAAAAGTCGTGGCTTAAAGTCAGTATCAGCCAGACAGTTTCACTAGCGCTAGACCGAGAAGATTGTTTTGGCGTCTGAGACGGAGCGCCACACCTAGCACAGTTCCCTGTGCTACTCATACCCTGAGTTTGCGAGAGCCGGTATCGAACCCGGAACCTTGCAGTTCATAATCAGATGTTCTACCGACTGAGCAAAACCGGATATAACATTTATCTAAGGCATAATTGAAATCAATTTAATCATTAAGATAATTTTGTTTTTATATTGGAACTTAAAACCTATTTGCGTAGATCATATTAAAGAATTGGTTTGGTTTAGTTTGGTTTGTTTTAGGATATATCAACCTCAGTGGGTCATTTAATGCCGATAAAGTTTTGAAATAAATTCATTCTCAATAGATAATACAATTTTTTTTTATAAATACATTTTTCTATTTAACCCATAGATGGGACCCTAACAGGTACTGCCACTCCGGGTAAGAGTGGACCAGGGAGCAATGGTGATAAAGGGGTGCTCCACATTCCCCAAACCTCAAAAACTGGAAGCTCACCAACAGAAAGAGTTTAACGTCATTCCCAGGACATGTAGACCCTCAATCACAGCCCTCTAGCACTCATATGATAAAAAGGGGTTGGGGCTTGCCATAAGGGCAATAGGGTTGGGAAAATCATATAGGTGCTAGGGCTTGACGTGACTAGCCGATTGATCAGGGAGGGGGCCTCTCCGACCGCCCGTCTAGCCCAAGATAGGGCCAAAGTGGAGTAATAAAGAATTAAATAACACATTAATATAAATTCTAAATTCCTACTAATTAAATGCATTGAATTAACAAGGGAGATAATTCTTATATAAAGTTATGCCCCTTGTTCCGTTTCAGAAGGAAGTTACTTGATAAGTAACGAAACTGCAGAAAGCTGCGGGTTGTAGAATGCTCCTCAATCCACCGCAAAACCACCGAGAACTCCAACTCCATGATTGCTCTGTTCTGTTTGTTTTTGTTTTGGGGGTCACCAGGAAAGAATTTGCACCGTTTCGGGGTCTTCCTTTCGATTCTATTTGCACACTGCCCCCCCCCCCTCACTGATGTGAGGCCCCACCAAATATATCCAGTTTATCGTACAAACAAATATACAAATGAATAACGGCAAAAGGTTGTTTTTAAATCTGCGCACGTTATGGGAATAACTCGAGAGTAAAAAAAAGAATATATATATATATATATATATATATATATATATATATGAAAAATAGATGGAAATTAATCCGACAGTATGAAATTTAACATTTTGAAAAAACATAACAAACATCATATGTTTTTTCAAAATGTTATATATATATATATATATATATATATATATATATATATATTAGTTATACCCAAAATTGGCATAAAATCCGTTTTTGACAAAATGAATTTAGGCCCCCACTCCGAAAATAATTTACCAAAAATCAGGGAATTATCGGATTTTAATGAAATTTTCTGTGTTGATTTATCAATGAATGATTTTTATAATGCATTATTTATTTTATTTCAAAACTTTCTCATTTTGTTCAGGTCACTTTATTTTGACCCCCACCACCCTTATTTTGGGGGTGTAAAATCACGGCAAGTTTTTCCTTGTTTGATACTAATTACAGTAGAAATAAAAAGATAAAAGACCGAAGTTGTAAATATAAAAAAAATCAATTTAAAGGGGAATATTTTGTAATAAAATAAGCACATGCAAACACTTGGACATGGTTAAAAAGAAAGAAAAAAAAGTCACTCATAATTGCTGCTGAAAATAATGCCATAAGAACAAACTCTATCAAAGCAAAAATTGATAAGACACAACGGAACAGAAAATATAGACTGTGAAGTGATAGAGATGAGACCATAAACCATGTATTAAGCGAACTAGCAAATATATGCACCCTCCGGATTCAATTTCTATTCCGTTGTTTTATACTTGCTTTTCTGTTTACTGTTTTTTTTTCTCTTTACTAGCAAATATATGCATCCTCCGGGTGCAAGTATTTAAGTTTTAATGTAATGAAATATTGTATTAAATTAGAAAGGCTAATGAAACTAAATAAGAATACAGATAAAAAGATTTGAAACAGAGGGAGTATAATAAAAGATTTGAAACAGAGGGAGTATAATAAAAAATGGAACAACTTAAACTTACTCTTCCATCACTCTCGTCTTTCATTGTTATTTTTTCTAATTTAAGTATTTAGTTATAAGAGGAAGTAAAGAATAAAATGACATTTATTTTTTCTTGTTAATGGATTTCATTTAAGATTCATTGAAGAGATTTTTGCTTATATTCATTAAAATAAAACCAAACAGTTAGAAATCTATAATACTAAGCACATATTTATGAAATTCGATTTTTTAATATTAATATGCAAATTAGCCTTCCCGTTTACACTGTAAACCGCTATTTTGTTGTATATATAAATATAATTGCATGTTGTCAGTATGTAGACATAGTTAACAGTATTAATTATGTAAGACAATTTTATTAATAATTGGGGTTAAATAAAAATAAAATCATGGAGAATGCGATGTCAATAACTAAGAGAATTGTGACTTGAGTAGGAATATAGTTTCGGTTACAGACAGAAAAACACACAATCTCCATTATAATAAGATATCTATCTATTTATGTACATGTTAATACGATTTTTTCTTAATCTTCCGACCGTTATCATCTTGCAACACCCTCTGGTTAAAAATTAAATGTATAAATCGTCCAATATGAAATGCAGAAATGTAAATCCTGATTATCTGATATTGCCTATCAGCCGAATTCTTATTTATTATAAGTGTTGTCACCTCAGCTAAATAATGGACAATTCTGTTTTTTATTATAAAAACAAAGAAAGGGAAAGAAAAAGGACACATTACACAGAAAAAATATGATAAGAAAGAAAGGGCGAAACGGAAAGATAGAGAGAGGTGGTGAGCATGCGGTAGCGATAACACTAATGTGTTTCAATCGACCATAATGAAAAGATGAAAAGAAGAAAAGAAAGAGAAAAAGTGATAGAAATTTATATCAACATTATTATACCATTTACATATTGAACTATTTTGCGTCCTCTTAAGTAAACATATTGATATAATGAATATGTAAATACCTTGGTACCCCCTCACTATAATCTGATTGGACAGTGTCATGTATAAATAGTCGACACTGTGTTGGACCTACACTTACTCGATAGACTAGACCTTATGCCTACAAGCTAACTTTACTCGCTAGACGACACCACGACTGCACGACAGACGGATTGCTATTTCTATGTACCAATTACTACTGCGATAATATACCAAATACGAACTTCAGAATATATCCCTTAACCCGGATATATTACATATAAAATTTTCTAATAATTAAACTATCATACTATGGTATATCCACAGGTTTTACTAGTTTCGATAATTGTCACTGAGAACAGTATTAACTCAACTCTTTAGTCATATGATTTCACCATGTGACCAACTGTAGGTTGCAAGTTCAATCCTGAATATGGGTGAAAATAATATAGAATACTTAACATAGCTTAACACTTGTACCCGGTCATGGTTAACGGAATGAGAATAATCTACTGCAATGGATTAAATGAAGTGTTCGGTTCGAAGTCCCGTGAAGGCTCCCGATTACAATATAAAGGCTCCAAAATTCGACAAGAAGATTCCCGAGTTTGACGAGAAGGTTCCTGATTTCTACAAAAAAACACATGAAGAAAGTTGGAGGGCACATATTGTGTATACTAAAATAACGATGAGAACAACAGTCCCCCCAAAAAAACTAAATATCAAGCCTCATCTAAATATTGAGAGGACTCATTTATTTTATTAGTTTTTTAATCTTTAGAAGGCAGTTTATACATCTGAAATGCCTGATAAAATTTATTTCTTTTTCTTTTGTATTTGTTTCTGGGGTTGCTAGGGGTAGTAGAGCCAGCTTTGAATGGGAAATAGGGCGAAGCAGTGGGGAGGCATCTTTTGTCTTGAGGAGTGTTGAGGATATGAATGGGAGTGACCTAGATTTCCGGTTCTTTTTGTTGTCAAGATTTTTATATTAAGTGCCTTTCAAACTTTTCGTTGATTCGGAAGAGTGCGATCACCCCCCCCCCCGTTACGCTTGGTCGCTTAGGGTTGGCTCATATCCGACAAATGCGAACTTGGACCCTTTTATCCAGACCGAGGCTATAAGGATCTTTTTTCTGGGTCATGAAAGTTAAAAGGGAATTCCGTGTGTCAACAGGTGTGAACAACCTGGTTAGCTCAGTCGGTACAGCATTGTCTAGTAATCGCAATGTTGAGTACCACAGGGATCTGTGTGATAAAGTAAGAAGCTGATGATAGGTCTGGCGACCCAGCTCAGACACAAAACCAATCTCCTTGGTCTAGCGATTGTGAAAAAGGGATAGACTCCCTCGCTGTATGGCTGATACCGACATTAGGCCACCCCTACGACTTTACTTACTTACTTACAGTAACCGGAAATAGGGGAGAAAGGTCTTGATATCTATAGCTCACTCGGTAGAGCGTTCGGCTAGAAACCACAAGGTTCCTAGTTCGATACCGGTCCTCGCCGACTCAGCGTATGAGTAGCACAGGGATCTGTGCAGTAAAGTAAGGAGCTGATGGTAGGTGTAGCGCTCCACCTCAGATGCTAAGATAATCTCCTTGGTCTAGCGTTAGTGAAAAGGGGATATACTCCCTCGCTGATTGGCTGATACCGACGTTAGGCCGCCCCGACGACGTTACTTTACTTTACTGGAAACATGGGAGGTGATGTTCTCCCCAATCAAATAGCAAAGAAACTTATTCTGTAATCTTACACCACCGCATATATCGACCTGAATGATACCCCTCGATTCCAGGATAATTTTATCAATGGTAACATCATCTTTATCAAGCAACAGCACGGCCCAAAAGATAAGGTACAACTAGTACCTTAATTTTGTTTTTTCTCAATCACAATGTCTCTAGCCATAAAATAGCCGTAAACGATTTGGCATGCTGTTAAAATCAATCAATCCAAGTATCAGGAAAATGTAATCTTATAATAATGAATATCATGTAACGGTCTGTCTGTAACCGAAACTACGTCACCACTGACATCACGATTTCCTTAGTTATCTAAGATACATTCTCAACGATTATGAAATAGTCATTATTGAATCTTAATTAGCATCCTATTTATTAACGATGTCTCTATTAAAGTCTAGTTGAGTAATATTTGCCGCAAAACCGTTTTTATTATTAATACATTTAAAATGTTCTTTTTGGTTAGTCCAATCGAAGATGATTAAAATTAAGCAACACCCGTTCTCCTTTATAAATTGGGTATTGACATTAACCACTACTAAAAATTACTCAGTTCCGTCGGCATTCCCCAAAAGGAGCACTTTAGTCAATGGTTAGTTGGTTGGTTGGTTGGTTGGATTTTACGGCATGTCAACCCTTGTTGGATGATGAAGATGTTTTGTTTTATTTATTCTTGATGTTATTCAATTCTTTTCGAACTTAATTTTTTAAACACATTTGTTTTTCTATTTAACACATAGAGAAGACCATAATAGGTACCACCACTCCGGGTCAGAGTGTACCTTGGAGTAATGGCGATGAAGGAGGAGTACGCATTCCGCAGAGCTCCTGAACAGAAACTTCACCATTAGATACAGTTTAACATCATATCCAGAACTATTCAGGTGCTGGGTAATCAACTTCGCACTTAACCATTTTAGACGAGGGACAGGTAATACCCGAGAGGAAGATCCTAATGAAATTAACTCTTAATTTAATGAACTACCACCGGCATGAATGTTAAGTATATTTAGTTGCGTTATTTCCTATATATATTTACCAACCCCTCGGCACGAGGTCAATTTCTTAAGCGGAATTTAACATGTTTGAATTCAGAGTTTTCCTTCTCCTAGACCGGTTGCCTAACCAAGGTTAAAGAGCCCAGTCTGCCCTACTATTTACCCATAGCTGGAGGGAGAGTAAGATTCATACCTTTCCCAAGGGTATTAGCGCTAAGGGAAATGCAATTACCACGTCCAGGATTTGAACTCGGGGCGACGGGTCCATTTCCCATGACTTTAACCGTTACACCACGCGCTTCCTTTCATTATTTCCTATAAGTCTAACATAAACAAAGGTTTATGTTAGACTTATAGGTATTGACTGATAAATTATTTATTCATTTTCCCATTAAGCTAACCATAAACCCTAACCCTAAACCTAATCCTAAACCCTAACCCTAACCCTGTCTTCTTTTTTCTAGTATATCAATAAATAAATAAATAATTTATCAGTCAAGAGTGGTTCCTCTTTGTTTATGTTAGACTTATAGGAAATAACCTTTATTTGAATCTCAACGAGGCCATAATGTGATCAAGGTCAGCTTAATGTAAGGTGCTACGCAAGAAGCAAGACTCCCGTGAGGCGGCCGCAAAATTTACTTAGATTCAGTCGGCATTACTCTTTCAGGGCATCCCAGGCACCGGACAATCAAAGCAGTTCTGCCCTGGGAGGAGGTTTTCTGGAACTGAGCTATCAATTTCCTCTACAAGCACCTGATACAAATGCACATTTCTCTTTTTCTTTTTCACGTTATCTTCTTTCGTAATTCATTCTTTTCCAGGTTATTTCATTCCTTTCTTGTTTCTTTGTTATTGTTTATAGAAGGGGGGGAATATATGGGGGGAATAGATATTCGAATCAAGAAGTTCCTGCTGAGGGGGGAGGGAGGACCAAAAACAAGCGAGTTCACCGTCTTCTCACAAGCCAGACTTTCTTTTGGTCAACACATTCTTCGTCTTCGTCTAGCAGCTGGAAAATCCGTCGTCGTAGTCGAAATAATCTTTAACAGTTCAAAATCGCAATTCCTATTTAGTTTTGTTTCTGTTGGACTAAAATTCATTTCTTTACTGGGTCGTTCGCAAAGCGCATCGTCGTCGTCGTCGATTGCTTCTGCTGCTGCTCCCCAGCGCTCGACTCACTCCTCATTTATGGACATATTTACCCAAACATCCGGGCACATCTGTCGAACATCGCCTCTGTCCAGTGCCCAAATCGCATTTGTTTTTGCATGCGGGAGGACGCGAGTTCGATCCCGGCAGGCAAGACAATGTCTTGCTCCTTTTCCTTTCTCGTTCTCCGTCACATGTTTATTAAACTTTTTTTTAGTTTTGGACACTTCTCTTAGGAAGCTTGCATTATCTGCAGTTCCAAAGGTGTGTAACTCTTTTAAATACTTCTTATAAATTCTTTCTCTTACTGTTCGTGTGGTCATTTTTAGGACTGTAGGTGAAGCACTTTTACAGTGGAGATTCCTTGTGGCATACAGTTTGACCCTTTCTTAAAGTAGAAAGATGTAGTATCAGTTTTAATCCATGTTTGTTGGTCCGTGTTAAAGAGTTGTATAATCCTCGTCAGTTATCCTTGTTCAAAGAGTTGTTTAATCCTTGTCCGTTCGTCTCTACAACCAGCGAGCAATTGTGCGACAGTTTATCAACGCCTTTAAATAGTAAATTAATTACATGTTTGGGCGTTTTGATTAGCTAATTCAGGCGATTGGCCGATCCAGCTGTTTTGGAATAGTCTATAACTACAAGTTGTAATCTTCAGCACACCAATACCCCAAAAATACACCAACACTTTCTTTCTTTTTTCTTACTTTCCTTTTCCTGTTTTTTTTTCTTAATTCCTTTCTTAACTCCTTTCTTTCGTTTTTTCTTCTACTGCTTTCTTTCGTTCTCTTTATAGAGCATTTTTAAAAAATACAATAGCACTGTATTGTATACAAAAAATAAAATAACATGTAATAAATTGTGCTGTAAGTAAAATCAATGGAATGGCTTATTGTCGGTATCAGTCCAACAGCGAGGGAGATTATCCTCTTTTTACTAGCGCTAGATAAGGGAGATTGTTTTTGCGTCTGATGTGGAGCGCCAATCTTACCATCTGCTCTCCACTTTACCGCATAGACCCAAGTTGTGGTACTCATGCGCTAGGTTTTTCTTTGGGGTAATAAACTTTTAAACTTGAATGTTTTCAGTGGACTTATTAACATAACCGTATCTGAAGCTTGACACTACCTCAGATTTTAGCTCCCAACACACAATTCTTCTTTCTTACTTTCTTTCACTTCATGCTAATTTAATTCACTTTCCTCAAGCTATTACCCTTTCCTTCTCTTTTGTGAGCCTCTTTTTTATTCTAAGCTTTACGTCTGTGAAGTTATTTAAATCGTGTTCATTTTTCTTTTGTTCAATAAAATAACTTTCCTTTCTTTCATTTAAGAAAGTGTGAATTGTTCATTTTTCAGTTGATCAAAGTTATTTGTTAATTTTGTGTCTAATATGCTCTGTTTGCTCGTCAACAACTTGAAAAATTTAATAGTTTATTTGTTTGTTTTGTTTTACGGCATATCAACCTCGGTGGGTCATTTAATGCCGGCACTGTTTTGAAAGATTCGTAACGATAATTTGGAAAAAAGATTATAAAACTTTATTTGTTTTGCAAACACATTTTCTCTTTAACCCATAGATGGGACCCTAACAGGTACTACCACTCCGGGTCAGAGTGGACCTGGAAGCAATGGTGATACAGGTGAGCTCTATATTTCCCAAAACCGCAGAAGTGGAACCTCACCATTAGTTAGAGTTTAATGACATGAAGACCATCAGCCACCGCCTTCTAGCATCCATAGGATAAAAAGGGTTGGGGCTTGCTTTAAGGGCAATAGAGGTGGGACAATCGCATAGGTGCTAGAACTTGATATGGCCAGCCGATTGATCGGAAGGAACCTCTCCAACCGACCGTCTAGCCTAAGTAAGGACCAAAGTAGAGTGTTGCATGTCATGGACTGCTCAACCACCAAGATCTCGTCCTTAAGCATGACGGGTCGCCAGCTACGACCAACAGATGGTCCCATTGGAGGGTCTATCCCTTTTTGCGTCTGACCTACCATCAGCTCCTTACTTTACCGCAAATATCCCTGGGCTACTCATACGCTGAGTTCGCGAGGGATGGTATCGAACTAGGAACCTTGTGGTTTGTAGCCGAACGTTCTACCGACTGAGCTAACCCGGCCTTGGCTTACAATATCTTCTGAGAAATTGTTCGGTATTTGGGAGAGTCCATTTATAGGTAGATGTAAAATTCAATTAGAATCATGACGACTAGACTCGCCTTATTTTTTATCTTGTCGCGCCGTTTTCTTATTAAAATTTTACCGGAGATTCACTTTAAGATATCAGATTTTAACGCGCTTCAAAGCGTTTTGTAACAAGGAAATGGCCGTCTCTACAGTTTTGATGTTTAAGCTTAAGATTGAATATTTTCTAATGGCTGTCAATCAAACAAGCAATATAATTGCAAAATATCTAAACACGCGCACACACACACACACACACACACACACATATATATATATATATATATATATATATATATATATATAGGAGAGGGATAACTCTGAATTCAAAATTCCCTCCAGCTATGGGTTAAATAGTAGGGTAGACTGGGCCCTTCAGCCTTGGGTAGGTAACCAGTCTAGGAGAGGGATAACTTTGAATTTAAAATTCCTGAGGTCGGTCGTTGATTGGGTTTGTGGCAACCATTGATGCACCAATTCTTTCCTATCGACTGTGCCAAAAAGTGTGGATGGCCCAACACAACCCTTCACCACTATAAACAAATTACTGTGTGGGTGTTCATTATGTGTGTGAACCCTCATGCGTCGAAAATCGACGAGAGAGTCCATAATATATATATATATATATATATATATATATATATATATATATATATACTCAGTAAATGAAGGAAAAAACTCTAAACTTGCTTCATTACAATAATTTATTTCAACCGTATTACTACGGCATCTTCAGGTAATCACAAGAACATGTCTTTTACTGGGAATTTCCCAAAGTAACATCGCTTTTAAATCATTGAGCTCTTCTTAAACATTCACTGGTATTAGGCACATTGAGCTCTCTTTAGATTTAAAAGCGATGTTACTTTGGGAAATTCTCAGTAAGAGTCATGTTCTTGTGATTACCTGAAGATGCCGTAGTAATACGGTTGAAATAAATTAATGTAATGAAGCAAGTTTTAAGTTTTTTCCTTCATTTATTGAATATCTTACTCTGTCATTCCATTCATTGGTATTAGGCACATTGAACTCTCCTTATGGTCTACCTGAATCAGCTTGGTTAACCTACACATGGAAAGATCCTAGCTATAGGAAATATATATATATATATATATATATATATATATAATATATATATATATATATATATAACGTTTTTATAGTATGTTTGAAGCATTGTGCGTATGTGTAATATAAAGATTTTTGTAGGCAATAGACAATGCAATATGTGTTGAAAGTTATATTTATTTAACTTTTTTTTTAATTCTAAATATTTTCGGAAATAAAATTCCATCATCAGAGTTATTAATAGTACTAGGTGTTTTTTTTATAGTACTTATCCCACGGCGATGGTGTAATCATCTGTTGTTTTAAGAAGTTGAGGAACACCGTATATTTTAATTTTTTTTTCTCTTTCGGTTAATTCCGTGATGTAAAGTCACCTAGTACTTTTAATAACTCTGATGATGGAATTTTATTTCCGAAAATATTTAGAATAAAAAAAATTTAAATAAATATAATTTTCAAAACATATTGCATTGTCTATTGCCTTCATATATATATATATATATATATATATATATATATATATATATATATATATATATATATATAAGGTATCCAATTGACGGTTTAACTTTTCTGTTGCAGTGGCGTCAGTAAATAATCCAAAAGGGCTCAATATATTAAGAACATAGAGCAGTAATAATAAAAATTATAATAGTAGAGTTAAAATTAAGGGTCTACCATGGTTTCAATCAAAATGATTTCATCAGGATCCTACCCTATGTTTAACTAAGTCGATGTTATTCCTCAGTTAAACTAAAATATTTTTCGGATAATAACTGATAAACGCTACGTTATTTTTCTCTCAATGTTCATGTTGACTGTTTTCAAAACCAATCTCGTGTATAAATTTAAATGCCCAGTAGGAGACAGCTTCTCCAAAGTCGAAAGCACGTATTTTGGTCACACAACGACCACATTATCACGCAGGTTAACACTACACCTGATACAAGCTCCATAATGCAACCCTTAAAATCACATTCATGCCCGCTCCCTACCTACCTGAAAATTTTAACTGAAAATACAATTCTACTACACAAAGAAAAAAACAAACAAACACTATCTTAAAATACTTAAAGCTTTATATATCAAACAAAACAAACCCACCTTAAACAAGATAAACTTTGAAACAAGTCAACATGTCCTCAAATGCCTATAATTTACCGCCAATCCCCCTTCCCCCATTCCCCTTACACTCTTACAAACTTGGGAGCCCCCCTCCTACAAATTTCTACTGCCACAGTTCGTTTAAACGGAACTTGTGAACTCCTACTACTACTAATTCCTACTGCTACTGCTTGTTTTAAAAACGAGACAACGGAAATATTCCACCAGTTTCAAACCTGAGGATGGCACAAAGACGTGCAGAAAGCGCTCGTGAAAGAACCTTTGGGGGATTGCTACACCAATTCCACCAGCATATCAAAGAGATGGACAGACAGTTAAAAAGGATCGAACAAAACTTGTCTGACAAGAATTGTCAGTAGAGTTTAACAAAACATGTTTAAAAGAAAAAAAATTGCTGCCAATATATATATATATATATATATATATTATATATATATATATATATAATATATATATATATTGCGGAAGAGCCTTAATGCTTGACAGAAGACCCAGCGACTGAGGTGGTAATTGTTATGTCACAACTATACACAAGCATGCACACGCGCGCACGCGCGCGCACACAGACACACACACACACACACACACATATATATATATATGGTTCTGTGAATGTGTGTGTGAAGACTATCCAGGAGGAATTAGTCATAGGAGGAGCCTTTACTGTTAGTCCTATATATATATATATATTTGATCATTTCTGTCATTTAAAAAAAAACATATTTCGTTTACCTGATGAATGCTTTTAGCAGGAAACCATTGGTAGTAATGCCGTTCCTAAATAAATGAATAAAATCTAAAACTTTTATTTGTCACTTCATTCAACTATATATATATATATATTATATATTAAATTTTTACTTGAAGGCACTTACAACGTATGTATCGCATAAAATTCGATACTTTTTCTTATAGAAAATGAACTTGACAAGTGTAATCCCGGCAAAGGATGGCTCGGTGTGTAGAATACCGTACAGACTGTTTGGACTTTATTAAGTCTCATCAGCGGTATATACTAACGATTTCCCTCCGACAGAAATCGAAACCGGGACTTCAGCAGACACAGTGAAACACTAGTGAAACACTTTTATCGCCTCGGCCACAGTACGCAGCTGACCATCCTAGCGAAATTAAGCTTGTCAAGTGATACTTACACGCCTCTACCATAATAGGTAAGGGGGTGTTATTGGGAGAATAATAACAAACAGACCGTATGCCCTTCGGCGAAGTGAATAAGATTTTTGGATGTTTGTTTATATATATATATATATATATATATATATATATATATATATATATAATTCAGCTGAGTGGTCTATTGTCGTTATCAACCGGACAGCGACGGAGTCTATTCATTTTTTGCTAGCGCTAGACCTTGATTTGGAAGATTTCGAGAATTTGGAAGATTGGAAACACAAAACAAAATGGAAAGTCGCTAACAACAGCTTCAGTTTCAGAAATCTCCTGTCGAAGAGATTTTATCTCGAAACATTAAGAATAAATCACAGGTTAGCAAACAACACCATAGTTACCTTATTTTTCTTTACACTTGCATTGTGATAGCCTTCCAAACCAACCACAAAACCAATATATATATATTTATATCTTATCCAGTATTTATATCTTATTTATATCTTATTATATTATTATATATATTATTATATTATTTATATATTATTATATCTCATTTATATTTTATCCAGTATAATGATTTTTGTTCGTTGTGTGGCCTAGTTTTAACAATGTACGTAAAACATAATGTTATTTTTTATCAAATAACCTGGATATTTAATTCCCGATTATTCTGGAAAACACATATATTGTTTTTGTTTTCGAGATAATGTTTATTCGGCTTCATATATCTACAACTTATATTCGGACTTAAAAATGTTTGAATGTTACAAACGAATGTTTTGTTTTAGTTTGAACCGTTAGAGAAAAAGGAGTGACACTGATTCCGGCATAACAAGAGGATTTGTTTTTAGGCTGGTTTACTTATTACGAAACGTGGTCCGATTTTGGTTTCTTTGTTTAATGGCATATCAACATTCTTGGGTAATTTAATGCTAACGTCATCCTTTTAAACAGAGAGCTCTCATCGACAGCAAGGTCTCGATATCGACCATTTTGGCGAACCCTGATTTAGACAGAAAGAATCTTTGATATAAAAGGAAAATTTCCTCTGAATTATTACTAAAAAATGGCATCTTGATTATAACCTTAAAGATTAAAATGTGAAAAGTGAGAATATATAGTTGTCTCGAAGACTCATTAACTCATTTGAACTTCATTGGTTGCTCATCTACCCTGGCCTTGTACTCATCATGTCATGCTTGTAGCACAGATATCCATGACAATTTCTCGCCAACCGTCACTATCATTCATTGCTATCGAGAGGTCCTCTGCGCAACATCCAGTGTCCGCACAGTTGGTCAATGTAGGTCTTTGGTAGGCGACGCACACTGACTGATTTCTATACAAAAACATCACTTTTGAGTTCATCCCTACTTCTCCAGCAGTGCCCAGCATGTCTTGTCCGTCTCACTCGGGAAGTCTGTGTGATAAGGGGCAACGTGGGCTATACAACTGCTTTTCTTGTAGGTGTTGTTTCCATGATTTCTTTAATATCGTGAGCCGCATTCTTGTGCAGTTTCCATCTAGCCTTATTCTCTAGGCACTTCGTTAGAGTCCAAGTGGAACATACTGTAGTACTGATACAAATACTGTTACATAATCTATGCATAGATCATTGTCAACCCCCTGTATTTCTGAAGGGATAGCCCCTTTTCATATCACCGGCGAGACTTTCCATGGAATATTACAGAAAGCCCGCGAAATACGTGAAGTCACGTGGGACCTGGTTGGTTCCTTAGTTTCAGCTTGGACGTCAGTCAGTTAAGATGTTTCTGCTTTAGCAGGAGCTCACTGCACACGCGCGTTAAGTTAGTTAGAGAAATATGTTTAGTTAAGTAAATAAAGGTTTACATAAATAATATGGTTTTGTGGTGGATGAATGTCTTGGCAACAAGACTGACCTAGAGGAAGAAAAGAATCAGGGACGACCAACCAACAAGAACAGAGAAATAGAAGACCAGACACGAAGTCCCCAAGACGAAGTCCAGACGCTAGAAGAAAAAGAACGTAAGATACCAAAGATGAGCAGAAGAATAATAGAAGTAAAAGAAGAATATAAAACACTACAGCTTGGAAGAATTGTTGCTTTAAATTGTCAGCGACATCAGATTTCCATTTGACGAATGATCTTTATATGACGGACCATGTCTACCCTATACGTGTATTAACATTTACTTAGAATATTTATTAGTTATTTGACACCATATATCTGTGTGCAAACAAATGACTATTATTAAACAGAATCATTTTTTAAAACAATATAATTATCATTATCTGATAGGAATACACGAAACCATACAATTATGTGCAAATCATTTGTATTAGATAGGGATATTTGATATCATATAACTTTGTAAAACACTTAAGAAACAAACTACACACAAAATGTAAGTATAGATGTACAATGAACACAATTCTCTAACCTATAAGCATAAAATAACTCCAAATGGCTTGTCATACCATTAAAATTTGTATATTTTCAGGAGGAATTAGATTTTAAACTCTTGTAAAACAGCCTTGACGCCTGAAGCTTTAGAATAAACAGACTGCACCTCTGCAGAGGGTTAAGACACCCTCCTAATGAGGTCACCTATTGGCTGTGGGTGGCAACCAGGGATGCTTAAGTATGGAATCCTGGTGGCTGAGAAGTCCATGACATGCAAAACTCCACTTTGACCCTTATTTGCGTTAAACTGACGGTCAGAGAGACACCCTCTGATCAATCGGCGGGTCATGTCACTCACTAACACCTATATGATTGTCCCAACCCTATTTAACTTCTTATCAAATACGTGCTAGAAGGCGGTGGCTGAGAATCTTAATGTCCCATGTATGACGTTAAAATCTATCTGATAGTGAAGTTCCAATTCTGGAGCTCTGTGGAATGTGAGGTACTCTGTGGAATGTGAGGTTTATTTGGTAAAAGGAAAATTCAGGTATATATTTCAGTTTTATGTGCCAAGGTATATTAAAGATTTTATTCCTATTTTAAACCGCCCTCCGATCAATCGGCTGGTCATGTCAAGCCCTAGCACCTATATAATTTTCCGAACCCTATTATTCCCCTTATGGCAAGCCCAACCTCTTTTTATAATATGGGTGCTAGAAGGCGGTGTCTGAGGGTCTACATGTCCTGGGAATGACGTTAAACTCTATCTGATGGTGAGCTCTGTGGAATGTGAGGTACTCCTTCATCATCATTGCTCCCATGTTCACTCTAATCAGGAGAGGTGGTACAGATGAATATCCCATCTATGAGTTGAATAGAAAAAAATGAGTTTAAAAATATGTTTGAAAAATTTGAGTTTAAAAAATTGAGTATCCATTAAGAATGAATAAAACAAATAAGCATTAAATTTGAATGGATTCAAATACTCCATTAATTCTAGCAAAATCCGACCAACAGTGACTATTTTATACTAAGATGAACTAACGAATAAGCGAAATACAATTAGCGTAATGGTTATCAACAAAAAAAGAAAAAGTAATCACTGTGCGAGGTTCAAATTTAGAGCAAGGCTGCGGTCAAGTGGCACTAATGTCGCTAGGAAAGACATCGATTAAGTTATTCTATTTTGATTGATTTATTTGAGTGTGTGAGTGTGTATATGTGTGTGCGTATATGTATGTGTGTATTTGTGCACATGAGTATGTACGTGTTTGAGTGTGTGTATGCGTATGTGAGTGTGTATGTGAATGTTTAAGGGTGAATGCGTGTGTGTCTGTATGTGTATGAGTGTGTCTGTATGTGTGTGTGTTCGTGTGTGTGCATGTGTGTGAGAAAGTGTATGTGTGTCAGTGTGTGAATATTGTGTTTATGTTTTTGTGCGTATATGTGCATACGAGTGTGTGTGTTTGAGTTTTTGTGTATGTGTGAGTATGTATGTGTGTGTGGGAGTGAATGTGTATGTATCTGTATTTGCGTATGTGTGTAAGTGTGTATGTATGTATGTCCGTGTGGGTATGTGTGTGAGAGTGTATGTGTGTAAGTGCGTGTTTGTGCGTAAGGTAAGTATTTTAAAAAAATTATTAAACTAAACAATAACAACTGGCGGTTTGTTTAATTTGTTTAATATAAAACATTCTCTCTTTTCAGAATATATATATATATATATCCACATTCGTCATATTATGCTCTACCACACCAAGACAGATTGGAATGCAGCACAGTTTTTTCGCGATATTAGTTAGTTAGAGAAATATGTTTAGTTAAGTAAATAAAGGTTTACATAAATAATATGGTTTTGTGGTGGATGAATGTCTTGGCAACAAGACTGACCTAGAGGAAGAAAAGAATCAGGGACGACCAACCAACAAGAACAGAGAAATAGAAGACCAGACACGAAGTCCCCAAGACGAAGTCCAGACGCTAGAAGAAGAAGAACGTAAGATACCAAAGATGAGCAGAAGAATAATAGAAGTAAAAGAAGAATATAAAACACTACAGCTTGGAAGAATTGTTGCTTTAAATTGTCAGCGACATCAGATTTCCATTTGACGAATGATCTTTATATGACGGACCATGTCTACCCTATACGTGTATTAACATTTACTTAGAATATTTATTAGTTATTTGACACCATATATCTGTGTGCAAACAAATGACTATTATTAAACAGAATCATTTTTTAAAACAATATAATTATCATTATCTGATAGGAATACACGAAACCATACAATTATGTGCAAATCATTTGTATTAGATAGGGATATTTGATATCATATAACTTTGTAAAACACTTAAGAAACAAACTACACACAAAATGTAAGTATAGATGTTTAATATAAAACATTCTCTCTTTTCAGAATACGTATATCCACATTCGTCATATTATGCTCTACCACACCAAGACAGATTGGAATGCAGCACAGTTTTTTCGCGATATCAATGAACATTTTATTGAAGGAACAATTAGCAAAAGCCAAATTGAAAGATGGTTCACGAAGTTCAAATAAAAACCTCGCAGCTGAAGAAGAAAGAGGTTGACCATCAAATTTCAACGACCAGGCACATTTGGCAGCCGTGGAAGAGGACGAAAAACTTGACAACGAGATTGTTGTCCGAAGACTTCTATGAAAACCTTTCGGCTATCGATTATCGTCTCAAAAAGCACGGAAAAGTATTGAAATTGGTTGGGTGGATACTGAACGAACTCTCCGATAAAAACAAAGTCGAACGTGTCCGAATTCTTACCAAAAAGTCGCAATAATTATGCACCCACTAGTCTAGGAGAATGATAATCGAAGTCAAAAACATGGCTCTCGTTTTGAAAATCTAAGGAGTGTGGCGTACCAATTCTTTGTCATTACTCCCAGTTCTACTCTGGTCCGAAATGGTATTGCCTGTTAGGGTCCTATCTATAGATCAAATAGATATGTTTAAAATATTCGTATTCGATCGAATTGTGTGCCAAAATATCTCAATAGAAAAAGCAACACAAAAATCTCAATAGAAAAAGCAACACAAAAATCTCAATAGAAAAAGCAACACAAAAATCTCAATAGAAAAATACAAAGAATGAGATTTCCTAATTTCTAGGCTGAAAATAACATCAGACGGATTGAAATGCTGTTAAAATCAATTCATCCATCAAGAACCAAATGGAATTTGTCACTTAAAGAAGAGGTGAGCACCGCGATTTAAGCTTTCATTTTCCATGGGAGATGACATGATGGGGTACATCCAGAACTTAAAAATGATTGTAAGGTATGAGAATAAAAAGTAGCAACAATGATAAATAAGAAATCGTATAAACTAGCCAAACTAATATTAAATAGTACATTGATTTATAAGTTTAATTCATTTCACTGATAACTCAATTTCCTCGTATATCAAATGAACTTTCTTCTTTGGAATAAACTGAAATACTATTAATCCTATCCAGCCCCACCCCCTCAGAAAAAAAAACACTCCAATTTTATTGTTATCTCTTTATAAATAAGAAAAACAGCACTGGATTGCATATATATCTTATCTTATCTTATTATTATAATGGAGATTGTGTTTTTTTTTGTCTGTAAGCGAAACTATATTCCTACTCAAGTCACAATTCTCTTAGTTATTGACATCACATTCTCCATGATTTTATTTTTATCTAAACCTCAGTTATTAATAAAAATGTCTTACATTATTAATACTGTTAACTATGTCTCCATACGGACAACATGCAATTATATTTATATATACAACAAAATAGCGCTTTACAATGTGAACGGGAAGGCTAATTTGCATATTAATATTAAAAAATCGAATTTAATAAATATGTGCTTAGTATTATTGATTTCTAACTGTTTGGTTTTATTTTAATGAATATAAGCAAAAATCTCTTCAATGAATCTTAAATGAAATCCATTAACAAGATAAAATAACTGTCATTTTATTCTTTACTTCTCTTATAACTAAATACTTAAATTAGAAAAAATAACAATGAAAGACGAGAGTGATGGAAGAGTAAGTTTCAGTTGTTCCATTTTTTATTATACTCCCTCTGTTTCAAATCATTTATTATACTCCCTCTGTTTCAAATCTTTTATTATACTCCCTCTGTTTCAAATCCTTTTTATCTGTATTCTTATTTAGTTTCATTAGCCTTTCTAATTTAATACAATATTTTATTACATTAACACTTAAATACTTGTACCCGGAGGGTGCATATATTTGCTAGTATATATAAAAAATAGAATGTAATGAATCAGGTGCTGTAATATGTTTTAATGTTCTTTTTTCTTATAGATAATATTTTTCTCTGGCGTAATAAATGAGGAAACTTAAATGTTTATAGTAAACTTATTAACATAAGCGTATCTGAAGCTCACTCCTATCTGAAATTTTAGTTTGCAACACAATATTTGGCCCATAGTAGAGACTCTAACAGGCAGTACTATTCGGACTCAGAGAAAACCTGGGAGTTATAACAAAGAATTTGAGCTACACTATTGGGTGAAGTTCGGTGTTATTTGCTAGAAATTCCTTTTTTTCAGTGGGGGGGGGGGTTTAAAACCTGTGTAAGGGACGCGGCCAGGATATTCTAAGCGCCACTGACGAGGCCGGAAAACAAAAGACCTTTATATTTTAGAAATATGTGTTTTCCAAAAAATAATCTTTTTATTTTACGTGCAAACAAACATCCTTGGATATTTCCTCTTGTCAAGTGGTTCCACTCTTTTGAAAACGATAACTAAACAGCGGAACACAAAATATTCACATTATGCATTTTCATTTCGGAGCTGCACGACTTCGAAACGGGATTCACAGAAAATGAGGTAAAAACGTTTATATTTTATATTTATCTATCACTTAAACTATCTATTTGTACAAGTTCATTGTAAAGTAACTACGTTCCTTATTCTAAAAATCTTATAATTTATTCCGAATCCTTATTTTTGCAAAAGATGTATATGAGAAAAATACACATAACATAGAGGTTTATATAACATTCTATAAGGCCACTAGTATTCGCCTACAGCCTCCTAGGCAGGGCAAAGACATAGTGCACTCGAATTCTGGATAGAAGTGCCGATCCATTGTGCAAATAATATTACAAAAAACTATGCAAGTGCATAAATGATATTGTCGGTTTTAAATAAATGGTTCTTTTACGTGAATTTAAAATGTTGGGATGATGGTAAAAATATGCAAAAAATCAATTGTTTTCTATAAAAACAAAACAGTGAATAAAACATACTTCTGGATAATATACAGGATGATTGTACACTTTATCCCTATTTTAAAAATCTTACAATTTATTTCTGAATTATTATCTTTTTAAGAATGAATATGAGAAGAACACATATAACATGGAGTTTTATTGAAAATTCCATATGGGTACCAGAATTCGTGCCCAGCCTCTCAAGCCGTACTGGAATTACATCAACTGATCTTCCTAGGAACTCTTGTGGAATTGTAGAAATAAATGCTCTTATTTGTCCTTCAAGTTCTTTGAAAACCGTTGGTTTAGTAGAGTAGACTTGTTCCTTCAATCGACCAACCCACCAAAAGTTGCAGGGTGTTAAATCAGGGCTTTTTTCAGGACACTTAGGCGGACCACGTCTATTCATCCATCTAACAGAAAAAGATAAATTGGCGGACCTGAACTTTCAGAACCCCCCTCTCTAAAATTTTTGTTTTTAATATTTTTTTTTCAACGGATTGTTATCGATTGCACACCAATCTATCCGATTGTAAAAAAAAAAAATTTTAAAGTTATTTATTGGGATCGGTTTACGATAAACTTATACGGGGAACTGAGCACCCCTGAAAACTCGAAAAATAAATAAATTCTTTGAATTTAAAAAAAAAGTCTGATAGATTGGTGTGCAATGGATAATAATCCATTGAAAGAAAAAAAAAATTTAAAACAAAAATTTTAGAGAGGGGGGTTCTGAAAGTTCAGGTCCGCCGATAAATTCAACCATTTACGAACAACAATAGCAAAATGTGGAGAAATATCACAAAATACAACACAGATTTAATTGAGATATATTAAGGAATATACATTAAAGAATTGAAAAAAATGTAACAATATTAAAAAAATTAAAAATAGTTTAAAGTAGGGAGTTTCTTTTCAATAATCCTGTATAAATATATTCTGATGTTTGTCTTGTTATTTTATTTTCAAATCAGACGATTAAGAGCTTTAGATATTTATTATTCTAAAATACGAGTGTTAGCTGAAATACTCATATGCTGACCAACATACTCTTATGAATTTTTTTCGGAACCCTGTCTCCAGTTATTTGGAAGTGGGCTTTTCTCCCAATTTTTTTATTTAATGGGGCAAGGCCGGGCTTATTTCGCAGCGCCCGAGGCGCCCCAAAAGAGTAATCTCGAAAGTGTTCACGCAATTTTGATACACTAGCCACCCATGAGCTTCGATTTATGTGTGGTTCCCCACTATAATGTTCCTTATGTTCGACTGACATGATGGAATATCAGTAAATACTTACTCTTATGACCAAATGAGGTTTATTTTTCGACAGAGTCTCATTTGTTATTAATACTAGCAAAATAAAAAAACACCCTCCAGGCGATGTAAATATAAATTTTTGAAAGATATTGCTTGAGGAGGTGGAAGTTAAAAATTAAATATCGGAGAGTTTGAACCATAAATCATGAAATCATCAAATTTATTAAAGGAGTAAAAAAAAAAACCACAATTTGAAATCGAAACTAAGTTCTATTAACTTTGAATATCTATTAAAATAAAACAAACTATATATAAATATATGATACTTGGGATGTATCTATTAAAACTTGTTTTAAAAAACAATGAGGACTGTCTAAATTTTGAGTGTATTTATTCTATGTTATGACGATTTTGGTATAGTGACGTAAGCAGTGACGTAGTTTTTGTTACAGATAAAAACCGGAAGCGAATCTCCATTATTAATAGATATTTGAGAATAAAACAATAATATTAGACATCAATAACACCCAGTAATTATTTATCAAACCCGTCTTTGTTAAAACCAGTATGCAAATTAACCACACCATCTATAATGTAAACGTTTATTTCATAATGATATGGAAAACATATTGCGGGGCACCTCACATAGTGTAATGGTTAGCAAGCTAGATTTGTAGACCCCTATTAGTGAGTTCAATCCTAACTGGGTGCCCCATGCTTCTGGCCTTGTGCCACATCTAAGCTAAGCTTAGTAAATATCTATGACATATTGCAAGATTTTAAAACGCACTAATAACATGGGCTGTTTTTTAGGCAAATCTAACTCTGTTTTTCATAGCATACATCATTAATAAATAAGGTTTATTCTATTTGTTAATGAGTTTGTGTATAATCTAAATACGCATTGATAAAGGGTATTATGACATAGTTTCGGTTACACAAAGGGAGACACCGAATCTACTTTATGATAAAGTTTGTCACTTTGTCTCTTTTGCAAAAAATCTCCCAATGTTAATATTTTGCATTAAAAAAATCACCAAATTTATTACCATTTTTAATTAAAAAATCATTAAAGTTTTTGCTTTTGTGCAAAAAATCTGCCTAATTTAATCTTTTGTATTAAAAGATCACAAAAATTATTGTTTTTTAAAAAAAAATCTGCCTAATTTGATCTTTTGCATTAAAAAATGATTAAATTTATAGCTTTTTGCAAAAAATGTACTTATTTAATCTTTTATATTAAAAAATCACTAAATTTATTGCTTTTCCGCAAAAAATCTCCGTAAAGTAAATATAATACTTCTTTGCATTTCAATATTTAGCATATAAAAATCACCAAATTTATTGCTTTTTTGCAAAAAATATCCCTAATTTAATCTTTTGCATTAAAGATTAATTAAATTTATTGTTTTCGGCATAAAATCTCCCTAATCTAAAATTTGGCATTAAAAAGATCACTATTTTTGCATTAAAATTTATTTATTTGTTTTGTTTTCATTTTAGAAAAATTAAAGTTTCTTTTTTGTTGTGCTTGGATTAAAATACATTGAACGTTAAATTAAATAAAATGGGTTTTAGACTTTTTAAAACTTAATTTTAATAGATTACACAAAAATGTTTTTATGTATTTCATTAGAATAATGATCTTTATTAGAACCAGCAAATATATACACACCCCGGGTGCAAGTATTAAAGTTTTAATGTAATAAAACATATCAAATTAGAAAGGCTAATGAAACTAAATAAGAAGGCAGATAAAAAGATTTGACCAGAAGTAGGTAAAATAGAACAACTGAAACGTACTCTTCCATCACTTCCATCTTTCATTGCTAAATTTTCCTAATTTAACTATTTAGTTAAAATAGGAAGTAAAGAATAAAATTACAGTCATTTCTTCTTGTTAATCGATTTCTTTTAAGATTTATCCCCGAGATATCCATATCCATATCCATATTTATTAAGATAAAACAAAATAATTAGAAATCAATACTACCAAGCAGATATTTATTAAAATCCAATTTTTAATACCAATATGCAAATTAGACTTCCCGTTCACACTGTAAACCGCTATTTTGTTGTATATAAATACAATTGTATGTTATTAGCATGTGGATAAGGCCAACGGGGTGTGGATCCAGTGGTTTCGGCCCTGTATATTTACAAGTTAATAGTGTCGATCCCAGGGGGCTATCCACCCCAGGCAATACCTGTCACCCATGAGGCTCGGCTTGTGGGTGGGACCACATAAAAATCTCCTTGTGTCACGCGCTAATAAGTGGGATGAAAGGCAAATACCTGTAGATAAGGCCAACGTTATCAATAATGTAAAACAATTTTATTAATAATTGAGGTTTAAGTAAAAATAAAATCAGGGAGAAAGCGACATAAATAACTAAGGGAATTGTGACTTGAGTAGTGATATAGTTTCGTTTACAGACAGAACACACAATTTCCATTATAATAAGATTATTAACTGATTTAGATTGTTTACAAAAAAAGTGATCCATTATATGTTTGAACATTAGATCTGTTTTAATAGGATTTTAAAGATATCGCCACGAGGATTATTTGTCAGCCTATCTACCGTGTTTTGAAAACGTATAGAAATACCACTCAATCAAACGAACTTGTGCGTACCTTGGTGATAAAATATATTTTATTTTCTACATACTGCATATAAAAACTTTAGCTATGCGCATTTAACCAACCTATCTGCCTCGCATCTGATGGTAGATGTGGCGTTCTACCTCAAACGTAAAAACAATATCCCAGGTCTAGCGCAAGTGAAAAAGGGATAAAATTTAAAAGGTTTAGAAAAATAAAATAAAACTGATTGAAATGCGCGTGTGTGTGTGTTTGTAAAGTAATTCAAATGACTGGTTGTAAGGGATGATTCTATTTGGGATCTTCAAAACCTCACGATATAACCATACTGTATGCTCATGTAGGTGCAAACATATATTCATACAAGGATTTTTTATAAATCCCTAAATGTATAGTATCAATGTATAATAATCAATAAATTAGATTTTATACAGAGTAATATTTAACTTTCAAAGAAAGAAAAATATAAAAAAACGTCATCCTGCTATAATTTATTTCAGTCAGACACTCAAAATTTAAAAAAAAATCATTAGAGCTCTAGTCTCACCAGAGGAATCCTAGAGCTCACATGAATCAAAACAATTTTTTGAATGTCTGGTTGAAATAAATTATAACCGGATGACGGTTTGTTAAGTCTTTCTTTCTTTGAAAGTTATATATATATATATATATATATATATATATATATATATATATTATAAAATATTAAAATTCGAAGGCAATACAATGCGTATAAAAAATAAATGTTGACATGTCTACACAGTGGCAACATATTGGCAACATTTGACCGGATGTCAGCCGATATTAAGAATATTTGTTCTCAACAAACTTTAAAAAAAAAAAGAAAAAAAAGAGAGAAATAAGAAATTACAGTTATTCGCTCATTTCATTCATAAAGGAGGAGAAGAAGAAAGAGAGGAAAAAAAGGAGAGGAAAAGGAAATAAGAAGAGAAATTATAACCACACAAATAAAAACATAAGCACGTCATTTCTGAAAATAAACTCTGATGATGAAGCTCTAGCTTCGAAATCGATAAGACATAAAAAACATCTTTTTGTCTTTATTTTTTATACGCATTGTATTGCCTTCGAATTTTAATATTTTATAACATACTTAACAATGCTTCAAGCAAATTACCAATTACTTTTATATATATATATATATATATATATATATATATATATATATATATATAGTCCACCAAAGTTCATGTCCCGAGTACTTTCGGCACTTCGAAGCGCCATCATCAGGGGTGATGTGTTCCAGTTCTTCAAATTATACTTGACAAATGTTGAAAGACGTACATTTGTCAAGTGAATTTCTCTGAAGAGTTTGACCGAAAAAAATTGAAATAAAATAGAATTAAGACATAAGGTCTCCCAAGCTTCTATTTTTTAGAAATTCAATATTTTACAATGTATACGATTTTTCGCTCCTTAATAAAATTTTGTACCCACAAAAAACTTTTTACATATATATATATATATACATATATCATATCAAATCATATTAGAAAATGACGATAGTAGAAACTAGAATTACAACTATAACGATGAATTATTACAAATGTAAAACACGTCACTAATTATAATTCCTTTTTTCAATTCAGATTTTCTTCCGGAAAACCAATCAAGGAACGGATACTTGAAGTTCTTCGCGTTATACTTCCTAAAGATTACTTCAACAGAAAACCAAAGACTCTGTGTTGACCTCACCTAAGATTAACAAAGATCAGACCAATAAACAAAAATGCAAGTGACACTGCAGCTATTAATAATAACCTGTCTTGTATTCAACTTTGGAGTAACTTTTATTGCTGGCGATAAAAAGTTCCTGGAACCTTGTCAGAATCAAACCATTCCCAAACCGATACATGCCACAAATTGTAAATTATTTGTTGCTGGAAACTCCACAAAACGACAGCTAAAGAATCTAATCTTGGATCCGAAAGCCAAAATAATCCATTTAGACATTAATATACCAAAGAATGTGAGCAGCGATCCCACTGACAGCCATTTGAAAAACAAACATTCTAAAATATATTTCTACAAACCATTCAAATGGCAACTGGTTCGTTTTGATGTTGGACAAAATCTCTATCCTCTATCTCTTCAATTTAAATTAATCAACTTAACAGTGATCAATATCGGCTTTCGTTCTCTGAACATTGATCTCCGTAGTGAACCACCCGGTTGTGTCAACAACATATCATATCCTCATTTTTTTTATCTTATACGTGAAATATTTTTGGGCTATATAAAAGATTCCCCTGTTCGTTCTAGAAAAGAACTATCTCTCTGCAATCAAGTTATAATCGAAAATGATGGTATCGCTAATTTTCAAACAATTTGTTATACACACACACCAGACAATGAAACGACGTGTAATTTCCTCAAACAAACCAAGGGATGGGCACATTTGCTGATATTTAGAGATATTATCTTCGTTATTACTTTGCTCTTTGGTCCGTTTCTAATACCAAGACGGCTTTATTCTTTAATGTGTAGACAATATCTATTTTATTTACCAAAACAGTTACCAGTAAAATTAATGATCTCTGAAAATAAAGGAAACAATTCCAGCCTTCAAGTCTATGAATTTCCTATCGAGCGGTACCCAAGTTTGAAAACAATTTGTCCAAATAAAAATGTGATGTATGAAGGAAAGCTTATAGCGGTGGCTTTAGATACTGATGATCGAAAAATCTTACCACGAACATCTGCAGGCCTAAATTTTTCACGTGTTATATACAACAAATTATTTAGATGTAAATATCGTTCAGAGGAAATGCTGACCTGCCTTAGTAGTCGAGTATTTCCTTTATATTTTCAACGTTTAAAGAATATCACTTGGCGTCACTTTGGCCGTTGGTTTATGCGTGCGGTTCTCTTTCTATTGATAATTTCCCCCTGGATTTTACGTTTGCTCCTTTACTACAAATACGAACAAGAAGAAATTAAGTATCGAGACAAAGCTATCAAATCACTACACCTGAAAATTTCATTTAGATCTAGCATTTTAAATTATATCCATCCTTTTCACGGGGTATTTCTTTTTATTTATACAGTCTATTTTATCGGTTTAATATCACTTGGGATTTTTGACTGCGTCAAAAAAAAGAAACTCTCCGATAATATTATAGAGTCTCTTCGATGTATGAGAAGACATGCTAAATTAGAAAACATCACTTTTCATGTGAGCTTTTTATTTTACCCTTTAAAAAGGTGGGGTCTGCTAGGTTTACTGTTAGCTCCATTCTTCTGGGTATGTGCCGTACCGCTGTTAGTTTTATGGAACAGTTTTTATATCGTCCCAATGGTTCGTTTAATCGGATGCCTATTACAAGACCTTGTTATTTCAACTTGTCCCTGTCTTTTACAAAAATTCAATTTGGTTGATGTGAAACCCTTATCAATCACAGAAAGATTCAATAATTTTATTGTCACTCTTTGGTTTCTGTTAAGCGTCATATCGGCCAGTATTCTTATCACGGAATGTATAAACTACTTTGTGACTGTTTTATTCTCTGTCTTTATCATCCTTATACTTAAAGCAGACATAACATTACCCTACATATCGCTGGGATTCCTAATCATCTTCTATTTGTTTGACGCTATACATTCTGTACAGACAGAGTATAATGATTTTAAGAAGAATATTACTGATAAACTTATCGAAGAAATGTCTGACATAAACAATGATAAGTCAAACGTTGTGCACTCCAAACCCGAGAACACCGCTCATACGACTGATGAATCTATTGTAAGCTTTACCAAAAGGAAGAATCGTTTAATTTTTAACAGTTACTCGTTGCTTCTATTCGTAGATTCTAGACATCGCCCTTATATTCCCGAACAATTCTTTCACGACATCTGCCACTTGCCATATAAGGATTTTCCAGGATCAATTACACTAAGTTACCTAAAAGCATTAAAGAAGTTTTTAATCATTCTCATCTTTTTAAGCTTTGTTTTTATTGTGACTCAGACATTCTTTGGGTTATACCAAGTCTCTTCCACCAATCAAACGTTGGCCACTGTGGTCGGCGGTTTTATTCCTTTGTTCATTCAAAAAATTATCAGTATGAATGTGAAAATACAAGAAGTAGACATGGAAACAATCGCTTTCAAAAGACTTTTTACAAAGGCAGTCAAAGAATATACAGAAGATTGGACTGTCAGTGACATCATAATTGATTTGCAAGGGAACCAACATTCGGGTGGCTCAACCAATTATATGTATATTTATCTGCAGCCTGAAACGTAGCTGTACGACCATCTGCCCCCTATCTCACAAACCATCCGAGTGAGACGGACTAGGCATGCAGGACCCTGCTGGAGGAGCAAGGACGAACTCATAAGCAACATTCTCCTGTGGAAGCCAACTCATGAATATGCTAGTGTGGGCCTCCCAGCAAGGACCTACATTGAACAACTCTGCAACGATACTGGATACTGTGCAGAGGACCTCCCGGGGGCAATGAATGATAGAGAAGGTTGGCGAGAGATTGTCATAGATATACGTGCGAATTGCACGACACGATGCATATATATATATATATATATATATATATATATATATATATATATATATCCTTATCTATCTATCTATCTCTTTCTCTGTCTGTCTGTCTGTCTGTCTGTCTCTCTCTCTCTCTCTCTCTCTCTCTCTCTCTCTATATATATATATATATATATATATATATCCTTATCTATCTATCTATCTCTTTCTCTGTCTGTCTGTCTGTCTGTCTGTCTCTCTCTCTCTCTCTATATATATATATATATATATATATATATATATAAACAAAAATAAGGAAAACGGGAAGATAATATCAGTGAGACCGGATATGAGGTCTTCGAATCAACAAAGATCAGATTAAAGAGGCAAAGAAATGTCGAAATAAATTTATATCTAGACCAAGGTATCCATGTAAAATAATCCGTATATGTAAAAAATATATACACAAATCTTTATATGTACGTTTGCGTTCTCAATCTTGGTTGATATCATCCACTATATCAGTGCAGGTATGAACCTGTTCCATATTCAATTGGGTGACCACTTAAGCAACACCTTTGTTTATCAACACGAGTTCTGCAATAAATGACCCATAAAGGGTTGATATGACGTAAAACAAAACAACCAAATTTAAACATAATTATTAGAGGAAACTGGTAGGAAATTTACATTATTACAATGTTCAAATTATGTTATCAATATCTAACACTGAATTAAATTAATTGAAATCCTGGACTACTATGTTGAAAAATGAATATTTTTCTGTAAAATATATATTTTTATCCGACAGAAAATAAAACTATAAAACCTAGAGGAGGTTTCAGATTACCCAATATCTATACGCAAACCGAATCCACAATAAGGGATGCATAACTAACATTCACACTCCTATTAACATACTATATATCTTTATTGAGTGTAAATTCAAGACTGTAATCTCACATGAATACGATTAGTATACATGTTACTGTTTTACTATCCTAGGTATAAGTTGTACAAAAGGTCATCACTTATATCTATAGACTGTCTCAAATAGCAGGAGCAGGATTGATCAATAAAAAATGTATTTAAGGTCTTTGATAAATTGTTTTAAAATCATTTGCCGACTGGATTCCTTCCTAAAAGGATGGCTACAAGCCACACAGAATAACTGGTACTACAGCCTTTCTACAAGCGAATACTACAGATTGACGGACAAGGAATAACTACGGTCACTACAATCTTAAGGATCGATTCCAAAATAAGGAGTGCATATATAACATTCAAACTCCTATTAACACACTAAATATCTTCCTTCTGTGTAAATACAGGACTGTACTCTTACATGAATACGATATGGTACTTTAATATAACTGTTATTCCCGTAACAAATGGTAAAAAAATATGGAAATTCCAGCAGAACATTTACTAGCAACATTTTATTTGAGAGGGACGGAGCTCAGTTTTCATTTCAAATTGTTTTCTTTTTACTCCTTTTATAAATATGAGAATTTGTCTGCTCATACACTGAGTTGGTGAGGAACGGTATCGAACTATGTGGTTTCTAGCCGAACGCTCTACCGACGGATATATATATATATATATATATATATATATATATATATATTAGCTTATTTCATATAATTTTCTTAGTGTTTCAATATCTATCTATGCATTTTATCATTACTAGCAAATATATGCACCCTCCGGGTGCAAGTATTTAAGTTTAAATTTAATAAAATATTAGATTAAATCAGAAAGGCTAATGAAACTAATTAAGAATTCAAATAAAAAGATTTGAAACGGAGGGGGTATAATCGGAAAATAGAACAACCAAAACTTACTCTTTCATCACTTCCGTTTTTCAATGCTAAATTTTCCTAATTATTTAGTTAAAATAGGAAGTAAAGAATAAAATTACAGTTATTTCTTCTTGTTAATGAATTTCTTTTAGGATTTATTGAAGAGATTTTTACTCATATTCATTAAGATAAAACCAAACAATTAGAAATCAATAATACCAAGCACATTTTTATTAAAATCAGTTTTTTTTATATCAATATGCAAATTAGCTTTACGTTTACACTGAAAACTGGTATTTTGTTGTATATATAAATACAATTGCATGTTATTAGTATTTAGGTAAGGCCAACAGTATTAATAATGTCAAACAGTTTTATTATTAATTGAGGTTTAAATAGAAATAGAATCATGGAGAATGTGACGTAAATAACTAATGGAATTGTGACTTGAGTAGTAATATAGTTTCGGTTACAGACAGAAAAACAAACAATCTCCATTATAATAAGATGTTAATATGTAATTTCCTCAGTATTTGAATGCAACACAAATGCGAAAAGGAAACAGCCAAGTTTTATTTATATATATATATATATATATATATATATATATATGAGTGTGTGTGTATTCATTGTTCTGATATTTAATAACCGATGAATGTATATATTCCATTAAACAAAGAGTCAAAAGATAAAGAAAACCATGTATAGGAGATACATATGATTTTTACAGTAGTATACATTTTCTATTCGGAACATCATCATTTCGACGTAATATAAAATCAGCAGCGAAGGCTATATATTTAGCAATTACAGATCGGCCTGTGTTTAAAAAATCTTGTGTTCTGTAAAGAAGCCGCTTGTAGTGTAGTGGTTATCACAATAGGTGTACACTGTTCAAAGTGGACAGGGCTGTTGCTTAGAATTTCATAAAATATAAATGAGATATGAAAGATCAGCATGGCATGTTTCCTTATACACTATATAATATATAACTATAAACTATATCACATACGACAATCAACTATATAACATATATAATTCATATTTATACACTGTACACTGTACACTATATGACATATAACTATACACTATATGGCATGTAACCATATACTATATTACATATAACTATCAACTACATGACATATATACTTTATATATAAGTTATACACTGTACACTATACACTATATGACATATAACTATACCCTATATGACCTATAACTATCAAATAAAATGACATATATAATTTATATATAAGTTATACACTGTACACTATATAATAAATGACATATAACTATCAACTACATGACATATATAATTTATATATAAGTTATACACTGTAAACTATACACTATATGACATATGACTATAATCTATATGACATACATAATCTATATATAATGTATACACTGTACACTATACATTATATGACATACAACTATACAATATACACAATACACTATATATATATATATATATATATATATATATATATATATATATGAATATACATTATATGACATATAACTATACACTATATGGCATACACTATACACTATATGACATATAACTATACACTATATGGCATACACTATACACTATATGACATATAACTATACACTATATGGCATACACTATACACTATATGACATATAACTATACACTATATGACATATAACTATACACTATATAACATATATACTTTCCTTTGTTCCACATATCTTTACAACATCCTGTCGGATCTACTCCAATCCTCCTTCCTCACACTTTACGTATATATAATATACGTATAAATGAGATAAAAGAAAGTTTATGTAAGATCAGCATGGCATATTTCGCTTTTAGGGATTGCTTCTTTAGAATGAATTTATTATTCTACAAAAATGAAATCCTTTTGCGGAAATAATATGAAACTGTAAATCTTACGGCATTTTGGACAAATAAATATATTGTTAGTCAATTAAAATTTATCATTCGTTTTATTTATAATTTGGAGTATTAATCTTTCTTGCGGAACAAAAGAAGAAAACTTTAAAATGACATTTTGATTTTTTGTTCAATTACGTTTTCAAAATAAGATATCGAAAAAATATGTGAATATTCCGCCATCATCAACTAGATCATTTTGTTGGTACGAATGCATAAACTCTGCTGAATTTACGTTCTGTTGGAAGAGCCAGGGGTAGGGGTGTACAAGGCTGGACAGAACACCACGTGACCCCAACAGCATAAACAAGAAAAGAAACAGAAAAATCTTAAACCTTTGAATGTGAAAATATTGGCAAATAAATAAAAGATTAAGAACACATTTTGTTTCGGATCTTCATTTCTTTTTAATGCTTCTAAAACCACAAAAAATACATATTACATACGTGTATATATATATATATATATATATATATATATATATATATATATATATATATATATATATAATATAAAGATTTTGAAGGCAATTCACAATGCAATATGTGTTGAATTTATTTAACTTTTTTTTTTTTTTTTAACTAAATATTTTCGGAAGTAAAATTCCATCTTCAGAGTTATTGAAAGTTGAAAGTATTGAAAGTACTAGGTGTTTTTTTATAGTACTTATCCCACGGCGATATTGTAATCATCTGTTGTTTAAGAAGTTGAGGAACGCCGTATATTATTTTTTTCCGTGATGTTAAATCGGCTAATTCCGTGATGTTAAAACGGCTCGGCTGCTCCCGAGCGGGAAATTGTTCGAAATTCTTTTAATTTTTACAATAAATATAAGCCTTGCTCGGCATAGTGAAATAAAGTTTGTTTCTTTATAGTATCTTTGAAGCATTGTGTGTATGTGTAATATAATGATTACAATATCGCCGTGGGATAAGTACTATAAAAAAAACACCTAGTACTTTCAATAACTCTGAAGATGGAATTTTACTTCCGAAAATATTTGGTTTTGAAAAAAAAACAAACAAAAGTTAAATAAATTCAACACATATTGCATTGTAAACTGCCTTCAAAATCTTTATATTACACTTACACACAATGCTTCAAAGATACTATAAAGAAACAAACTTTATATATATATATATATATATATATATATATATATATATATATATATATATATATATAAGGGTTTTGTAATTTGCTTGAAGCATTGTGTTTATATTGGTTTGATGGTTGGTTTTGAAGGCTATCACAATGCAAGTGTAAAGAAAAAAGAAAGCTAACTGTGGTGTTGTTTGTTAATCTGTGATTTATTCTCAATTCTTAATATTTCAGGATAAAAATCCCATCTACAGAAGATTACTAGAACTGAAGTTGTTGCTAGTGGCTGTTCATTTGTTCTGTCTCCTGTCTTAAAAATTCTGTGGGGGAGGGGTTTCTTGTTTATGTGTGTGTTTGTGTGTGTGTAAGTGTGTGTGTATGTGTCTGTACACGCGTTTATGCTTCTTTTCTAATTCCGAAATATTAAGAATTGAGAATAAATCACAGGTTAACAAACAACACCATAATTACCTTCTTTTTTCTTTACACTTGCATTGTGATAGCCTTCAAAACCAACCAGCAAACCAATATATATATATATATATATATATATATATATATATATATATATATATATATTGGTTTGCTGGTTGATGTTGTTATGGGGTCTACAGATGTTTATTTATATATACATATATATATATATATTCATCAGATATACCGACAAATAAACATCCGTGGACCCCATAACAAAATCATATATATATATATATATATATATATATATATATATATATATATATATATAAACACACACACACACACACACACACAACATATATATATATATATATATATATATATATATATATATATATATATATGTTAGGATAGCGTTGATAGT